>CM035797.1:39706343-39986343 GCA_020466265.1 Siphamia tubifer
GTTATAACCAATAATGTGATTTTGACCGTTTAGTTAAATGTGACCTTGACCTTTGACCTTTACTTAAATAGATCATTGCATCAAATGCACATTAGCTATATGTATATGCCCATGTAATTTCATGGTGATATCTCAAGTATTCATTGAGTTATAGTTATGTCTCTGCGGAAACACACACACACACACACACACACACAGATGCACGGAGACAGACACACAAGATGATTAAAATGTAGAGTAGTACAGTAAAAGGTACAAAGATGGTTAAAGTTAAATCAAATCAAATAATCAGATAAAACATTAAAAATAATGTCCAAGATAAAAAAAAAACAGTACAAGACAGATTTGTGAACAAATGTTTTCTCTTTCTAGTTTTCTTTGATAGTACAAACAGAAACATAATTCATCTAATATAAATGTTTAAAAACAAACTCTTATTTAAAGCTAACGGTCGCTCTGTTAGTATAATTATTCACAATGTGTTTGATGTGACAAAGCATCTTCTAAAAGTGAACAGGCTGGATTGTTGAGGTACTTTACATCAGACACACCCACTTAAACAGCAGGACATCAGGTGTATAAATAAGCACAACTTACAAACACAACAGACATCAGTTCACATTTAAAGGCTCCTGTCTGCTGGTGTAACACTGGAGGTGAGTGACTAATATTTAGTCTTATTCAGTCTTTTTAACTTTTAAAGAACTGCACTAAAGTCACTCTTTCTTCCCTCAGAAAATGAAACCTCAGGTTGTGTTCGTGCTCTTTGCTCTCATGCTCACAGCTGATGCTGTTAAGAAAGAGGAAGGTATGTGTATGGTTTTCTTCAATAGCTGCAAACATTTGAAAAGTCATTATTGGTGTTATTGACTGTCATCTGTCTGCTTTCATAAGTGGAGGAAGTTGTTGCAGTGGTTCCGTTACAGAAGCTCCACAACGCACTAGTGACTAAAGGTGTTCTGCAGAAATTAAAGCGTAAGACCTGCTGTTATTTCAACTACAAACTATCACACATGTACTGAGAGAAACTTTATTGAACAACAAGGGAAATGACTTGGTCACAATAAGTCAGTTACATACAAAAACACGCTTGGAAAACAAAAAAAACACTCGCAAAAATAGAAAAAGTAAAGTAAATGTGAAAAGACAAAAGCAAAAAATAATATGAATAGAAAGCACTAATAAAGCAGAAAATAAGTCAAAGATTTGTATTGTTAATGTATGAGTCAAACTGATAGTGATAATCTGGGAGCGATTTGCTGTAGAGGATCATCCCGTCTTGTCTCGTCACCTGAACCTGCTTTATCCTCTATAGGGTCACAGGGTTCACCGGGGGCCTAATCCAGCTACAATGACCGAAGGCGGGGTATACTCATATAGGGCATATGAGTCACCACTTCATCGCAGGGCTGAACATGTCATATGGGGGATGACAGGGGGTATCATGATACCCCCATATAGGGGGGGATCATCCCCCTTCTGGTTTTGGACATCACCGTTAGGGTCCTGTGGTCTATGAGTTTTTCTAATGCCTGAAAGAAGAACTTCACATGCAACAAAGTCTGGGTGGAAGGGGGTCTGTAAAGTTAGTAAAGTCTGTTTTTATTTTAACTGATTCCCATTCATGAGCAAATGAACACCACGTATACAGACCCAGATGAACCCCCCGACAGGGAAATGGAAAAGGCCACATGAACTGCGCAATCAGAGAAAACTGTTGATTTAAAATGTTCATTTAGTGATGTAAGCCTCATTTATGTTATTGATGTGAGTATGAGGGTCAGAATATCCAATGCAAGCTTTTTTCTGTGACCCCCCCCCCCCCCCCCCCTGGTTTTTTGATAAATCGCACCCTGGTGATAATACGTCACTTCAATTATTTCCTGCAAATTATTCCTAGTTGTGTGTTTTTAACTCCTATTGTAGTCTAACTTTTAAATCAAATCTCATTATGGTTGTGACTGACTGTCATCTGTCTGCTTTCTAAAGTTAAATTTGTTCCAGTGGAGGACGTTGTTACAGAGGGTCCAGTACTTGTGGGCCGCAAATAACTACTGACTCCAGGTCCTCTGCAGACTGTGAAGGGTAAGACCTGCTGTGATTTCAACTACAAACTATCACACATTTACTGAGACAAACTTTATTGAACAACAAGATAAATGACTTGAAAATGATTGATTGATGGTGCAATTGTTCTGTTGTTTTATTGTGTGTAAAAATATTCTTTGTGTTTTTGTTTTCTTAGATGAACCTGAAAATGAATGAGCTCCAAATGAAGATCATCTTTGATGTCCTGTCTTCAAATGTTTTCAAAACTGTTAATCATGATATTTAATAAAGACTGGATGGGAAAAAATGTGTTGTGTTCATTTCAGTTTAATATGAAAAAAACATTTCAACTGAGCAAATATTGAGTAAATGTCACATAGACACAACTGTATTTTATGCATTTATGAATTACTCAGTTGTTACTTTTCTATATTTAACATTTTAATTGTGTAAATTTTTGTTTTTATCATAAAAATAATGAGTTTTATCCAGTTTCTTTCCGACCTGTATGTGAAATACAAGTGAAGGAAAAACAACAAATGATATTTGGAGAAAAACATTTATTTCAGGAGTATTTTATTAGTGGATTTTACAAAAAACACCATCTTCAAAATTACTCATACTCTAGTTTGACTCAGTCCAATGTCTTTTCTTAATCGTCAATTGAGTAGTTTTTGTTCTGGATAATGGTTCCTCCAAGTGTCCTCAGTCTGTGGGGTTCTGGTCCACTCTTCCTCAACAACATTCATAGATGAGGATGATTTTCACTTGTGTTAAAGAACCAAAAGGACATGAACGTTCATTACTTTTCACCTTTCAATAAGCCAAAATAAGCCTTTCTAAAGTCAAAAGGACTACATATCCCACTGTGCTTTATATTCCTGGCCAGCCACAAAGCTTTATTTATTTATTTATTTATTTATTTATTTATTTATTTATTTATTTTCTATTAAAGAAATTACACAAGCCTTGATGAGGTATACAGAAGAAGTACAATGAACATAAAATATAGAATAATACAGGGGGGAGGAAAAATACTGTAAGGCACAATAAAAAATATAAGTATTAGTTACAGCAAATCAACTACAATCAATAGTAGAGCAAAAGCGTAACCACTACCGGAAGCTAAATGCAGTGTTTTGTAATGATGAGTGTCACCTGTAGGTGGCAGTGTTGCCTCAGTAGACCACTTATAGACACGTTTTTGACCCGTTTCCGCTTTACGTCCCGGATGTGCTCTTCACTTCCTTTCTGGCTCTTCCGGTTGGTTTTACTCGTTAACTCCGATATAAATGCAGTGATTCAGTGAGAAAAATTATGGACAACTACAAGAGGAAAAGTGGTTTTGGAACTACGTGTGCTGTCGTTGTTTGTAAAAACTCAAGAAAACACCTGAACGAGTGGTTTTTAGAGAGAGAGTGTTTTAACCACAAACCTGCCTCAAACAGCCAATGTTCATGTCCTCTGTTGTTTTCATTTTTCACAAGCCTCTGAATCACAGGCATTGAATTTAAAGTATCCACCCCGCAATGTTTTTGTTTGTTCCCATAACATTGAGGACAAAAGACCAACTAACGATAAGTGTTTCAAGAGTTATTTTTGGGACACACTGGCTTTACGGCCAAAGAGGCTACGACTCACCCAGTGGACAATTACCTCCCTAAAGGGACGTAAACTTCAATCTGATGGTAAGTTCAACAACTTTAGCTATGAAATGAAAGCTTTAGCTATGAAACTGTCAATACTGTTGATTGTGCAGTTGTCATACACTATCATTGCCACCGGTGTTTTGCTAAAAGAGCTGATTAGCATATAAGCTAATGTTCATAGACAGTAGAGCTAACATTAATTACATCATTGCTGTGTGTAGTTGGATTGACAGATAGCCTACAGTGCTAAGTGTGTGTGTGTGTGTGTGTGTTTGTGTGTGAGAGAGAGTACAATTTATTATTATATATTAGTGCTATATATACAGATACTGATACGCCTCGGAGTCTTTCTCGTCTATTGCAATGGAGTCCATGAAATACGTACAAATCTCGCTGTACGTTACTTTGGGCCACATCATCATATTATCCTCCAGGTCTGCACCACAATCGGGTGGGGGATAATAAATCCATCTCCAGACAAAGTACTAAAACCTTGTTCCCAGGACATTATAGCTCACAAACAGTTAGCAATCACAGTCTGTTCACATTAGAAAACACTGCGAAACTTACTTCCGGCAGAAATACATGCATATCTGAATGATAATGGCGCCGCCCAAGATTGTGACGTCAGACTATTGACGATGGCTGTGTCTGAAACTACTCACTCATTCCCTACTCCCTACATAGGGAACTACATGTAGTGCACAACATAGGGCACTAAATTGAAAAAATTTCGGGCACTACTACGGTGCTGTTTAAATGTGTCATCACTGTCGAAGAATTAAAACGTAACAGTATCGTCTAAAAAAATTTAAATACTTTTTAAATGTTTTTTGTATTACCATCTGTACAATAAAATAAAATATGAATAAACTTGGTTCAAGACTGTTTTTCTGTTATTAATTAATGTTTACCATTACTGAACAGCTGTAGCTCTGCCGATATCAATCTGTCCGTGTTTCTTTTAATCATACAACTCTCCCGTAACATTTATCTTTTGGCAGAGTTTCTGAAGAAAATATTCAAATTTGAGTTGGATCAATGCTCCTTCTGTAATACTGTTGATAAAACACCGGATAATTTTTTATTTATTTGGATGTACTGTATCTCAGTGTTTTTGGTCTAATATACATAATTGGATTTCACTAAAAAATTACAGTATACCATCCTTTGAATTACAGCATATCATTTTTTACATGGATGATTTGGAATCTTCCTTATTAGGCATTATTAATATAATAATAATTATGTAAGTATCATATTCACTGTGTAAAATGCAGAAACTGTAAGCTCTCTTTCCCTGGTTTTATTAATGAATTCAAGATTTATTTTTTTTTCATGGCTCAAAAAATAAGACATTGGACGACATTTTTTATTTTAGCCAAAGAACTTCATTTTGTATCTCTGCTGTGTTTAATTTGAGGTGCCTAATGTAAACCTTATTTATACATTGTTTAATATTGTATTTTACTGTAGTTTAGGTTTTTCTTTTTTACAAAATCCCCAAGTTTATATTTATATATTTTATTTAGCATTTAATTTAAAGTTTTATTCATTATCCTCATTGAGAGTCTGTATATTGTGATTTCAATAAAGTTAAATTTTTTATTTTTTTTTTAAGATCTCCGTCCTTGAGTCGTTTTTCGATTCGTGCAATGCATGATGGGATATAGTGCTTGGGTTAGTGACCATCGATGCACACTACATTTCGCGGTGGATTGTGGGATACATTGAGTGCACTATGTAGGGCTCATAAGTAGTTCACTACATATTCTGACACCCCTATATAGGGCCCTATGTAAGGAGTAGGGAGTGGTTTCGAACACAGCCTATGAGCTGTAAATAAACAGTTAGCTGAAGCTGCAGCTAGCATGAAAGATTAACAACCATGTTGTATTCATAGACTAATAACAAAATCATAAGATTATGCAGGAAACATGCAATTTAATTAAACAATGACTGGAGATGAAGATGGGATGTTTTCACTCTGACCCAGGATTGGGATGGGATTTTTTTTCTCTGGGAGTGAAATCCACTCCTGTGTCATGCTCTAGCTCGCACATCAACTTCCAGCTCGAATGTTATTTCCTCCAAGATAAATTCCTTCAAGTATGATGCATAATGTTCTTTGAGCAACATTTTATTGAACATTATCACCTATGAATAGTGCAATAATGGAGATGTGATCCTCAAGGTGTCATAGTCTCCAAACTGTTTGTGTTACTTGGAGTGCAACATGTAGAAAAAAAACATTTCCAATTCAATAAAGTACTGGGATATTTCATTTTGTTTTATTCTGTCAGCCAGCAAGTTCAGAAAGGTATCAATTAACTTGATGTGGGTATGAATTACAGCTTCATTCAATATTTTCAGACGTTCATTCAATATATTAAAAGATTAATTTCCTCAACCGCATGTCATAATATATATATAATCTAATAATAATTTGTAAAAACTTAAATTATAATGCATTTTTCATTTCAACAATATCAAAGTGCTACATAGACAATAAAATTAACAAATAGAGTTCAATAAAAGGCAATTGTAAGAAAAAAAAAAGTGTGTGTTTTAAGTGTGTGTGTTCTGTGCAAGGGTGTTCCACAGCCTTGGGCCTGGTCACACATTGTGCGTAGTTTGAAGGGTATTTGAAGTTATGGATCACAAGGTGTGTGATAAAGAGTACAGGATGAGAAGGTCTTTGATATATTGGGGGGCTTGTCCATGGATGCATTGGACTGAATTGTGAAAGGGACAGGGAGCGAGTGGAGGGATTCAGGAATGGAGGAATATGTGCTTTGTTGTAACACTTAGTGAAAGGTCAGGACATTGAAGCCCATGAATGCAGTTTTACCTGTTATGTTGTGAAATGCACCACAGGGTTAAGCCTGAAGCTGTGTTCATTCTGGTCAGTCTTAACAATACAAATGACTGTAACTGGACTGACAAGAACCTGTCATCTGCTTAGATGGAAAATTTTCTGCTGAACATTCGGGGTCCTGTTCACAAACAGGACCCTGTCAGAGAACCTGTATCTAAAATAGGAGGGACTGTGGTTTATTATTTATCATTTGCTAAATTTAGTTTTGACTTTTTTCAATTTTTTGTTAATTTAATAACCCTTTCTGTTTGTCCTTTTCATATTTTCTCCTCTACTTCAGAAAGTGTTCTCCCTTAAGTCGTCCTTTCTGTTCCTACATTTTCTTTATTTTATTCATTTAAATTTTTTATGCCGTGGGAGTATATTTACACATTAAAGTACTTTATTATGTTTCCATCTAAGATCTACTTTCAACTTTCCGGATAACTTCTTAAAACACAATTGTAATCCTGTGAGTTTTGTTATAATTTATTATTAAATACTAAAGAAACTCTTTATTAAAATAACTTCATGAATACATCACTGAAAGCAAGGACAAACTAAACTTGTACAAAATGGTTTTCTTGTTTATTTGTGGAAGACTAAAGAATGTTGAAAAAAGTCACAGGAGGTTGCAGCCATGAAACAATAAATAAATAAATAAATAAATAAAATAACAAATAAGTGGAAGAAAAGCATCAGTTGCTCCACAAAATAACAATAATAATGTAGTACAGTAAAAGATACAAAGATGTGAGTTAGATCTAGTTAGGGTTAGGAATCAAATAATCAGATATAACATTAAAAATAAAGTCCAACACTTAAAAAAAAAACCCAAAAAACTGCAGGACAGATTTGTGAACAAATGTTTTCTTTGATTACAATGGTACAAACAGAAACATAATTCTAACTAATATAAATGTTTAAAAACAAACTCTTATTTAAAGCTAACGGTCGCTGTGTTAGTATAATTATTCACAATGTGTTTGATGTGACAAAGCATCTTCTAAAAGTGAACAGGCTGGATTGTTGAGGTACTTTACATCAGACACACCCACTTAAACAGCAGGACATCAGGTGTATAAATAAGCACAACTTACAAACACAACAGACATCAGTTCACATTTAAAGGCTCCTGTCTGCTGGTGTAACACTGGAGGTGAGTGACTAATATTTAGTCTTATTCAGTCTTTTTAACTTTTAAAGGACTGCACTAAAGTCACTCTTTCTTCCCTCAGAAAATGAAACCTCAGGTTGTGTTCGTGCTCTTTGCTCTCATGCTCACAGCTGATGCTGTTAAGAAAGAGAAAGGTATGTGTATGTTTTGTTTTTTTTTTTCAAAAGCTGCAAACATTTGAAAATTCACTACAGTTGTAACTGACTGTCATCTGTCTGCTTTCATAAGTTAAAGTTGTTCCAGTGGAGGAAGTTGTTGCACTGGTTGCAGTACATGTGGTTAACGATGAAGAAGTGACTCCAGGTCCTCTGCAGACTGAGGAGGGTAAGACCTGCTGTGATTTCAACTACAATGGAATGAATATAAATATAATTATACATAATATACACAAGGTGTGAAAGTGACTAAAGTGTGAATGTTTGAATCAAACTGATAATACGTCACTTCAATTGTTTCCTACAAATTATTTGTAGTTGTGTTTTTAACACCTATTGTAGTGTAACTGTCAAATCAAATCTTATCACGGTCTGTCTGCTTTACAATTAAAGTTGTTCGAGAGGAGAGGGCTGTTAACGAGGTTCCAGAAGACATGGTCGACGATGAAGAAGTGACTCCAGGTCCTCTGCAGACTGAGGAGGGTAAGACCTGCTGTTATTTCAACTACAAACTATCACACATTTACTGAGATAAACTTTATTTAACAATAAGTGAAATGACTTGATAGCTCAGTTACATATAAAAACACTCTTGAAAAAAAAGGTTAATTCAATGTGAAGAGATAAAAGCAAAACATAATATGAATAGAAAGCACTAATAAAGAAGAAAAGAAATAAAAGATTTGTATATGAACACATCTGTAGCAAATGGAAGTGAATATAAATAAAAATATAAATATACATGATACACACAAGGTGTGAAAGTGACTAAGGTGTGAATGTATGAGTCAAACTGATGATAATATGTTACTTTGATTGTTTCCTGCAAATTCTTTCGAGTTGTGTGTTTTTAACTGCTATTGGAGTGTAATTATCAAATCAAATCTTATTACTTTCCAAAATTAAAGTTGTTCGAGAGGAGAGGGCTGTTAACGAGGTTCCAGAAGACATGGTCTATGATGAAGAAGTGACTCCAGGTCCTCTGCAGACTGAGGAGGGTAAGACCTGCTGTTATTTCAACTACAATGGAATGAATATAAATATAATTATTCATAATATACACAAGGTGTGAAAGTGACTAAGGTGCAGTATTGTTAATGTATGAGTCAAACTGATAATACGTCACTTCAATTGTTTCCTACAAATTCTTTCTAGTTGTGTTTTTAACTCCTATTGTAGTGTAACTGTCAAATCAAATCTCATTACGGTTGTGACTGACTGTCATCTGTCTGCTTTACAAATGTAAAGTTGTTCGAGAGGAGAGGGCTGTTGAAGAGGTTCCAGAAGACATGGTCGACGATGAAGAAGTGACTCCAGGTCCTCTGCAGACTGAGGAGGGTAAGACCTGCTGTTATTTCAACTACAAACTATCACACATTTACTGAGATAAACTTTATTTAACAATAAGGGAAATTACTTAATCACAATAGCTGTTACATATAAAAACACTCTTGGAAAACAAAAAAACACTAGCAAAAATAGAAAAAATTAAGTAAATGTGAAGAGATAAAAGCAAAAAATAATATGAATAGAAAGCACTAATAAAGCAGAAAAGAAATAAGAGGTTTGTACATGAACACATCTATAGAAAATGAAGTGAATATAAATAAATATACATAATACACACAAGGTGTGAAAGTGACTAAAATGTGAATGTATGAGTCAAACTGATAATGATAATACGTCACTTTTGATTATTTCCTACAAATTCTTTGTAGTTGTGTGTTTTTATCTCCTATTGGAGTGTAATTATCAAATCAAATCTTATTACTTTCCAAAATTAAAGTTGTTCGAGAGGAGAGGGCTGTTAAAGAGGTTCCAGAAGTTGTTGCACTGGTTGCAGTACATGTGGTTAAAGATGAAGAAGTGACTCCAGGTCCTCTGCAGACTGAGGAGGGTAAGACCTGCTGTGATTTCAACTACAATGGAATGAATATAAATATAATTATACATAATATACACAAGGTGTGAAAGTGACTGAGGTGCAGTATTGTTAATGTATGAGTCAAACTGATAATACGTCACTTCAATTGTTTCCCACAAATTATTTCTAGTTGTGTTTTTAACTCCTATTGTAGTGTAACTGTCAAATCAAATCTTATCACGGTCTGTCTGCTTTACAAAATTAGTTGTTCGAGAGGAGAGGGCTGTTAACGAGGTTCCAGAAGACATGGTCGACGATGAAGAAGTGACTCCAGGTCCTCTGCAGACTGAGGAGGGTAAGACCTGCTGTTATTTCAACTACAATGGAATGAATATAAATATAATTATATATAACAAGGTGTGAAAGTGACTAAGGTGCAGTATTGTTAATGTATGAGTCAAACTGATAATGAAAATATGTCACTAGTTGTGTTTTTAACTCCTATTGTAGTGTAACTGTCAAATAAAATCTCATTACGGTTGTGGCTGACTGTCATCTGTCTGCTTTACAAATGTAAAGTTGTTCGAGTGGAGAGGGCTGTTACAGAGGTTCCAGAACAAATGGTCTATGATGAAGAAGTGACTCCAGGTCCTCTGCAGACTGTGAAAGGTAAGACCTGCTGTTATTTCAACTACAAACTATCACACATTCACTGAGATAAACTTTATTTAACAATAAGTGAAATGACTTGGTCACAATAGCTGTTACATATAAAAACAAAAAAGTCAATTAAATGTGAAGAGATAAAAGCAAAAAATAATATGAATAAAATGCATTAATAAAGCAGAAAAAAATAAAATATTTGTACATGAACACATCTACAGCAAATGGAAGTGAATATAAATAATTATACATAATACACACAAGGTGTGAAAGTGACTAAAGTGTGAATGTATGAGTCAAACTGATAATGATAATACGTCACTAGTTGTGTTTTTAACTCCTATTGTAGTGTAACTGTCAAATAAAGTCTCATTACTGTTGTGACTGACTGTCATCTGTCTGCTTTACAAAAAGTTGTTCGAGTGGAGAGGGCTGTTACAGAGGTTCCAGAACAAATGGTCAACGATGAAGAAGTGACTTCAGGTCCTCTGCAGACTGAGGAGGGTAAGACCTGCTGTTATTTCAACTACAATGGAATGAATATAAATATAATTATACATAATACACACAAGGTGTGAAAGTGACTAAGGTGCAGTATTGTTAATGTATGAGTCAAACTGATAATACGTCACTTCAATTGTTTCCTGCAAATTCTTTCTAGTTGTGTTTTTAACTCCTATTGTAGTGTAACTGTCAAATAAAGTCTCATTACTGTTGTGACTGACTGTCATCTGTCTGCTTTACAAAAAGTTGTTCGAGTGGAGAGGGCTGTTACAGAGGTTCCAGAACAAATGGTCTATGATGAAGAAGTGACTCCAGGTCCTCTGCAGACTGTGAAAGGTAAGACCTGCTGTTATTTCAACTACAAACTATCACACACTCACTGAGATAAACTTTATTTAACAATAAGTGAAATGACTTGCACTTATTTTCCACTAGCAAAAATAGAACAAAGTCAAATAAATGTGAAGAGATAAAAGCAAAAAATAACATGAACACACTTCAATTGTTTACTGTAAATTCTTTCTAGTTGTGTGTTTTTAACTCCTATTGTCGTGTAACTGTCAAATCAAATCTGATTCTGGTTGTGACTGACTGTCATCTGTTTACTTTACAAATGTAAAGATGTTCGAGTGAGGAGGGCTCTAGCAGCAGTTGCAGCACACATAGAGAAGAAGTGACTCCAGGTCCTCTGCAGACTGTGAAGGGTAAGACCTGCTGTTATTTCAACTACAAACTATCATGGAAGTGAATATAAATATAAATATACATAGTGTATTTAAAATCTATATATTTAATGTATATAAATATATACTAAGGTGCAGTATTGTGAATGTATGAGTCAAACTGATCATGATAATACGTCACTTCAGTTGTTTCCTGCAAATTCTTTCTAGTTGTTTATATTGAACTCCTACTGTTGTGTAATTCTAACATTAACAGCTTTAAACTTTAATATTTTTGGATCCCACGTGCTGATTTATCTTATTATTATTGTAATACATTTAATAATCACAATATTCATTAATTTTATTTGTATCAAACTTTTCATGTCAGTCAACCACACTTTATATACAGTTCAATAAAAGCCAAATAAAATAAAAAATAAACAATGGAAAACAAAGCACTTAAACATGAAAACCAGTCAGAATAAAAGTATTTAAACATTAAAAGCAATCATAAATAAATTAGTTTTTAAATAGGGATTTAAAAGTGTTGAGGTGGGAACAGTGATGGATGGTAGGGGGAAGTGAATTCCAGAGGTTTGAGGCAGTAACAGAAAATAATAGAATAATAATAGAATAATAATAGAATAATAATAGACTCAGACTTGGAAAAACATCTTCTAAGCCACAATAAAGATCATCTCATACAGTCATCACAGATACTGTCACATTCTACATTTGCATTAAATGGTTGATCAGTGAAGATTACGAAAATGATTTATTAATGATGCAATTGTTCTGTTTTATTTTTTGTATAAATATTCTTTGTGTTTTTGTTTTCTTAGATGAACCTGAAAATGAATGAGCTCCAAATGAAGATCACCTTTGGAATCCTGTCTTCAAATTTTTTCAAAACTGTTAATCATGATATTGAATAAAGACTGGATGCAAAAATAAATGGTGTTGTGCTTTATTTTCATTTAATATGAAAAAAAGAGTTTCAGTGAAACCGCAGAGGCTACATCATAGAGACAAACTGAGCAAATATTGAGCAAATGTCATAAGACAATTACATTTTCTGCTTTTCTCTGTTGTTTTTTCAAACATAGCAGATGCTTTACCATTTGAACACCAGGGGGGACCAATGAGTTTTGGAAAATTGGCTCAAAACACCTTGAAACACCCCTGGACACATGTAGAGGGTCATAAATAATGATCTAGAACACATTTGAAGATAATAAAAATATTAAAAAGCAAAAAAATGTAAGAAATGTTTCAGTAGAAATTGTTTTGGAAGTTCAACAAATGCAAAGTCTTTTTTTTTTGTCATAAGTTAGTTGTTTTAGAGTTTGTTTGTTTTGCAAGTGGGTTGTTTACACAGACACATATTTAGAATACTACCTGTAGAAGTTTTCTCCAGGAATTGAACCCTGGTCTCCTGAAGGAAAAGGTTAAGTCTGAAACGACTGGAACATCTTCAGCAGTGAATGACTGTTCTGCTGCTCAGATGAATGATGAGCTGCTTAGGAGGTCAGAGGTCAGAGGGTTCATCTGAAGAAATACCTAAACAAGTGTTTCATAAGGAAGTCCACTGGTGGTTCAGTGGGTGAACAAATGGATCTGGATTTCAGAGGCTGATGGTTCAAATCCTGTTGGACTCAAGTCATGGAATTTTTATTACGACCATGAAACACCTTAAAACACTCCTGGAAACATGGAAATGGGTTTAAATAATCATCTAGACCACTTTTTAACCAAATTTGAGAGACATGCCTTACCATTTCAACACCAGCGACGCTTAATTGGAAAGAGAATGATGCAACAGTTTTTTCCAAAACATTTTTATATTTTTTTAAATGTCATTTTCAGTGGACATTTCTTTATTTATTAAAGTAAAACTTCAAAACGCTTGTCCATTTTTTGGGGGGTTTTGAGACTTATTTGGTTCCACTATATTACCTTTACCTCACATTATCGTCTTGCAAAAACAAATAAAAGTCTAAATAAATCTATTAACCAAAAATGTAACCTTTAACTTTACCATCCTACATTTTCACCAGCCCTGCATTTTATCACATTAGTTTTAGTTTTAACTACACCGCCATCTGCTGGTACCTTAGTGTAAGTGCACTATTAGAAACAATTAAAAACTGGGATTTACTTAACGTTCCCTTAAATAAATAAATAAATAAATAAATAAATAAATAAATAAATAAATAAATAAATAAATAAATAAATAAATAAATAAATAAATAAATAAATTCAGGACTTTTAATGTTTAGGAGGAATAATAAAAGCAACACTAAACGCTGACCGGAAGTTAAGACACCGGAAATGCTACTCTTTAACCCAGTGTGATTGATTGACAAGAGAGAGAGAGAGAGAGAGAGAGAGAGAGAGAGAGAGAGAGAGAGAGATGGTTCAGTTTTTCACAGTAATGGCGGAACATGGTTCCCTTCAAAAGTTGTTAGCTTTTGCTAAATTCCGCTCAATGTATTTCAATAAAGAGCATGAACGGAGCAACGCTTGTTCCAGGTAAAACGTTTAAAAAACGACATTTTCAAATCAGTACGGCGTCGGAATTAAATTGACACGATTAATGAATTAAATGACCGTAATTTTTCCATCTAGATTATATGATTTAGACAATATTAATAGGTAAAACTTTATGCTAGCCACTGGATAAAGGTTATTTAAATCATTATGTCCACCTGGATGTTTCCAGGAGTGTTTCAAAATACAGTATTAAATTTTTTTAGCCTTTTCCCCAAAACTTATCAGCGCCCCCTGGTGTTCAAATGGTATTTGCTCCAAAAGGTTCATTTTGGACCATCTTCAAATCTGGATAAAAAGTGTTTTAAACCATTATTTATGCCCATCTACATGTTTAAAGGAATGTTTCAAGGTGATTTGGGCCTTTTTCCCCTAATCCTAATTTATGGATCCAAAAGGGTTTATAATAATAAATGGGTTTGGGTTAGTGTTAGGGCAGAGGTGGAAAGTAACTCAGTAAAAGTACTTCATTATTGTACTTAAGTAGATTTTTTAAGTATTTGTACTTTACTTGAGTATTTATTTTTCTGGCAACTTTTTACTTTTACTCCTTACATTTTTCCATACATATCTGTACTTTATATTCCTTACATTCTCAGAATAGATGTGTTAGTTTTTCAAACTAAACAGATGTGACAGTATGAAAAATGCATCACTTCAGAGGAAAAATCAGTGGAAGAAGAAACGGTGACTTTATATATTATAGTTAAATTACTATTATCTCACAATTTTGACTTTTTGTCTCGTAATTTTGACTTTTAATTTCACAATTTTGACATTTTATCTTAAAATTATGCATTTTTCATTTCATATTTATCTTTTCTTTTTTTTTTTTTTAAATCTCTGACTTTTTGTCTCAATTGTGACCTGTTTTTTTTCTTTTTTCCTAAATTTCTTGTCCATATCCACAAAACTGAGTAACTGTGACCTGATCAAACACATTATCCACACATATTATTGCATTCGTGGCAAAAAACAAACAAACATCGTTTTACTTTTTACTTTATTACAATAGTTTTAAGCCTTTTTCCAAAACTCACCCCCTGGTGTTCAAATGGTTTGTTCATTTTGGATCATCTTTAAATCTGGTTAAAATTATGTATGTAATTATTAAAGTCCATCTACATGTTTCAAGGCCTTAATAATAATTTTTTTAAAAACTCTCCACTTTAGTTCAGATTGGTCTTGAACCCTCAACCACTGAGCTATAGAGCTGATCATTAACCCACTGATCCACCAGGGGTCTCCCCTGTTGTGTAGCTGTTCAGGTAGAGCTTCATTTGAACCCTGTGACCTCTGACCCAGACTCAACCTTTCCTCTTGGAGCCCAGGGTTCAATTCCTGGACAAGATGTCTTCAACAAAACTATACATCTGTGGAAAAAAAACAGAACAACAAATTTGTGGGAACAAAATTGGGTTAATTGAATTTCAACTGAAACATTTCTGACTTTTTTCCCCCCAAAACTGATCAGCATCTCTAGTGTTTTGGACCCTCTTCAAATCTGGATAAAAACTGCTTTAAATCATTATTTATGCCCATCTACATGTTTCTAGGAATGTTTCAAGGTTTGAGCCTTGTTTCCCCCTAACCCTGATCTATGGGTCAAAAGGGTTCATGATAATAAATGGGTTAGCGTTCAAATGATGACGCTATGTTGTATGTCAAAAGCGTAATTTTGGACTATATTCAAATCTGGATAAAAAGTGCTTTGAATTATATTTCCAGGAGTGTGTCCAGGTATTTCACAGTGTTTTGACCCCCCCCCCCCCCAAAAAAAAGAAAACTCATTAGCAAGCATCTTTAAATCTGATTAAAGGTGTGTGCTCTGTGGGACCCTCAGGTGATCAGGAAGGGTGTTCCACAGCCTTGGGGCTGCAGAGGTGAAGGCCTGGTCACACAGTGTGTGTAGGTTGAAGGATATTTGAACTTATGGATCGAAAGATGTGTGATGAAGAGTGCAGGATGAGAAGGTCTTTGATATATTGGGGGGCTTGTCCATTGGGCTGAATTTTGAAAAGGACAGAGAGCGAGTGGAGGGATTCAGGAATATGTGCTTTGTTGTAACACTTAGTGAAAGGTCAGGACATTGAAGCCCATGAATGAAGTTTTACCTGTTATGTTGTGAAATGCACCACAGGGTTAAGCCTGAAGCTGTGTTCATTCTGGTCAGTCTTAACAATACAAATGACTGTAACTGGACTGACAAGAACCTGTCATCTGCTTAGATGGAAAATTTTCTGCTGAACATTCAGGGTCCTGTTCACAAACATGCTGTAAATCCTGTCAGAGAACCTGTATCTAAAATAGGAGGGACTGTGGTTTATTATTTATCATTTGTTAGATTTACTTTTGACTTTTTTGTTAATTTTTTTTGTTAACTTAATAACCTTTTATTGTTGTCCTTCTGTCATTTTCTCCTCTATGTTAGAAACTGTTGATTATAGAAAGTCCTGTTCTCTAGTCCTACATTTTCTTAATTTTATTTATTTGTTTTTTATGCAGTAGGAGTACATTTACACATTATAGTACTTTATTATTGTTCCATCTAAGATCTACTTTAAACTTTATGGGTAACTTCTTAAAATACAATCATATTCCTGTGAGTTTTCTTACAATTTATTCAATACTAGAGAAACTCTTTATTAAGAGATTTTCATGAATACATCACTGAAAGCAAAGACAAACTTAACTTGTAAAACATGTTTTTTTTTTTGTTTGTGGAAGAATAAAGAATGTTGAACAAAGTTACATTAGGTTGCAGCCATAAAACAATAAATAAATAAATGGAATCAAACCATCAGTTGCTCTACAAAATAACAATAATAATGCAGAGTAGTACAGTAAAAGATACAAAGATTTGAGTTACATCGAGTTAGGATTAGGAATTTAATAATCAGATAAAACATTAATAATAAAGTCCAAGATTTAAAAAAAAAAACTGCAGGACAGATCTGTGAACAAATGTTTTCTATTTCTAGTTTTCTTTGATTACAATGGTACAAACAAATACATCATTCATCTAATATAAATGTTTAAAAACAAACTCTTATTTAAAGCTAACGGTCGCTCTGTTAGTATAATTATTCACAATGTGTTTGATGTGACAAAGCATCTTCTAAAAGTGAACAGGCTGGATTGTTGAGGTACTTTACATCAGACACACCCACTTAAACAGCAGGACATCAGGTGTATAAATAAGCACAACTTACAAACACAACAGACATCAGTTCACATTTAAAGGCTCCTGTCTGCTGGTGTAACACTGGAGGTGAGTGACTAATATTTAGTCTTATTCAGTCTTTTTAACTTTTAAAGGACTGCACTAAAGTCACTCTTTCTTCCCTCAGAAAATGAAACCTCAGGTTGTGTTCGTGCTCTTTGCTCTCATGCTCACAGCTGATGCTGTTAAGAAAGAGGAAGGTATGTGTATGGTTTTTTTTTTAAATAGCTGCAAACATTTGAAAATTCACTACGGTTGTAACTGACTGTCATCTGTCTGCTTTCATAAGTTAAAGTTGTTCCAGTGGAGGAAGTTGTTGCACTGGTTGCAGTACATGTGGTTAACGATGAAGAAGTGACTCCAGGTCCTCTGCAGACTGAGGAGGGTAAGACCTGCTGTGATTTCAACTACAATGGAATGAATATAAATATAATTATACATAATACACACAAGGTGTGAAAGTGACTAAGGTGCAGTATTGTTAATGTATGAGTCAAACTGATAATACGTCACTTCAATTATTTCCTACAAATTATTTCTGGTTGTGTTTTTAACTCCTATTGTAGTGTAACTGTCAAATCAAATCTTATCACGGTCTGTCTGCTTTACAATTAAAGTTGTTCGAGAGGAGAGGGCTGTTAACGAGGTTCCAGAAGACATGGTCTATGATGAAGAAGTGACTCCAGGTCCTCTGCAGACTGAGGAGGGTAAGACCTGCTGTTATTTCAACTACAAACTATCACACATTTACTGAGATAAACTTTATTTAACAATAAGTGAAATGACTTGATCACAATAGCTGTTACATATAAAAACACTGTTGGAAAACAAAAAAACACTAGCAAAAATAGAAAAAATTAAGTAAATGTGAAGAGATAAAAGCAAAACATAATATGAATAGAAAGCACAAATAAAGCAGAAAAGAAATAAGAGGTTTGTACATGAACACATATGTAGCAAATGGAAGTGAATATAAATAAATATACATAATACACACAAGGTGTGAAAGTGACTAAAGTGTGACTGTATGAGTCAAACTGATAATGATAATACGTCACTTCAATTGTTTCCTACAAATTCTTTGTAGTTGTGTGTTTTTAACTCCTATTGTAGTGTAACTGTCAAATAAAATCTCATTACTGTTGTGACTGACTGTCATCTGTCTGCTTTACAAATGTAAAGTTGTTCGAGTGGAGAGGGCTGTTAAAGAGGTTCCAGAAGACATGGTCTATGATGAAGAAGTGACTCCAGGTCCTCTGCAAACTGACGAGGGTAAGACCTGCTGTTATTTCAACTACAATGGAATGAATATAAATATAATTATTCATAATATACACAAGGTGTGAAAGTGACTAAGGTGCAGTATTGTTAATGTATGAGTCAAACTGATAATACGTCACTTCAATTGTTTCCTACAAATTCTTTCTAGTTGTGTTTTTAACTCCTATTGTAGTGTAACTGTCAAATCAAATCTTATCACGGTCTGTCTGCTTTACAAAATTAGTTGTTCGAGAGGAGAGGGCTGTTAACGAGGTTCCAGAAGACATGGTCTATGATGAAGAAGTGACTCCAGGTCCTCTGCAGACTGAGGAGGGTAAGACCTGCTGTTATTTCAACTACAAACTATCACACATTTACTGAGATAAACTTTATTTAACAACAAGTGAAATGACTTGATCACAATAGCTGTTACATATAAAAACACTGTTGGAAAACAAAAAAACACTAGCAAAAATAGAAAAAATTAAGTAAATGTGAAGAGATAAAAGCAAAAAATAATATGAATAGAAAGCACTAATAAAGCAGAAAATGTGTACATGAACACATCTATAGCAAATGGAAGTGAATATAAATATACATAATACACACAAGGTGTGAAAGTGACTAAAGTGTGAATGTATGAGTCAAACTGATAATACGTCACTTTGATTGTTTCCTACAAATTCTTTGTAGTTGTGTGTTTTTAACTCCTATTGGAGTGTAATTATCAAATCAAATCTCATTACGGTTGTGACTGACTGTCATCTGTCTGCTTTACAAAATTAGTTGTTCGAGAGGAGAGGGCTGTTAACGAGGTTCCAGAAGACATGGTCTATGATGAAGAAGTGACTCCAGGTCCTCTGCAGACTGAGGAGGGTAAGACCTGCTGTTATTTCAACTACAAACTATCACACATTTACTGAGATAAACTTTATTTAACAATAAGTGAATTGACTTGATCACAATAGCTGTTACATATAAAAACACTCTTGAAAAAAAAGTTAATTAAATGTGAAGAGATAAAAGCAAAACATAATATGAATAGAAAGCACTAATAAAGAAGAAAAGAAATAAGAGGTTTGTACATGAACACATCTATAGAAAATGGAAGTGAATATAAATAAATATACATAATACACACAAGGTGTGAAAGTGACTAAAGTGTGAATGTATGAGTCAAACTGATAATGATAATATGTCACTTTTGATTATTTCCTACAAATTCTTTGTACTTGTGTGTTTTTAACTCCTATTGGAGTGTAATTATCAAATCAAATCTTATTATTTTCCAAAATTAAAGTTGTTCGAGAGGAGAGGGCTGTTGAAGAGGTTCCAGAAGACATGGTCTATGATGAAGAAGTGACTCCAGGTCCTCTGCAGACTGAGGAGGGTAAGACCTGCTGTTATTTCAACTACAATGGAATGAATATAAATATAATTATACATAATATACACAAGGTGTGAAAGTGACTAAGGTGCAGTATTGTTAATGTATGAGTCAAAGTGATAATACGTCACTTTAATTGTTTCCTACAAATTCTTTCTAGTTGTGTTTTTAACTCCTATTGAAGTGTAACTGTCAAATCAAATCTCATTACGGTTGTGACTGACTGTCATCTGTCTGCTTTACAATTAAAGTTGTTCGAGAGGAGAGGGCTGTTAAAGAAGTTCCAGAAGACATGGTCGATGATGAAGAAGTGACTCCAGGTCCTCTGCAAACTGAGGAGGGTAAGACCTGCTGTTATTTCAACTACAAACTATCACACATTTACTGAGATAAACTTTATTTAACAATAAGGGAAATGACTTGATAACAATAGCTGTTACATATAAAACACTGTTGGAAAACAAAAAAACACTAGCAAAAATAGAAAAAGTTAAGTAAATGTGAAGAGATAAAAGCAAAAAAGTAATATGAATAGAAAGCACTAATAAAGAAGAAAAGAAATAAAAGCTTTGTACATGAACACATCTATAGCAAATGGAAGTGAATATAAATAATTATACATAATACACACAAGGTGTGAAAGTGACTAAAGTGTGAATGTATGAGTCAAACTGATAATGATAATACGTCACTTTTGATTATTTCCTCCACATTATTTCTAGTTGTGTGTTTTTAACTCCTATTGGAGTGTAATTATCAAATCAAATCTTATTACTTTCCAAAATTAAAGTTGTTCGAGAGGAGAGGGCTGTTGAAGAGGTTCCAGAAGACATGGTCGACGATGAAGAAGTGACTCCAGGTCCTCTGCAGACTGAGGAGGGTAAGACCTGCTGTTATTTCAACTACAATGGAATGAATATAAATATAATTATACATAATATACACAAGGTGTGAAAGTGACTAAGGTGCAGTATTGTTAATGTATGAGTCAAACTGATAATACGTCACTTCAATTGTTTCCTGCAAATTATTTCTAGTTGTGTTTTTAACTCCTATTGTAGTGTAACTGTCAAATCAAATCTCATGACTGTTGTGACTGACTGTCATCTGTTTACTTTACAAATGTAAAGTTGTTCGAGTGGAGAGGGCTGTTACAGAGGTTCCAGAACAAATGGTCTATGATGAAGAAGTGACTTCAGGTCCTCTGCAGACTGTGAAAGGTAAGACCTGCTGTTATTTCAACTACAAACTATCACACATTCACTGAGATAAACTTTACTGAACAACAAGAGAAATGACTTGCACTTATTTTCCACTAGCAAAGATAGAACAAAGTCAAATAAATGTGAAGAGATAAAAGCAAAAAATAACATGAACACACTTCAATTGTTTACTGTAAATTCTTTCTAGTTGTGTGTTTTTAACTCCTGTTGTCGTGTAACTGTCAAATCAAATCTGATTCCGGTTGTGACTGACTGTCATCTGTTTACTTTACAAATGTAAAGATGTTCGAGTGAGGAGGGCTCTAGCAGCAGTTGCAGCACACATAGAGAAGAAGTGACTCCAGGTCCTCTGCAGACTGTGAAGGGTAAGACCTGCTGTTATTTAAACTACAAACTATCACACATTTACTGAGACAAACTTTATTGAATGTATGAGTCAAACTGATAACGATAATACGTCACTTCAATTGTTTCCTGCAAATTCTTTCTAGTTGTGTTTTTAACTGCAGTTGTAGTGTAATTATGAAATCTAACATTTACAGCTTTAAACTAGAATATTTTTGTGTCACATGTGGTGATTGATCTTATCATTAATATAACCAATAATGCCAACAATAAAAGAAAAATAGTACTTTTATACATTTAATAACACATTTTATTTGTATAGCGAATACATTTTACATACATTTCAATAAAACCCAATTACAATTAAAACAAACAATGGAAAACAAAGCACTTATGCATTTAAAAGAGTAAAAATAAAAGTATTTAAACATTAAAAGTAATTTTAAATAAATTAGTTCTTAAAATGGAATTACAAATGTTGAGGTGGGAACAGTAGAGGGAAGTGAATTCCAGAGGTTTGATGGAAAATAATACAATAATGACATAATAATAGACTCAGATTTTGAAAAATGTATTCAAAGCTACAATAAACATCATCTCATACAGTCGTCACAAACACTGTCTGTCACATTCTACATTTTCATTAAAATGGTTGATCAGTAAGGATTAACAAAATGATTTATTGATGGCGCAATTATTCTGTAGTTTTATTTTCTGTATAAATATTCTTTGTGTTTTTGTTTTCTTAGATAAATCCGACTATGAATGAGCGCTGAATGAAGATCATCTTTGAAAATCTGTCTTCAAATTTTCTCAAAACTGTTTATCATTGTATTAAATAAAGACTGGATGCAAAAAAGGTGTTGTTTATTTCAGTTGAATATGAAAACAAGAGTTTAAATGAAACCCCAGAGGCTACATCACAAAGACTGAGGTGATGAGGATGAGAATGAGAAAAATGGGAGGGATTTGTGTTTTTACCTAACTTCTAATTAAATAAATTAATTAAAATGTTTTTTTTTTTTTTTTTCATTTTTAAAAACATAGAAAACATGTTTTTTTTGTGGGAGCTTGAAGAATATTGAACAACGTATAAGGTACAGGAGTTTGCAGCCATAAAACAAACTTATTAGTGGAACAAACCCATTAGTTGCTTTAAACAATAACAACAATAATGCATAGTAGTACAGTAAAAGATACAAAGATGTGGGTTAGATAGTGTTAGTTAAATTGAATTAAATGAGATAAAACATTACAAATAAATGCCAAAATGGTGGAAAGTCAGATTTCTGAACAAATATTTTCTAGTGTTCTTTGATGACAATGGGGAGCTTCAGTCTCCGCCTCTTCCGGTAGGCTCATGGGGCCTGAGATAGGAAAATTATTGAATGTAAAATCGTACCTGATTTGTCATGTGCCCTGGATCACACACATGTTGTAGCTCATAATAAATGATAATTATCGATGTGTGTTTCACCTGCTTCTGTTAACCAACGGCTGATTCATTTGCGAGTAAAACCCGGTTATAATTTGGACAATACGCCACGCATTGTAGTCTCTTACTAAGCCCACATAAAACCTAACGTCACATTTGCTTCCCATGGTCTGCCTACGCCACATCAAATATGTATTAACAGCTATAATTAGTGAATTTCAGAGCACTTGTAAAAACGAAATCAGAATTTAGCTTGACTCGAGCTAAGTACCCACGGACCGGAAGTAGAAGGGCGTGACTTAACCTCTCCATGCGTTATATACATACATAGCCATAGCATTTACATTTGCTTAATCACTGGAACAGCAACAACAATGTCGATACTAAAAACATTACAACAGGTAATGCAGTACACAGTAGCTACTATGCTTATGGTTTATTTAAATCCAGTTTCTTACCTAGTGCAGAAGTATATATCTGTTTTAGCATCCTGTGTTAATACCCACAACCACGTTACTAAGCGACGTAAACCGTCTACTCACTATGTCACATGACTGCTGAAAATAAATTTATTATACAAGAAAATATAACATGAAACATGTTTATTTCATACTAGTCTGTAGTTTTATTTAAATATTTAAAATATTAATACGTTTTCAAATGTATATATTTGTACTGGCTATTTCCTAGACGTAATGTAATGATACATTTCAACCACGAGGGGGAGCACTGCACCTCCCGCCCCCGCAACGTGTCTGATGTGACAAACTAGTCAGGCTGGATTGTTGAGGTATTTTGCATCAGACACACCCACTTAAACAGCAGGACATCAGGTGTATAAATACGCAGAACTTACAAACACAATAGACATAAGTTCATGTTTAAAGGCTACTGTCAGCTGGTGTAACACTGGAGGTGAGTGACTAATACTTAGTCTTATTCAGTCTTTTTAACTTTTAAAGGCCTGCAATAAAGTCAGTCTTTTTCCCTAAGAAAATGAAACCTCAGGTTGTGTTCCTGCTCTTTGCTTTCGTACTCGTAGCTAATGCTGAGAAGGATGATGAAGGTATGTGTGTGTGTGTTTTTTTCTCCAATAGCTGTAAACATTTAAAAAGTTACTATGATTGTGACTGACTGCCATCTGTCTGCTTTCCAAAATTAAAGTTGTTCCAGGAGACAAAGCCATTGCAGAGATTCTCGGATACATGGTCCATAATGAACCAGTGACTCCAGGTCCTCTGCAGACTGTGAAGGGTAAGACCTGCTGTGATTTCAACTACAAACTATCACACATTTACTGAGGCAAACTTTATTGAACAAAAAGGGAAATGACTTGGTCACAATAGCTCAGTTACATACAAAAACACTTCAATTGTTTCCTGCAAATTATTTCAAGTTGTGTGTTTCAACTCCTTTTGTAGTGTAACTCAAATCTCACATTTACAGTTTGAAACTTTTAACAGCGTTTTTTATATCCCATGTGCCAGTTGATCTTGTTATTAATATGACCAATGTTGTCAAAACGAAAGGAAAAATACTGCTTATAATACATTTATTATTATTGATAATAATAATAATAAATACATTTTACTTGTATAGCCACTTTCATGGAAAAGACATACAGTTTAATAAAAGCCAACTAAAAATAAAAACAAACAATGGAAAACAAAGACATCAAAAACAGTCCAAATAAAAGTATTTAAAGATTAAAAGCAATATTAAATAAACACATTTAAAGGAATTTAAAAGTGTTGAGGTGGGAACAGTGATGGATGGTAGGGGGAAGTGAATTCCAGAGGTTTGAGGCAGTAACAGAAAAGAATACAATAATAATACAATAATAATAGACTCAGACTTGGAAAAACTTCTTCTAAACCACAATAAAGATCATCTCATACAGTCATCACAGATACTGTCACATTCTACATTTGCATTAAATGGTTGATCAGTGAAGAATATGAAAAGTATTTATTGATGATGCAATTGTTCTGTTTTATTTTGTGTATAAATATTCTTTGTGTTTTTGTTTTCTTAGATGAACCTGAAAATGAATGAGCGCCAAATGAAGATCAGCTTTGGAATCATGTCTTCAAATTTTCTCAAAACTGTTAATCATGATATTGAATAAAGAGTGGATGCAAAAATAAATGGTGGTGTGTTTATTTTGGTTTAATATAAAAGAATAGTTACGTGAAACCATGAAGACATACTGAGCAAATGTCATAAAACAATGAGATTTTATGCATTTATGAATTTCTCAGTCACTATATCGATACATACAACTTTTTTTGTAAACATGTGAATATACAGTGTATATATATATATATATATATATATATATATATATATATATATATATATATATATTATAGAGAGACAGATAGAGACACAGAGAGAGAGAGCGGGTAAAACAATTTTTTACATTAAATAATTGCCTTAATTGGAAATAGAATGATGCATCAGTTTTTATAGATACACTTTTCTAACTGTTTTTCAACAATGTAATTTTCAGTCGATTTTTATTTATACATTTATCTACTGAAGTAAAGCTGTTAAACTCTTTTCCAGTACAAAGGGCAAAAATGCTTGTAATATTTTTGCAAAAAAAAAAAAAAAAAACCAAAAAATCCTAAATAAATATATTAAACCAAAATTTAACTTTTAAGTTCATCATGCATTTGATCACATTAGTTTTAATTTTAATCACCGCCATCTGCTGGTACTTTAGTGTAAGTGCAGTATTAAAAACTGATTTACTCAACGTTCCCTTAAATAAATGAATAATTTCAGTACTTTTTATGTTTAAAGGGAATAATAAAAACAACAGTAAAAGTTGACAGGAAATTACCAAACGGAAATGCTGCTCTTGGACCCAGTGTGATTGATTTATCACCCACAGTGTTTAGTGTCAGCCTGAACACAGTAGTTGGTCGCTGGTTGTCATGTGACCCAGGGTTGAACCTCCACCGGGACCACTGCCGTCATACGCAGCCTTCGGACCGGTGAACGACACCCCCTGTCCCCGGTGTCGTCCAACTGAACAGCAACACGTCGCCTTAACTTCACCGGCGGACGCTTCTCCGCTCCTTAAAGCTCTCAGCCGGACCTCCAGTGACTTTAACCCGGGGAACCATGCGCTCCGTAGCCGGACTGGCTGCCATTGTGGCGGCGGCGACCGTGTACCTCTACCTGCTGTCCAGCCATCTGCCCCCCGGCCACAAGCACCTCCAGGCGGACTCCGAGGAGGGGGAGGACCCGGCGGAGGTGGAGTACAGGTAGGGTCAACGGAGAGAGGCAAACAACACACTAAAACTGCAATAAAAGCCACTACATTATCTTTATTAGTGTTTAAAAATTTTTAACTAGCTTAATTAAATTTTCTCATCATGTTTACATAAAGAGTAAACAAAACAAACAAAAAAAGCAGACAATAAAAGTCCAAAGTTTAAAAAAACCTGTTGAAGTAAATAAAAATGAACGAATAATAAAATATAACATCAATAATAGCAATAATTAGACATATTATTGTTATTATTATTAGAATATTCTATTTATTAATGGAAATCAGCTCAAAATATCAATTTATGAATGAATGAAGGAACTTTATTTGGTTGTCAGTATGAAAAAAAACCAACAAATGCTATATATTTAACATTTTAACCAATAAATGGTTTTGTTGTTTTATTGTTATTGTCACTAACCGGGTTCAAGAAATGTCTAACCTTAGGTAAAAAATACAGTTTCCAATATAAATCAGTTTATTAAGTCACCGATGATAATAATAATAATAATAATGTAATAATTATTTTTGTCTGAGACAAATAAACAAATGAGATGAAATAACAAGAAGTGATTTTTTTTTTGTCACCCAGACTGTCATGACCCTGCAAGAGTCATCTCAAAGATATTGAAATATTCTTTAAATGACCGATGAGAATGCTCCTCAGAGGTGCTGTGAAGGTTTCTGAAAACTAACCTTGTTGGTATGTTCCTAGAATAAACATCCCTCCTCTACCAAACCTTCCTGGAACACTTGAGGTTATGAAAGACGTAACCAAATGGTACCTCAGGGGGAAATCTCAGGAAGGATCCCAGTTAGAGGGAAAGTGAACGATCTGAGTCACTTCAGCATCAGTTTGTTACTGACTCTGCTATAGAGGTCATGACCTTTTGTTGACCTTTGTTCATCTGTCACTTTGTCAATACACTACCTGCCGTTAAAATGTGAATCAGATTTAATATTATATATAAATCTGATTTATAATATATATATTTTTCTTTTTTAATAAAGCACTGCAATCTACAAGCTCAACACTAGATATCACTAGATATATTACACACTGAACCTTTAATGAAATTAAATGGGAAATGATGTGACATGAGAAAAGGATGTCACTGGTGAGCCTGTGAACAGTGTTTTGCATACTGCAACCCCAGTGCATGCTGGGAATTACACACAGGGAATTGTGTTACTAAGTATTCATGTTTTAAATGTTTTTTTCTCCTGCAAAAAATAGTTTTCTACACCAAAACTTAGGACCATATATATATGTGTGTGTGTGTGTGTGTGTGTGATAATATATGAACAACACGGTAAGGTGAGGGTATGTGTGCAAATTGCTTGTTAAGATGCTACAAGCTGAAACATTATTAGAATCAATATACAGTGCAATAACAAACCGATTGCTTATTGAGTTTTTGTTTCCCACTATTTTTAGAAGCAAAATCATATTATTCTTTTTGCAGGTTTTTTTTTTACCCTATATTAGAGAACACTCAGATATTGTTGTGTATCTGTGTGTGGATGCTAAATATTTTTTTCACTCAAACACCATGAGGTTTACATCTGTATCTCATGTCAACAGCATCAGCAGCTTTATCTTGCTTGTGTTGTGTATTTTAAAAAACAGCCTGACATCATTACAAAAGTTATCTCATGCTACATTACGTTTAAAATTAGAGTCTGGTTTTGAGCAACTCTATATGTAAAAGTGTCATGAGATGGAATGTTATGATTTGGTGCTATATAAATACAATCTGATTTAATTTAGAGCTGCTCTAAACCAGATTGTTAAGCCCATTTATAGAATCAACCCAGAGGAAAGACTTGGGAATAGAATAGAATAGAATAGAATAGAATAGAATAGAATAGAATAGAGCATAGAAATCTTGTCAGGTCCACACTAGGGTTAAATATAAATGTCTCCACTAGTAAAATAAAAATGATGACGTATAAATATGTTAATTTGTTTTTTCAGGAAGTCTCCATAAAGCATGAGGGAAACGGGTGCAAAGTGAAACATATTTTTCAAAGATTTGAAGATGTATTTACTTTTTGTTTTTTTATTTATTTTTATGCATTTACAATTTTTAAAAAATTTTTTTTTGGCATTTCATTTAAAAATATTTGTTTACATTATTTTTATTTATTGATTAATTTTGTATTTATTTAATTTTCTTTTCTAATTTAGTATTATTATTTCTTTTTTAATGTAAATGTATTTAAAAAAGATCACTACCCAATGCCTATTTGAATACAAATTTGTGTGTGTGTGTTGTAAGGACATGCAGTCATGTGCCACACAGTGTGGTGTGAGGTGGTCTAGGGGTGATTGAATAACACCGACCAAGTCAGTCTGAAGCCAAGATGAGGACGCATTGTTTGTGTGTGTGTGTGTGTGTGTGTGTGTGTGTGTGTGTGTGCATCAGTAAAGTGATATTACTCTTATTATAATTAATCTTAGTAAGTCATTTAAACAGGTCATGAGTGCACCCCAAGACATTTACTGGCAGATTGTTTGCCCAGTCATACGTCTGTGTTGGTTGTGCGTCCAATGACACTAATGATGGGTCAGTCATTATTATATCTAGTAACATCTGGTGGTGAAACTGCAGATTACACTGCTCCGACCGCAACTCACTGTCTCCTATACACTGAAAAAAGTAAAACATTGAATCATTGAATTGTGACTTTTTATCTCAGAATTTTGACTTTGAATTGGTATTTTAACAAATTAATGACACATTTATCCATTTAATTCCAATTTTAATTACATAATTTATTTATGTATTTAATAATATATATATAGTATATTATGCAACAAGGATATGCATGAAAACACTCATCATTTTTGTCTTTTGAGAGAGTGGACTAATTTTTATTTTGGAGGGATGGGAAGAGATTTTATTTTATTATTTAATAGAGACAGAACAAATGTTAATGATACCGTTTGTACTGTATTTCTTTCAGTAAATAAAAAAATTTTTATTCTAGTTTGGCTGGAGGGCACCATGGTCATGAATATACTTGATTATTAATTTCAGAGTTATTAAATGTAATACTGTAACTTAAGAGTGTTTTTATTTTAACACTGACAGCACACAAAGTCTTGTTAAACTTCGAGTAATGACTTTAATACAGAAAATTAATCATAAAAGGGATTAAATTCAGTTACTGATTGATACAGTGGTGGATTGTAGTTTGTGGTAAATTGCCTAAAGAATCACATCTAGAAACTCACACGTTCCTTCTGCACATGCTCACTCTGTTCCATTAAGGTCTGCATGTTTTAATGTGATAATGTCTTTTGAAATACATTCAAGAAACTGTCAAGTATCTAGTTACTTCTGCCAAGGAGGTATTACATTTGGGTCCGTCTGTCTGTCTGTCTGCAGGATTACGCAAAAAGTTCTGAACGGATTTTGATGAAACTTTCAGGAATGATAGATAATGGGTCAAGGAAGAACCCATTAGATTTTGAGCTATGAAGGTCAAAGGTCAAAGTAACACTAAAAGTTGACGGCTAAAACACAGTGGTAATATTTCAGGATTCAGACAAGATAGAATCTGGCGGGTTTTTTAAAATTTTTTTATTAACTTCGTCTCACCTTCGGACATCAGATGGGTCAACACCTATGGCTTCATCCATCATATGATGCCATATCAAGCCTTGGCAGAGGTCTGCCCTCTCTGACTGCCTTGTTTTGTTATGTTTTTCTTGTATTGTCTGACTGATGCATCCACATCCTTTGAAAAAAACAAAAATTAAGTAAATATTTCATATTTGAAATTTTATGTGTCCAAAAATTTTTTTTATAATCCATTTGTAAACTGATATTTTTAATATAGATAATTTAATATATAAAATATTTAGGTTGACCCAATGTTGTTCTACTGTCCAGTGAGAGTTATTAACTCAGTTGTTAATCAGAATAATAGTTTTTGGTAGTACAAAAATCAACATCTTGGTAGAAGTAGGAAAAATGCTAAATTTAATGGAACTGTACAGTAGGACGAGTAAAATAAAAAATATCTACTTTGAAGAACAGCATCCATGGGAATATACAACAACAGTTTGTGCCACATTGTTTTGAGGAAACAATAAATAAAAGACTGGAAATACACCTAAAATCTAAACATACATCCTTTTTTAGATACTGAAAGAAAAAACAAACACTGAATCTATGATCAGATTATTCACTTTATATCCTTCTAGCTCAAATATTTAATCAACACAACCAGACATTTACTTATTTGATGGTTTGTTACTGGGTTTTTTTATACTACATCAGGGTTTTTTCTTAAGAACTAAGCAACTGAATGGATGGATAGTGTTCAACACCAGCAGACATTAAACATATGACTCAGATGTAGATGTGGTTTAGTGTCTTCTGGATTAAAACCCCCTTGATGCCTTCACATCACATCATGATTATATCTGAGTGTGCCGCTTTGTGTGATGCAGTGTTTCCTGTGGGGCTGTGTGTAAGTAAAATTAAAAGTGCCCACGATGACACATTTTCCTCCTTAAATACTGAACATACGTCCTGCCATCTCACATATCCCAGCATGCACCGACCAATGACGGAGCGGCGTGTTTGTCTGCTGACCACTAGAAGCGAGGAGTGCTGAATGTCAGAGCAGGTGCCTCAGGAAAAGCAGCATCTTGAGTTTCAGAGGGGGATTTTCTGTCTGACTATGTGTGTCTTAAGGAGTGAGCGTTCTCCTTTCCTTCCCTCTGCTTAAGACGACCGACATGATGCTATTTCTGTCCCTCAATCAAACATATCCTGTTACTCCTCCCACCATACAAACACACCAGATGGCTAACAACTGTGGCTCTTCCTCATACTTTCTTCTTGATTAAATGTTAGAAATTACATCATGATGTAAAATATGACATCTTTTTTAAAAGCAACTTTCATATCCAGGAACATATATTACCATGAAAAAGTATTGGGGGTTGAGAGTAAAATGACAAAATAAGACTTTGACAATGCCTATTTATCCATTATACATGACTATTATCAGTAAACTGGTTATTTTAACAGTCGTTTTACTCTAATGCACTTTATGGCCTTTGTATTCATTCAGTATATTCATATATAGCATTTATATTTACATATATTAGACTCATTGTACATTGTGTAAATACAGTTAATATTAGTCTGTACTTCCTGCATTTACTGCTTTTGCAAGTGCTAAATTGCATTAGCTTACATGTGTAAAAACAATAAATTGAATAACAGCACCATCACACGTGATGTGAAGCATTTGTGATAATATAGAATATAATTTTGGCCTAATAGGAAAATCACTGACAAACACTAAGTGTCCTCGTCTGGTTCTATAGTGGACAAATACTGTCAGTTACTATATATACGCAACAACAAAAAATTACATTTTATGGTCAAAATTAAATTTCAGTTATGGTATTCATTATACTGCTTTTTTAAGTGCAAAGCTTTCCTATCGATTCAGTTACTGAATGATCATTTCTCTTTTACCATCTGTTATTCAGTATTTTATGCAGTTTATGTTAATATGTAATATATTGCAATGTATACACAGCCAGAGCAAAAACATCCCATACTCCTGGACTCCTTTAGCTTTGGATATAATATATAATATGTAATGTCTGAATATTTGTCTCCAGTTTTTTGGGCTCACCCCCACAGGCTTGTACTGTAGGTACTAGGCATGATGGGTAATCACTTCATCCATCACTCTGGAACAGGGTCAAACTGGACTCAGACCATATGACCTTTTTTAGTTAAAACAGTGTAATCTTTAAATTAGGTATTAACCTGATGAATATTTAAGAAATAATGGTTAAAGAACTTTTAGAAGCTGCAGAATATTAATCACTGTAATAATTATCCAAAGGAAGGAAATGATTTAAATCAAGGTTGCAAGTTTTGGTTTTTGTTGTTGTCATTTGGTTGTGTGAATTTGTTTATCACTGATTGTGAAATTTTGATGCATATAATTCAGCCAATTCAGATGTTTTATTTAAACTCACTTCATCTACCAAGGAAACACATAACATCCTATTAACTATTTACAAGTCTTTAATGAAGACATAATTGAATCTATTGTCTTTTGGATGCAGACTCAAGTTCCCATCAGACCTGGATGAGCTGCGGGATCTGGCAGAGACGCTCAAGTTCTATAAACAAGAACATCATGGCTACGTCCTGCTGTTGTTCTGCAGCGCCTATCTGTACAAACAGTCCTTCGCCATACCAGGCTCCTCCTTTCTGGTAAGACCAACAATTTACACCATTTTCCTCCTTAAGTGTTGTTTACATCCACTGTTTTTATATGGGTGTTGAATTTATACACAAAAAAAATCAGTGTATGGATAAATGACATTATACAGTACAAACAGGTTTAATGAATTATTATTTGTCTTATGTTTGGACCAAGTAGGAAACTGAAACTTCACTTAATCAAATGCACTTATGGGGCGGCCATTGCTCAGTTGGTAGAGTGGGTCGTCCATTAACCGAATGGTTGGTGGTTCGAGTCCTGCTCCGTCCTAGTCAGTCTGTTGTGTCCTTGACACTTCACCTCCTCGCCTCCACTGGTGTATGAATGTGTATGAATGTTGGTGGTGGTTGGAGGGACCGTAGGCACAAGATGGCTGCCACGCTTCTGTCAGTCTGTCCCAGGGCAACTGTGGCTTAACTGCCCCGTTCCTACACCATATGAACAAACGTATTAAGGTGTAGTTTCTTTTCTAACAAGTTCACGAGATACAAAACAATAATTACAAATCCCATAATCTAGTTTTATATTGTATACTATTTAGAAGTCTTTAATGAAGACATATAATTGAATCTATTGTCTTTTGGTGGTCATAAATATTGATGTTTATATCTAAATTCAAAATGAATACCACAATATTATAGCTGAAGCTATAATTTGACCAAATATTTTTATATATATTTTATAAACATCAATATTTCCTTAAAGTTTCATGAGATTTTTGTTCTGAAATGAGAGGTTTAAGAAAGTAAATGGCTATTATTTACAGTCAGATTATGAAAATGTTTTAGACATTTAGAGGTAAAACATTTTAAACCATAGGCTGCAATTATAGGATAAAAAAATAAAATAAAAATCAATGTTGAGAGAAATTCAGTAAAAAACATTTCTGATGCAAAAACACATTTTCTTCTACAATAAAATAATACTATATATAGGATTTATTTCATATTTAACCACTAAAACCCCAGGGCCATTGATTTTTTAAAAAATTATTTTTAGTTTCATAAGAATCACCTAACTTTTCTATCTTTTTATCTGCATTCAGAACATGTTGGCCGGTGCGATCTTCGGGCCCTGGGAGGGTCTCCTGTTGGCCTGTATGTTGACCACGTCAGGCTCCACCTTCTGTTACCTGCTCTCATCAACTTTTGGAAAGCAGCACGTGGTTCAGGTGTTTCCTGAGAAGGTGGCGTTGTTACAGAGGAAGGTAAGACCATGAAAGATGGAGGAAAACTGACCCCCTCTATTTATTTAGGAACCCCCCCCCCCCCTTTCTCTCCTTTTTTTTAAATCACTTTAGATGTGTAGTAGATACAGCACTGTGCAAATGTCCTGGTTTTGTTGGTTTTGTAATGTCCTAATTTCACAGTCTCCATATTAAGATCCAATGTGGACATATGAGAAACATGTACAGCAGGAGAAGAAATGGTTCTATTAACCAAAATGGTCTTATTTAGTGTGACCTCCCTTTGCACTTAACAAAGACAATATGATATGTATGTCATTAATTTTCTTTTTTACAACAGGTTTCATTCAAAACATGTCAAATGTTTCTGTTATAAATTAAATAGTGATTTTAATCTTTAAAACTAATTTAGTTCAGTTTGTTGTGTCTTTTAAGGCTGTGCACATATTCTCTGTATTTTATAGTCACGTCTCAAATAAGTAAAGTATGTCCATTTCAACCATTAAAAAAATGCAGAAATTGAATGAAGTAATAACTGTCTCAACAAAAGGATTACAGGCATCTTAAGTGCAAAGGGAGGTCACACAAAATTCAACCACTTTGATTTGATTTTTCCATGAAAAATCTGTTTTTCCAGCTACATATACTTCCATGTCATCACATTTCTCATTACCATAATTGACTACACATGAACTGTGAAGCACAATTTGAAATTATAAAATCTAGTTTCAGTGTCAAGCCACAGTGTGATTTTCAGAGTAGTTTTTGTCTGATCAGAGATGAGTCCATCTTACATAGATAAACTCTTCAACTCTCCAAAAAGAGTGTAAACCCAGCAGCAGCTTTCCCCTCTCCACTCCACTCCACTCCTTTTCCATTGCCTCGGTTTTTCTTTTTTCCTCCCTCGGTGTCTTTTTCCTTCCTCTGTCAGGTTGAAGAGAACCGTAGCAGTCTGTTCTTCTTCCTTCTTTTCCTTCGTTTCTTCCCTATGACTCCTAACTGGTTTCTTAACATCACCTGTCCTGTCCTCAACATCCCTATGCCCATTTTCTTCTCCTCTGTGTTCATAGGTGAGACTGTATTCACTAAAATCTCACAATCACAGACACATACATATCAATGTTAGACTGAGTTGGTGTCGTTTTTCTCCCCCAGGGTTGATCCCCTATAACTTCATCTGCGTCCGAACGGGATCCATCCTGTCAGAGATCTCCTCCATGGATGACATCTTCTCCTGGGGGACGCTGGCCCAACTCCTGGCCATCGCCGTCATGGCCCTCGTTCCCGGAGCGCTCATCAAATATTACAGTAAAGGACACCTCAAGGTGGACGACATGGACTGCAATGGGCCCGACGTGAAGCAGGACCGGAAGAGACGATGATTTCAGGGACCTAGAGACTCTAGTGGAACCTCCTGTGACTGGAGATGAAAAACTCAAGTGGTGGGCATGTGACCTTTATCCACTCCAGTCTTATGATTTCTCTCGGGTCACTTCACAGGGTCGTCATACCTTCACCATAATGTGTCTGAAATTTTAGAAATGTCTTGAGGTCATGTTGCCCCCTGTGTCAGACATTAGTTTCCCTCTGTGACGACTGCAGCCGCTAACTTGACCTTTACACAAGCATTTGAACACTTAATAGAGGCAGATACAATCTCTAATTCTTCTTGCCCATAGGAAATAAGAATGGAAATGAAATGAACGTTTCATTTTCTGGGAAAAAAATCTATGATGCAGATTAATATTTAGATTAGATTAAATTAGATAGAACTTCATTGAGCAATCAGGACATTGAGGTTCCAATAGAAGCAAGAAATACCACAAGAAAATAGCAAAACAATAACTATTTAAAACCGTAGTGTAAAAAAACAAACAGGTAATTGCATATTGGAAGTACGAGGCGAAACTAGTAATGTAATAATGATAAATTATAAAAACTAGAAAAGCACTCTGAGAGCAGACCTCTGCCAAGGTAGACACCCCCCACCACCACCACCAAAATCTAATAATTTCCAAATCTCCCCATTACCAACCTATCCTGAAAATGTAATCAAAATCCATCCATACGTTTTTGAGTTATCATGTACATGAACAAACAAACCAACGGCAGCAAAAACACAACCTCCTTGGCAGAGGTAATCATAAATGACATAATAAAGTGATTAGCGTAATAGTAATCACAATAACAATATACAAGTAAGATTTGCCTAAATTGTTCATAGTAATCTGAATTCCTAATATAATGAGAAAGTCATTGCACACTTAATTTATAATATGGAGGATATTGTTTGCATTACAATAGGATTTTTTTAATACTTTTGAGCGTTCCCTCACCATCTTCTCAAAAAGGTCGACATTGTAATATTTGGTCATATGCAACCAGTTGATAGTTGAATCATTATAGAGTAAAAGTAGGAGGTTTTTCTTCCCTTGGATCATAAATATGGGCTTTTCTTTTAGTTGGACATCTCAACATTGCTCAAGACTAACTGTAAACAGGCACCGATTTGGGTAAAAACACCAGTGGGGAGTAAGAACACGCCTAAAACCCAAATAATACCCACATAACCCCCATATCTATATTTAAAAAAACACCTGATATGAATATGTCAACACTGTGTCTGCGGTCTGTATCATTCAGAATATGCCCAGATTGTGGGTAAGGGTTAGTTCAATTATTATTAGCATGAACATGTTGTACATGGAAAAAGGAATTAATACATGTTTCAGTTCTTGCTTTAATATCCTCAATTTATAGTTTTTATGAAGTCAGATGACATTGAAACATTAAGTGGATTTTATTTAGTAAAATATGAAAATTCTATGGTTTATACATTTTGTAAAAAAAAATAGTTTTGCTCTGTATGTTCATTATATTTTATTTCTTTCATTTGCTTGTTAAACTATATTTTTCAAATTATTCTCTAATGCTGTATCAGTACCAAATGATCAGCTGGAGTAAATTTTGCTTTATATTATTTCTTTATCTAACTTTTTTTTTTTTACACAGAAACTCAAGAGTTTACAGAATGCAGACTTTAGCATCACTGAGTGGAGCACTATTTTGCAGATGTTCAGAAGAGGAAACACTCAGGATAGTCTTTTTAACCCCTCACATGTTGATTCTGTTTGCAGTCAGTACCGTTCCTTAAAGGGAGGGTAGGAGATCTTGGGGAAAAAAACGGTTCATGCAAACTGTATTTTAAAAGTACACACACACACACACACCTACGCCTTCAAACATACATGAACGCGCGTGCTGCCTGGAGCTGTTACAGAGGTTCACGAGAACAGTTAACGTTAATATCGTTCATTTTCTCACTGACAGGGTGAATGAGTTACATTTAACAAATTAGTATCTCAAAATATTATATAAACATAATGTTATCTTACCTATCGAGTAGAAACAGGGCCGCCTTAGCATGGCTTCGTAGCTTTTAGCTGATGCTAGCGCTGGAAAGCTGTACCGATGCTAAACTCTGGTCCTGTTTTGTTCTTCGGAGTCCTTTATCTTAGCAGTTGCTTTTTCAAGCACAGTTTTTCCTTTTCTTTTTGGACCGGTTGTCGTCGACGTCGTCTTTTCTGCCATACTAGATCATCTGCGCGAGCCACGTAGTTAGCTCGTGCAGATTAATAATAGCTAGGCTAAATTCACCTGAAGTGCATTAGCCTGTTCATGAGTGGGTGAATGCGCGCGCGAGGAGGGTGAGGTTTGACAGAGCTGTCAGGATTTAATCAGTGCAATCATTATATATATATATAAAAAAAGACTGGTCACAGTTTTCCTTTGACTGAACTAAAACATTTCGGTTTTTGACAAACATACTATTTCAGTGGGGGCAGTGAAGAGGTTTTCAAGCAATGTGGTAAAAATGGTCCAGAAAACATCTCCTATCCTACCTTTAACATCAAAACTGCTGTAGCTTCAAATGTAATGTCTGTCCATCTGTCTTTTAAACCTTTTACACGTGTGTCTTAATGAGTTTGTGGTAGTGTTTACACGCAGGATGTCACCCTCTCATAATGGTTAAATGAAGAAAAGACTGAACAATACTGGTGAACATGCCTCCACAGTACCATGTGGTGCTGTAGGACTGTTATTAGTGTTTCTGAATTACTGTTCAAGGTTGAACTTGCACTATCTATTTTTTTTTTCAAGACAGTATTTTACAAATAACATATTTTTTTAGAAAATAGTCTTAAAATGCAGTTGTTTTCAAGAAATCAAACCAGCATTATTGACGCCTGGTGCCTTTTAATGTGTTTGGAACACATTTGTCAGATTAAGGTGTTTAATGCCCAATAATGAGATTGTTTTTTTTTGTTTTTTTTAAATATAAAATAGAAGTAGTGTCTTGGATACTACATGTTTCCTGTTTGTTAATGTTCAGGGGTTTTACAGATTAATATCTGCTTTAGAATTTTTCAGTAAAAAATAAGTAGTACAATCTCATTTTATAATTTCATAATCAACATGTTTACTTTATATTACATAAGAGGTTTTTGTGTTCAGATAAATGTCAAACTTTTTTTTTTTTTGCTGCTGACAATGTGTGGAGAAAAAATAAAATAAACCAATGTGCTGTATTGTTTATGGGTCTTGGGTAAGAGATTAGTGTTCTTCTCTGACCAAAAATAAAAATTCTACATTTTATGAATGACACATCTGTTGTGTTAAATGTAATAAAAGTCTCTACTGTTTGTTTTCCATTGGTTTCACATTATAATTATTCTCCTCAAACCCAGGGAAGCTGCTGCATTTACGCACAAAAAAAAGAAGAGTTAAACCAGCATGTCAAAAAAAAAATTCAGATACATTTTAAATTTTTGTTATTCCTTTGAGTGGACAGTTGGTGGAGGTAATAAAAGGGACAAATAGGCAGGACTTTGGATGCAAACAGTAATTTATTCATTTGTGCCTTTCTTATAATCACAGTTATTAACCCTGATTGACTTACAGCAACACACTTCACACAAAACAGACACAATTACACACAGCATCAGCCCAAAATAAAATCTTCAGTTATATCACTCTTTTCCACATCACTTAAAAGCACTGGAGACAATTTTCATACGCACACACACACACATTTTCACTAGATCCGACAGGCACTCCTTGAAAGAAAGTAGATTTAAAGAGCTCACTGTGTAGAAGTGTTTGTGTTTAGCAGAAGACATAAAAAAAACAGAGACATATGTATCATTATAGATTAATAGGAAATATGAAGTCACTAGTATTCAGCGTTACTGCGACAACTGTGTTTTCTCATGGTTTTTTTTGTGCATATTAGCATCCGTCTTCCACACCTTGAACTTCAACACAAATGGAACAATATTCTTCATCAGCAGCAATATAGCAGCCAAAATAAGAGCTGTAGTGAACTTAGTGCAACCAGGTGCCAAATGGAAGACAAGCAAACTGTAAACACGTCAGTTATGACTTTTCATCCATGTGATCTTGTGAACACATGTATATGGAAAATACAAATAAAACTAAAAATTCAATGGCATGATTCCAGAGTGAACAACTGGACTTTTAAGGCCCTGTTCAGACCTGGGTTTAGGTGATTAGTTCTCACCTTTGTATGTATATAAACTAGCGTATTTACAGCCTTAAACATAGCATACGGTTCCATTTCAAGTTAAAGAAACTAGTTTTGCACAGAAAGGAAAATAACAAAGTACAAGTACTTCATTACTGTACCTAAATAGATTTTTTTTTTTAGGTATCTGCACTAAAAATGTATAGTTTACTCTGTACATTTTTGCATAAATATCAGTACTTTATACTCTTTACATTGCCAGAATAGACTCACTACTTTTTCAAACTAAACAGATGTGACAGTATGAAAAATAAGTGGCTTTAGAGGGAAAATAAATGGAGAGGAACTGTGACATTATAAATTATAGTTATACGACTTATCTCACAATTTTGACTTTTTATCTTAAAATGATGCATTGTTTAATCTCATGTTTATATTTATATATATATATATATATATATATATATATATATATATATATATATATATATATATATATATATATATATATATATATATATATATATATATATATATATACATATATATTTAATCTCATGATGACTTTTCTTCTCAATTGTGACTTATATTCACATTTTTCCTATATTTCCTGCCCATACCCACAAAATTGAGTAACAGGTGACCTGATCAAACACAATTTCTACACAATAACTCACTTTTAAAGGATTTATTTCAGATACTTTTGTAACTTCTCAGATTTTTCCTGGTTAAATAAGTATTATTGCATTCATGACAAAAAATGTTTTACTTTTGTACTTTATTACAATTCAGACATTGTACTTTTTTATTTTGATGAGTTGAATCAGTACTTCTACAGAGTATTTTTTTGCACAAGTAGCTGTACTTCTACTTAAGTACAGAATGCAAGTGAATACTTTGAACACTTCTGGTTTTGCATGGTATCACTTTAGGTGAAATATTAATATCAACTTCAACCATTTATTCTATTGGATCTCTTGCATGACATACTACACTTTATGATTCAATCTGCAGGTTGAAGAACTATGGATATTCTGTTTACTTCTGTTGTATTGGGACACTTAGGCAGCACTACACATATTATACACTTAAGGTTTGTCATAAATGTTTGTCTTTTTAATGCCACTTCTGGGATGCTGACTTTCCATTACAGAGGACGTCAGTTGAGTCAACAGTCCTTTCATCTGTCCTGGGATGCACTAATATTCACACCGTTAATAGAATTAGTGCCAAGTACATCTTGAGTGATTTATTTCTATGCATCAATGAACCACTTGTGATTCTAATGCCAAGTCTGAACAAAGCCTTAACATCTTTTAATAGGTTTTAAGAAATTTAACCTCAGATCAGCTCACTTTCAACATTATTTGACTCAAGAGGCAGCACGTGCAAATTATCCATCCTGAAAAGTGCCACTAACACAGTCACAAGCAATTATCTGAAATGAACAGCAGCAAAACAGCAACCACATTAATGCAAAAACAGAACATCTTCAGCAGTTTCATCACAAGTATCCAGAGGCTGCATAATAAAAACGTGAAGTCTGTCAGTGTTCAGTCGGTGCAAAAGGTTCAAGTGCTGAGCAGTTGTCTATGCTGCTCTAAATCATGCAAGTAGACCAGTGTGTGTTAAAAGACACGGCGTGCAAAATATCACCTACAGAAGCAACAGGCATTCCATTTTAATTAAAAAAAAAAAAACTAAATAAAAACAAAGCTCAGTGGCTCTGGGTTACTTTGTTAATTCTTACTGCACAGAAAAGTCAGATAATAGAATATCTAAAGATGGTAGCCTGTTGAATGGCCATGTATTCAATGTTTGTTCTTTACACTAAAACACAAATCCTCACTGTGGACGAACTGGGCTGTATGTGACCCATACCAACACGAATCCTGAGCAACAAAAAGTTCATAAACCACTTCTTCACATTAGTCTGAAAAATAATATTTCAAGGATATACTTAGAAAAATAACAGAATAAAAAAATGCCCCCCCTCCCAAAAAAAAAAAAACAGCATATGAATCAGAACATGGCACAAAACCTGGACAGGTGAAGTATCAGCAGAGTCATTTCCACTGAGTCACATTTTAAATTGCCTCTCCTACTTCTGTAAATTGACTTAATGATGATCTTTGTGGCTAAAACTAACAATGTTTCTAAAAGCTGATTGGAGAGACATACAAGAAACTGCATTACTACAGGTGGGGGAAATAATAATGAAATGCTGCGTCAAAATTGGCACCGTTGCAAACTTCAAACATGGTCAAATTAGCTGAAAAAATAAGAACATACGAACAACTTTAGAGTCTTAGACCAATTGGACATTTCAAAACTATCAGTATCAGTAAATATTTGAACCAAAAGGGGATGATGGCAAATCTGTCTGGATTAAAAACTGGAAATATTAACTTTGAAGGAAACTAATAGGTCAGATACCATTGAGTTTTTCCATAGTTAACTTTATATAAACACATCAACATCTAGTGCTACGTTTGTGGCAGTTCTAAAGTAAACTTTTCTTCTATATTTAACCTTCCTTAAGTGATTTATTACCATTAATTGTAATATTATCCTGTGTATTTTTCACTTTTCCAGTGTAAATCATGTATTTACATATATTTGATTCACTGATGATTATGTCGATGTTCAGAATAAATTCAAATATTATGTTAAAACAGAGAAAAATGAACGAACGATGGCTTCTTCAGTAACATATATCATTAACTGAACATAAAACCAATTGTTTCCATCCACTGTCACTGATCCAACTCTATAGTTTTTACTGGTGAATTCATGTTTCAGAAAATGACGCCGTTTTCACGTGCATCATTTGGACGTTCACTGAACATTCAAATGGGTCAAATCTCATAAGTATGAAAAGGTGACTAATTGTATTGTAAGCTTATTATTGACATGCATGGGTAGGATTAGTGTATCAAGGGGTATGAAACGTTTTAGACAAGATATTTAGTTAAGGTAACCAAATGCATCGAAAAATTACTTTCGGTTTGATATCCAGTGGTTATTTTACAGTACTTATTTATTTAAATATTATTAGATGTTTCATTCAACACTTACTCAGTGCCTACTAAAGCGAATGAGATGCATATTCAGCATCTAATTTTGTTTGAGAGACGCTGTGCATAATACTGATCAGTTATTTATTATCAGCTTCCTGTTCTTTAAAAAATTATTATATTGGTCTTAAAAAAAAGACACTATTTGATGACATCTGGGCTGCTACAACTCTGTACAGTTTTTCATCAGACCAAAATGAGCTCATTCTCAGTCCCTAGAGGCATTAAATGTTCATTAGAGACAAGTGTCCATTTGCCGTTATGTAAAATATTTTTGTCAAATAAAGGCAAAAGCCAAGTCAAGTGTCCATGAAACTTCTGTCCCTATTTTTACAGTTTCTTTTTGATCGGTTACACGTGTGTTTTTAAAAGACAGATGCCGTAATATTTTGTAGCAAGAAAAATGTAATTCCAGATTATACTCAGACAATATAATCACCTAAGTCAAAAGAAGAAATATTTAAATGTTAATAATGAATAAATTAACAAATATGACTCAGTTAATATTATACTGAAGATAGTCAATCATCTTTAAAACGCATTGACAATCGAAGTGAAACTATGGGACTGAACTTGAAATTTGCCATAAAAACATTTGGTGTTCTAAAACATTTGGAGTTAATATTCATTTAAAGTCAATAAAGTCAATAAAATGCGACGGTAGAGTCAGTCTTGCAGATACTGATCATCTTCCCCTAGTCGAAAATGTACAGAAAATATGTTGATGGAAGCGTGGCTACAAATATCAACACATTTTGAGTCAGAATCTACATCAGAACAAACTCTAAATCCCGCTCGTTTCATTCTTTTTCGTCGCTCCTAGTTCCTCACGTCCTCTCACATGTCGTAGGACTGTTGCTCGTCTTTGTCCACCTCCCCATCCTCTAAGAGGAAGTAGTACAGCAGGGTAGCATTGTCCCTGAAGCGGTGCTGCCCTGTCAAGTGATCTAACACCCCTCCCTGTTGAAGACAACCGCCGTACATCTGGGCCTCAGCTCGGCCTGTGCATAGACCACGTTCGAGTAGCCAGTCCACCAGGTCACTGCCTCGGAACACATTTTGGAGACGGGTCTGGGGGTGACGGTGAACATTAGGTGAAGTTACAGCTGGACTAGAGGCATGCTGGTGTAGATGGCAAGCATCAGGGTCAGGTACTCGACTCTCGCTCTCAGGCTGAAGTCCGTGTCGGAATGCAAGTGAACGCGGGCCACTGGGTTCAGGTGGAGTGTAGGATGTACGTGTATCCCATGGCTCATAGTTCAGTTGCTCAGTTTGGACCCCGCAGTGTCTTTGGGGATCCTGATGTGGGGCAAGTTGCTGTGACTGAGGTGAAGGAGAATGCCTTATTTCCTCAGTCATCTCGTCCAGTCCTCCTCCAAACCTGTCATTATCAGAGGAAGGATTCACCTGTGGAGGCACTCACACTGTCCCCTGAACCACTAGAAGGTCACCGAGAAACAGCCAGCCAAGGGGAAGCAAAGAGAGCGAAGGGGCAGAAGGAAAAGAAGGATTAGTAAAACAGAAAGGGAACAGGAAGGGTTGAAAAAGTGAGGTATGTGTTAGAACAAAAGTAAAGCAACCAAAAATTGTTAAAACATAAAAAAGAAACAGCCATAAGCACCGTTATTCTACATGCATTTAAAGCTGCAGTATTTTATATATATATATATATATATATATATATATATATATATATATATATATATATATATATATATGGATTCTGTGCTTGCGTGGAGTTTGTTTCATCTGCTTTTTTTCGCTTTGAGCACATATAAAACATTGTTTTCTCTGAGTGTTCAGCAGCTCTCTTCTGTTCCTCAACCATTAGCATACGAATGGACTCAGCCATTTCAAATGACCGGAACAACAGATGCAAACATGAACTTCACTCAGCACACAGGCATGTGAAAGTCTCACATGTTTTACCTTTAAAATATACTGAAAATAAAGAGAGAAGTATGGCAACAGGTAGCCTTACTTGCATTTGTTGGTGGGGAGGGAAGAGGAGTATTCTCGTACCTGCGTGTGTGCACTATATCCTGTACACACTGGTCTTTGTGGTAACGGACAAACTGGGTACAGGTGAGTCTGACCTCCTCTGGTACCCCTGAGGGGCTCACGTCCTCAACATCTCTGTCCTGCCACAGGGCCAGCAGCCTGACACAGAAAATGCTTTTGTAAGTTTTAGGGCCAGATTTACATAAGACAAATTAATGTGTGTGTTGATGCTGATGTCACATTGATATTCAGTTTAAATTGTTGATGTCTGTTCTTTGTTCCTTGTTTATTTTGTCTGTATTTGTTCTTTACCTTTTGCTTTATTTATGCTGTCGCTACTCTGTGTTGTTCTTTAGCATTGGTGCGCTATGCTAGTTCTGTTGTTATCACTGTTGGTCTGTAGTTATTATGATGTGAGTTTAGCTGTTGAATGTGTGAATGTGTTTTGTTTCTGTGTTCTATTCACATTTTGGCTCCATGGTTTAGACACTGTTGAAGGAGTTGATTCTGAATTAGTTTGGGCTGGTTTATTTTATTTATTTGGTTTTTGGTTCAGGGACAGGAGTGAATGTTTAGAACTTGAGTTTTTTTAAGTTATTGATGAGAATGGGGGTGGGATTAAATAAGTGGTTCTTCTTCCCATTCCTTTTCAGGTGTAAATATTATTACATCTTTTCTTATGTATGTGTATATTGTGTGAATTGCTCAAAAATAAATCAAATTTTAAAAAAAATCTAAATTACATATGAGGCAAACTAAGTCAGTTTTCCATCTACCGTACTAACAATACACAAATACTGCAGCTGGTGTTGTGCATTTAACTCATCACTAAATCATCCATGCATGTATCACACTGCATATTAGGAATAGTGTACATCTGGACTTTATTGTGATGATTTAAATAGATCTATAAATTAATTACCTCTTCTTGAAGGGAAGAATGATGAGATGTCTGTCTAGACCAAAAATCCCAAAGGACAGAAAGCCCTGGAAAAATGTTGTTTTAACTTTTAACAAAACCCTATAATTGAAAACAGTCAGACGAAACAGCTCATTTCTGTATATCCAGTGTACATAAATGTATGGTCTACCTGTCCATAGTTGGCCACAGCACAGAAGAACTGCAGTTCAAGATAAAGCCTTCCTGGATCTTTGTTAAATAACCACCACAGACAGCTGGACAGATTCTACACAAAGAAACACAATCAGACAAAGAGACATGTATCACATATTCACGAGTCAGCTCCTCATATAAAATCAGTTATGCTCTCCACTCGTTCATAGACCTGGACATCTGAGTATTTGTGTCTCACCGCCAATAGACTGACTATGAGCAGAAGACAGAGGAGAACATGTCTGACTGTCTGTTTATCGTCTACAGGTTGAAGTCCAGGTGGCGGCAGGTTCAGCGGCTGCTCTGATGAAGACATCTGCTGCTGTCCGTCACATAACGTCCCACTGTGTCCTGTCAAAGACAATGTGAAGACAATGCTTTCTACTCACATTCCACTGAAATTTTAGACTGGTGCAAAACTTTTAAATGTTTTCCACTGTCCACAGTATGTTTTATAAAATGTATTGTAGTTCACCTATGTATACGTTAACTTTTTACACAAAGAAAGTACAAATACTGTTGGAATGAAGTGTGTTTTACCTGTGCTGTTCGTATGGTCCCTCTGTGTGCTCGCAATCATGTCAGGAATGGACTGGAGAGGAGAGACACAGTGGACTTCTGCCAAAAAAAACAAAACAAAAACAAACAAACATGGAAATATTAGCTCTACTTTACCCTGAAGAATAAAGGCCCATTTTAAGTAGGAAAAAAAATAATCTGATCTGACCATTGTTGGCATGGCAACAGTATCAAAGACAATGTACAGTGTCAAAAACAATCTTATTGAGATTTTTCATATGATATATATGTATATACTGTATATATACCTAAATCAGGAGTATCCAATGACAGAATAAGAAGATAGTTTGAAAATATGTTTTTTTGTTTGTTTGTTTGTTTGTTTTTAAGTAATCAGGGACATATCACAAACAACAATGCAATCACCATTTCAACTTCATCCCTCTGGACAAGAGGGGGGAAACAATAAAGACAAAAAATTAGACATGTTTTTAAAGATTTTTTTAAACTTGCTATAATGCACTGGAACTGTAGAAATCTACAGAATTAATGATTGATTCAATGATCTGCCTCACTCTGCAGAGATACTGTAATGTAAAAGCCCAAAGCACGTCTAGTCTTTTTACCAACCACTCATGTTCTCAAAGTGTTGTCGAACCTTGATCAATCATCCATACCATCTTCTAAAAATCTTGTTATCATTTCATACTTTCAGTTTAGACTTTACCTGAGTTGAGACTGCAGGATGAAGAATTATTGGTCTGTATCTGTTGTTGTTGTTGTTGGTCATCCACAGAACCACCACCTGTGTTACTCAGCTCTTCATTGATGCCCATTACACCGGCTCGGCTCAGGGCCTGGTAACCGCTCTGCTCCCGGTCTCCCTGACTGAGACCCATTAGAGATATGGCACCAAGCACGAGGCTGACAGCCAGAACCACTGCTGTGCTGATAATCTGAAAATCAATTACAGCACGATCAATTATTAATGGAGTTTATTCAGTTAAGATCTCACTAAACTACTCTGTGATATTATGAAAGAGAAATAAATGGTTCCAAGCACAACAAACATTTTACCTGATTTGACCTATTTCTTATCATTACAAAAACAGATTTTTGGTGACTTTGACCAATATTCACCAAAATTTAACAGTGTCTATTCTGGACTAACTTGCACCTTTCCTGAAAATTTCATTGAAATTGGTCCAGTAGTTTTTTGCGTAAAGTTGCTGATCAACAAACAATAAAAAAACAATCAGACAGGTAGACAAAAGAAATGAACCAAAAACAGTACAGGTAACAAAGGGATGAAAGACAAAATGATTCCCAACCTGAGCTTTGCCATAGAAAAAGGCTGAATCTATGGTATCTGTCCTCTCTCCTATGACCAGAAGACCTCCAACCATCAGGAAAGGAATACTACACACAAAAAGTCAAAGTCACACACAAAAAACCCCAACAATTTGCATTTATCAATGTATTCTACAAGCTACATTTCATAGAGAAGTTCAAAGACACACCCCCAACCCAAAATCATGAAAACACCAGGCCGGAGTCTCAGTAGATCATCTCTGTTCGTCAGAGCCAAGCAAAGAGGAATTAAACCTGAAAATATATATATATATTATTAAATAAATAACAGCAGAAGAAACATAATTAAGTGGAAACTATAACAGACTTCATTTAAATACAATAAAGACATTTAATCTGTTAATAAACACTGACCTGTCCATATGTAGGTGCTGTAGAGAGCGCCATAAAGCAGAGTGAAAGTGATCATTTTTCCAACTAGATTATCCTGTTGTTTGACTAAAAAGTTCCATAGAATCATACTGACACACACCAGGAACTGTGGAGTGGTAGGGGAACAGAGAGGGAAAGTGAATTTTAGCACAGAGTCTATAAACAGTGTAAAACATACATAGACAGTAACCATATTTCACTGGTAGAACATTGGTAACATATGATCTACATCAGGGGTGTCAAACTCGTTTCTGTTCAGGGGTCACATTCATCCCAATATGACCAGATGAGTCAAATAATAAGAGTGAAAAAAAAGGGCAAAATTACATTCACAATGTTTATGTCTACAGCAGTTCATTAAAAATCTGAATAACATGATCAACTTGAAATGTCTTAAGAAAAACAATAGCAATTTTAACAATATTTTGACTCAGTTTGCCTGAATTGCAAATAACATTACAATTACAAATACATAAAACATTTAGTAAAAGGCAGAATATTGATAAAATTACACTTAAGACACTTCATGTTATTCATATTTGTTCAGGTAATTCCCATTTTTTGTAAACAGATAATTAGTCAATATAAAGATTTTCAGGTAATTTTCCCTTTTTACACTAAAACATTTAAACAAAAATTAAAAAATTAAAATAATTTTTACACCACTAAGTGTAATTCATCCTACGGGCCAGATTGGACCCTTTGGTGGGCCGCATTTGGCCCCCTGGCCTTATGTTTGACACCTGTGATCTACATATATGATCATTTCTATTCACCACCTACTGTCATTATTAGTCATTTATTATCGTAACAGATGTTGTCTGTGACCTTAACCCATAAAGGCCCAAACAACTACTGGTGACCAAAATCAACTATCAATAAATAATGTTTAATACTTTTTGATTCACTAATCCTATCAATCCATGTAAATAATTGGAGTAAAATACAGTTTGTCTTTTCATGGTCAACAGTTATGACTCATTTGGGTATTAAAAGGCCCCGTAGTTACCATGGAAACACTGTCATCTTCTACAACACTGGTTTCGCAGTAAATCTCATGGAGTTTAAGTCACAGTGGAAAGATTTGTAGAAAATGTCACTTTTTCTTCATTTGTGATATTATGACAATTGATTTTAATCAGTGTTTTTATGAACATTAACATGATGAACAAATTAAATATGGGAAAATACATTATTTAAATTGAAGAAATGCAAAATACAAAGGATAATATTATGAATACTGATTAATCACTTCAAAGATTAATTTGGAATCTGTTACAAAGGCAGCTCTGAGTCTCTGTGGGTTATTATTATGCGAACCAGCATGTAATTTCATAAGTAAAGATAAAGATAAAGTAAAGATAACAAATTATCTACCATATTTCATCAAACAAAGACACTCTTTCATAACATAAGTCCTGTGAAAAATCAACGTCTTGTGACTTGTGAAACATTACCTTCTTTCCTCTGAGCTTTGCTTCTGTATTTACAGTCAGGACTTATAGATGTGATGCTGGTAATTATGAATATTTGGTAACACTTTATAATACCTACACACTATGTATTAATTATTATTTATAACTTATTTAGTAATGTCTGTTCATTACGTATTAAACATTTTTTACCCATTTGTTAATATACAGTTTATCATAAACAAAACACTTGTTCTTCTTTTCTGTGAACAAACCATTTGTAGCCGTGTGAACGAATGATTTATGACAAATTGTGTATAAACAATACATTAACAAATAAGTAACAAATGGTTAATACATAATGAACAAACCATTTACACAGTGGTTTGTTCATTATGACAACCCACGATGTATTCATAATGGATTGTCTCTCATCTTGTCATCTGAACCCGCTTTATCCTCACTAGGGTCATGGGGGTCACTGGGGGTCTAATCCAGCTACAATGGGTGAAGGCGGGGTACACCCTGTATGAGTCTCCAGTTCATCTCAGGGCTGAACATATATAGACAAACAATCACTCTCACATTCACACCTATGGGCAATTTAGTTTAACCAGTTAACCTATCAGTGCATGTGTTTGGATGGTGGGAGGAACCTGGAGAAAAAAACCCACGCAGACACGAGGAGAACATGCAAACTCCACACAGAAAGGTCTGGTGTGGGAATCAAACCAAGGTCCTTTTTGCTGTGAGGCACGAGTGCTAACCACTGCCCCACCGTGTCACCCACAGTGGAGTGTGTGTAAGTATTATAAAGTGTTACCGAATTTTTCAAGCTCATTTGAGAATCAATTAAAGAGCCTCATATCGTGACACAATACACATTAGACTTTATTTGTCCCCAAAGGGAAACTTGTTTTCACGGCCATACACATACTGACTCCACCACAAATGGAGACAAACAGGAGGACAAAGAGAAAACACAACATAAACCACTAAACAGAGCAAAAAAAAAAAACAGGGGGGACAATGTGGAGATTCATTCACAGAAAGAACTCAAAATCCATTACAGGGTAAAAAAAAAAAAAAAGGTTTGAAGTATTTTTCATTAATAATAAAAAGTTAATAGTGAGTTTCAACATCATACCTAAGACATAATAGCAGTAAATTCAGACAAGGCAGACTGGGATCATCTGGGATCTTTTCTAAATAAAAAGTGCTCTGCAGGTAACACTAACCCTATGAAAACATGCTGCTGAGACTCATTTATTTGTGTTAAAAAAAAACCTGACAATTCATGTCAGCTTAAGTTTATATTAAAAGGATAAATTTATTTCTTTATTTTAGAAGGGTCAGTTGATTGTTAACAGTAAAAGACAGTCCTAACAAAGCTGGTAATTATTTAGAGAAAACCCTTTAAACTCAAGTAATGTCATCAAGTGATTTTATTTTGAAGTTTTTTGAACCACGAAGTACTTTTAGTTTTGACAAATTTTAATACACTATAATAAGTGTTAATACAGTTTTAACTCCTTGTAACCAGACACTGACCTGAGCCAAGAAGAGATTTAAGGCAAAGAGGTGAGGAAGTCTGTTAAACTTCCTACTGAGCAGCATCACTGCTATCGTCCACACCTGAAAGACACACATGTAATCACACCTTTGTGTTACTGTACTTCTAAAATGACATGCTAGTTATTATCTGTTAAACACACGTTAAAAAAATAAATTATTTTGTCCTGACTAAACTGGAGGATACACCTACCAATGCCACAAGGCTGACGATGCTGATGTTGAAACTGACATTTTCCAGCTCTGTCACCAGGGGGGTGGGGTCCATCAGAGGGATGGTCAGTAACCAGGCCGACACATACATAATTGGTGCTGATAGAAACGTACTGATTACCATCCCAGAAGTTACCTGTGGTGAAAGACAGAGACTTTAACCCTTTCATGTGTGACATTACTACAGTGAATGTTATTCAATCTTCAACATTATTTACAGTAATGACTCCAACTCTTAACTGTAATGCCATTACATTTTCTAGTATTTGATGAACTCATGTAACTGGAAATGCTGATCAATATTACATTACAACACATATTATCTTACCAAAGCCACCAATCGACATTATACTAAATAGATAAAAAATTAAATACTTTAATAAATGTGTTTTATACTACATAAATGTATTGAAAAATTTAATACAAATAAATATGTAATGTGGCTGCATTAGTGTTATAACATACGCTGTGTTAGTTTTGTATTTATTGTTAGAGGGTTTTTTTTTTACAACAATACTTTATTAATGAGTTTACATAAAACATTAGAAAAAGGTAAACATATTAGTCATGTTGCTGTCCTCCTGCACAGCAGGATCTGAAAAGATTAAAAATATACAGATACTGAAGCAGGCTGTAGTCTTCAGAACATGGTGTTTACAGCCTCTTACAACTTTGCCCTGGTTAGTGTGACTAGGTCAGGGGTGCTCAATCGTGGTCCTCCAGAACCACTATCCTGCCTGTTCTTCCAACACAGGCTTCTGCAGAGCTGGATGAGAGGTTTATCATTTGAATCAGGTCTGTTAGAATGGGGATATATCTAAAATATGCAGGATAGTAGTTCTGGACGACCAGGATGGAGCACCCCTGGACTAGGTTTATCTATAAACCTAATTTGGTTTGAATTTAACCAAGAGTTTTGTTGCTTGAGTGTTAATAAAACCATACCCCTTGCCTCCCCTTCGGGCAATAGGGTAAAAATGAATCTGCAGGCTTAGGAGAGTAAAGTAACACAGATATCACAAGTTTGCCAAAAATAATACTTCAGCCACCATGGGTATTCAAATACGGTCCTCGACAACCGGTATCCTATATGTTTTAGATATTTCCCTGTTCAAGCACATCTGGCTCAATTAATGATCAGCTCAGCTCTGCAGAAGCCTGATAACAATGTAATGGCTTCCAGGTGTTCTGGACAAGGGATATACATGAAGCATACCTGCCCCTAAGGACCGGATTTTAACCCCAGCAGTCTTAGGCAATTACGCTATGAGGCTAACAAGTTTGAATAGAATAGAATAGAATAGAATAGAATGCCTTTATTGTCATTATACATATGTACAACGAAATTAAGAGACAACTCTCTTGTGGTTCGTAGTGCAGATAGGTTAAAAAAATAAAATAAAATTAATTAATTTTGAAAAAAGTGTAAGTATATGTGCGGTTAAAAAGAGCAGCAAGTTATCTCACCAGGAACCAGTAGAGATAGATAAATATATTGCACTTGACACTGACTGGACACTGAGGAATGCATGACATATATGTCCTTGCATGAGTTATTGTCAATGTAGAGTCCAAGGTCCAAGGAATCTTCACAGACACGTCATTGTAGAATGTACTGTATACCAATACATACCACCTCTAGTTCCATGTTGTAGTGTGCTGCATAGATAGCCACACTAGGCGCAGTTGGGAAGACGCCATATAAGAAGGCAAAGTTGGACAGACTGGTGTGGTTAGAGCTAGTGCTGTTCTCTCCTACATCCAGAATATCAACCATGTCTTTACAAACCAGAGGCATCACCAGACTGAAGGACACAAGGACAATTACAGGAAGTCAAATAGGGCAAAATAAAAACACAAGTGCAGACCTGAACGTTTAACACATTTGCAGAATGTAATGAAATGTTGAATGAATAGAATATTCTTGAAAATGACAAAGACATAGGCCTACATGTATACACACTATCTAGTCCACTTACAGTTTTGCTGTGATGAGAAGAATCAAGGCAACTCCCGTGTCTCTGGTTAGTTTTCTAAGCTGACCAACCTGTGACAAATAGAAACAGATGACCTCATTTATGTCCATATGTGGTTTCCACGTGTGGTCATGTTTGGCTACACTAAACCAAAATTTCAATTCCGCCAGCCAGACATACCATAGTGAGGCCAAGATAAAACAAAGCTGCACCGCCAAAAGAGTTTGCCAAGCCATCAATGAACTCTGAGAGAACAGCAGGGATCTGCTGCCCCAGAGCAAAGTGAGAAATGATTCCTACAATCACCATGAACACTATTGGATTCTTCAAAACCTGCAGAGTTGACAGCATACCAGACAATTACTAAGGTTAGAGTGGGCTGCATGATATGAGCAAAACGTATGATATGGGTGTACAGCATTTCAATAACAATAATATTGCGATATTTCTTGTTCACTTAAAGATATGTCACTTTGATCTACTAAGAAGAATCTTCCTTAAACATGTTCAAATGAACCAATTGTTTGTATGCTGACTCAATTATTTATCATTTAAGGCAAAATACTGCACAAGTACAATCAATGATATAAGTAAGTCCAACAACCTGATGATGCTGCTACCATAAACTAGCATAGTCAAATATTTAGTCATTTTATTCACATATAACAATGTCTAAATGATATAGATGTATTTCATAATAACACAAGTGCCAGAGTACCACCGTATAAGACCTTTAACAAAAACTATTCCATTGTTTGCCTGGTTTGGTAAATGCTGCATATAAAAGTAAAATCTTTAAATATAATTGTTCATGCCTTTTCCAAAGCTGTGCTTTGAAAATATTCACATCTTTTCTACATTAATAACATGTAAACTTGCATTCAACCAGCAGCAATAGCAGTACTTGAGCATTTTTGACAGAAAAACTAACATGTTTAGTGTAAAACAGAAATTTGATGAATAACAAAAAGTAAAGAAATTATTGTACGTCTTTATAATATGAATAACTATATTTTTTCCATATACTGTGCAGCCTTAGGTCAGAGCAGTTTTTGCTTTTCACATGATTTTTCAAATTTTTTTAATTTTGTTTTCAATTTAAGTTTGGTTTTCATTCATTTTTATTATTTATTTCAAGGTCTTGACTGTATATTAATATATGATATTAATTTGTGGCAGACAACAGAGTATGGAGAACCCCACCCCCACCACCTATAAGTAGATTTTAAAAAAATTCTGAATTTGGAAGGTTGTTTAAAAAAATATAAAAATAAAAAACACTTTGGTAATAATATATTCTGTTAAAGTTTGCTTCTGCTAAGGCCTTATAAAGAAAAAAAAAATGTGTATCATAAAACAGAATACCTGCAGGATGACAACACCCACGATGGAAGGAGTGCTATGCTGTGGATGGGTGGCCTGTCTCCACCTTTGTACTTCACAAAGAGCAAAGCCAATGGGATTGAGCAGCATCAGCGACACAGGAGCAACAAGATAAATATACTGAAGGTACTCTGGATATGTGCTCCTATACAAAGCATCAACTGGAAAAAAAAAAGACAGACAGAGATGTTACCATTACGAGTCTTTTATAAAGTACTTGAAGGTGTCATAAAGGCTTTGTGTGTCCCACCTATAGGGTATCCCAAAGCAAAGTCATTGCTCTGTGTAGCAAAGATGGCGTACAGACCAGCTTTGCTATATCTGTTTTCTGGACTGGCAACCATTAGAGTAAGCACACAAACCAGCACAAACACAGTCACCTGCACACATGAGGAGACAACCAACATAAAGTTAATGCGATGAAAGTACCTTCTTTCAAAAATATTAAATTAAATCAGACTGGAAAAATATACTACCAGGAAATCTTACAAGGAATTTTCAGCTCCAAAGCTACATTTAGTCAGTTTTTATACATGACCAAATAACATTGTTCCTTTCCAATGCCAATTTATTCATGATTATGAGTTTTACCACAATACTGATTTTCATTAAATATGATGCATTATCTTTAGATATTCTTGAGCATTCAGTACATATTCTTCAGTAATTAAAATCCATGCAATCGGTGAGATAAAGAATACACATACAAATGATGAAATTTAGATTTGAATGCCTACCATAAAAATTTCACAACTCAAAATATACGTTGAGTATATTTTAATGATTCTATCAGATACCCCAAACTTGAAATATATTTTCACATTAATTAACATTTAAGAAAATTAATCACATAAACTTGCAAACCACAGATTTTTGAGTGACTTTGCATGGAATGACTTGGTATAACCTAAATAATGTGTGTACACTCAAACAGTAAGGATGACTACCTTAGCCACCAGCACACTCCACAGAAATGCCCAGATGACGTTTCCAAAATCTAACAACACCATGTTCTTAAAGAGCAGAGCTGGAAGTGCAAACTTGGAAACGAAGTTGCCGAGACCCTTTGCCTGACTCTCTGTGATGATATCTGCCCTGCAGGTAGAGAATGCAAATATACAACTGTTATAGTAGGGTGATGTTTTAATGTGCACAATTTCCCGTTTATTGTGATAAGTTTAATGTGATTGCTAGCATACAATCCCAGGATTATATGATTAGACTGACATACCTGCCAGCTATGTATCCACACAAAATGATCCCAAAGCACTCAAGAAGAGCAGGGAAGAGTTTGTCGATGGACATGTGGGGCACTGCTGCAGACCCCATTGTATTATGGGATATGTTCTTCCCATGGATCAGCACATAGCTGTTAGCAGTCTCCATGGTGATGAGGAGACTGGACATGAATGAGTCAGGTGATGGCTGGAGAATCTCAACACTGCACTATTGCATGAAAAGAAAAGCACATAAAAAAGAAGCACAGAGAGACACCAACACAACACACTTAGAGAAGAATGCTCGGTGTGTTACAAGGACAGACTGAAGAGAGAAATAGAGAATAAGAAATGTCTGTGATAACATTCTTTCTGTCTTATTCTTTCAGGGTGTTTACGCCTCTGTACATTACATACCGTCATTTAGCTACTTGAGATAACGCAGTAACACACTTCAGGCGATGACAGTAATAGTGACACTATAACAATAGTGAAACAAACTACAGCTAAATGCATAAGGGCCCAAAAGGCTGAGGGTGTCCATTGTCACTGCCAGCTGATGGTTGGTGCTAGCTAAGTGACGCTATATGCTAAAAACATCAGAAAATTGAACCGCTATTGCTTTAAACCGAATGGTATGCTTTATCTTTAACATCTGGGGTGAGTAGCTTTTCGTAAAAGTCCTCGTTTAAAAGTCAAATTACTTACCGTTTATTTCAAGATAGGCATCTTTATGTGCATCTTCCCGCGGTTCATTTTCCTCGCAGGTTAGACTAACCTGTGTTTTTCTGTTTGAGAAGCTCTAGTCCTCAATCTGACAGCTGGCCATAACGGCAACGCCCCGACTAGTGATTGACAGGCTTCACATCCAATGGCGAATAAGATATGATGCATAGTTCGATTGTAATTGGATAAGATGTGTGAAGTGAAATGCCGCACTCGTGATTGTATATGGTTATTTTATTAGTCTCGTGTTTGTTCAAAGTCCATTGTCTATTTTATAGCATCAGTCACGGGCGTTAGAAATGAAGTAGTTCTTAAAGTAAACAAACCGTTTATATATTTGACACCTTGTGGTCAAATTACAGCACCTCTGCGGAAATATAATTTATTTTTATTGTCATATTTAAGACTCCGTTTAGTGTCTCTTCAACAAATATTAAACGTGTTTACATTTTCTAAATTAACTTGGTGTAAAGTCGGATTTGCAGCAGCAAAAACGAACAGATGAAATAACCGTCAATATGTAAAAGAAAGCATGAGTGTCTACCGAGAAATGAGAAATGATCAATGAAAAAGGAATGTGTACAGTCTCCTCCATGGCCAAAAAGTCATAAGCTTAATTACCTGGAAACCTTTTGTGCCATCTATCGACAGGAGACAAATTTACATGATTGCTCTGAAGTGGCCATGACCACTGGATGGCACTGTATTATTGAGTTAAACAAGTTCAGCTGTTTTCATTTAAGATTATTTTTCATTTAATTATGAGAAATTTTAAAATATCTTGTTATTGTCTTTGAGGAAGCCATTAAAAAAGTTATATAGTCCAAAAACAATGCAGTATTACACTTCCACTGGATGGAAGAGATGTGTTGACAGGTGTGATCCACCTCAGCTTTACATGTCTTTACATCTGGGTTGAGGATGAAGCCTTTCCTATATTGAGACCTGTATGAGGTCAACAAAGTGTATTTTTCAGATATTTTTCAACTATCAATATGCAGCATCACAATAGAAAGGTGCTTCTCTCAGAGGAGTGTGTGTAAATATATATATATATATATATATATATATATATATATATATATATATATATATATATATATATATATATATATATATATATATATATATATATATATATATATATATATATATATATATGTAATCTGTAATCTTCATGTCCAAACATAAACACACATACATACATCAGTTTTTTATTGTCATACATTGAAACAGGAAACATCAAACAGCTTTATCAAAAATCCTTATCAAGTTTCAAGTCGTCTGACTAGTTTTTAAAATAGATTACTCAATTTTGTCCACACACTTGGCAGTGCTAATTGTTATAAATGGTTAGTGTTTGGTAGTAGGTTGAAATTAGGACATCATAAGGCATAAAGTTGTGCAGCAGCCTATATCTCAGAACAGTCCCTGCATAAGAACACCTCTGTGCTAGTATTCTGTCATATGATCAGTGCCATAAAGATACAATGATAAAAGGAACCCTTTGATTCTTTCAACCTACAACACAGTTTCTTATGTGACCTTAAAGTGCAAGTTGAGTTGATATACAACAATGTTTTTTTTTTCCAGTCAAACCCTGCGTGGAACACAGTAAAAGTCAAGTCTGTCGTGTTCCATCACCTACAAGTCTCATAAAAACGTAAAACCCAAGCCATGTAGGTAAACAATAGAAGACATAGGAATGGAAACAAGTCACTGCTTTCAAAATGATAAAATAAACAGCATCGAGGCCAGAGGAGGGAGGAAAGAACATCCATTGTGTGAACATCCATACAGCATTTATAGCCTGAAGCTTCATATTCAAACATTAAGATTCACACAAACATGGACAGTGTTGAAGTATGTCAAATACTGGGAATTACTCAGATAAAGAGTCTGTTTGGCTTCATATTTTCCTCAGGTCAGTGAATAATTCGGTGCAGATATCTTTCTGGGTTATTTTCACCTCCTTTCCTCAGACCTGGACCCACTCTCACTGGTCTCTCAGAAACATCTGCAGCGCTGTGGTCATCTGTGAGCAGAACTGGAGCTCCTGTGCTTCTTCCTGTTGTTGAACTATGTTTGTGTGGCTCTTGGTTGTTGTACACTCCTGACTCAGACCCTGTCTCCTCTTCTGGATCCTTTCCTTGGCTAGTCGGTGAACTCTCCCCGATCCTGGACAATAACAATGGTTATTTCATTGAGGGAACATAAACAAATGTGCTGCATGTACAGGTACTACTTGGAAAATTAGAATATCCTTAAAAAAGTGCATGCATTTCTGTAACTCAACTTTAAAGGTGAAATGTACATATTATATAGACAAACAAATTTTTTTTTTTTTTTACAAAATATAGAGAAAAAAAGTGTGTTTTCAGGGGGAGGCTTTGCCATGTATGTGCTGATAATATCGAGAACATGGATATATTATTACTATATTACCATAAGGCAATACAGGATTTTATGTATTTATATTGTGTGTCTATTTTGGTTTTGTTGGATTTCTTGGTCTTTGCTAGTATGAGAGTGCTGATGCTAATGTTAGTATGATCATTTATAAATGGGTATTGTTGTATTGGTGTATATGAGGGTGAGGATTAGATTTTTGTTGTATAAAATAACTGCTATATAGTCACATAAGGAATAAAGATTGGGGGTAGGTGTATATACGTTTTTATTTCTTCACACTCGATTTCAAGCATGTTTAATTTCATTTATTATAATTTATTACATGTGTATGTGTTTCTTTTGCTAACCTATCAATTCTTTGTGTATCATTATTGATGTTTTGTTGCTTGATTTGTTTTGATTTCATTTTCTAGATGCTCAAAATAAAGATTTCAAATACAAAAATCTAAATAAAAAACAAATATATTTCAAGCTTTTATTTGTTTGGATTTTGCCGATTAAGAAAAGTCACTTTCAAGCAATATTCCAATTTTCTGAGTGTTTGGGTTTGAGGTTTTCAGATGCTGTAAATCATAATCAGCAAAATTACAACAAATAAATACCTGCAATGTCCCACTATAAATGTCATGAGTCTATAAAATGTATTTGTTTCACCTTTTATGTTTAATTACCTGAATAAAACAACTTTTACACAATATTCTAATTGTCCGAGTACTACCTGTATGTACTGTGCAATGATTCTACCTGAGGTGATTGAACGCTCGCAGCCAGTGTGAGCCTAGTACATCTCTTCCGTTCGTCCTCAGCCCCCTGCGGTGACTCCGAGCTCTCAGTCCGATAAGTGCCTGTGCCAGTTCAGCTTCATCACCGTGGCCCCAAATCAGCTGGGCCCTCTGCTCTGCATCCTGGTCCCCCGCTGCCCTGAACAGTCTCTGGAGCTGCCATGGATGCACGTTGCTGAAAATATTTCCTGAGCCAGCCTTCCTACTCCTCCTCTCAGCCAGCCGCCACAGCGCAGGGGGACCCGCCATCACGGAGGACGGTGGGGAGGCGGGTCTGGTGTCCATCTTAGGGAAAGGTGGCATGTACTGGGTCTGCTGTGAGGAGTGTAGAATCACAATGGATTTAAACTTATTTGCATATGTTTAAGTGAAATGAAATATATTACTTGTGTGTCTCAGAACCAATAATGAGTAATGGGTTTATTAAATATTTATGTTATATACAGCTCATATAACCATTTAATTTGATCCTTTTCTAACATATTGTGAGGAAATCCTTGAATAACACATGAGCAAAAAAAAAACCATAATGTATAATAAGCAGAAAATGGTTCAGAGTTATAACAAATGTATTATTTCATCAACTAAAACTATTAAAATTTCGAGATCTGATAGAGTACATACAGCATATAATAAATCATGTTCAAAGCAAATAGAGATTCTTTACTAGTCAAGATTAAGCCAACATTTCGGAAAAAAGAAAAAAAGAAAAATCACTACAATGTAAAAAGAGACACTTTTAATAAACCACTATTCCTCAGTGATGAAATGAAGGTAATTACATGAAAGAACACATTCAAAATTGAAATGTTAAGAAATATAATGTAAGTATTATTTAAAATGTATAGTGGTTTGATCAATTTCATGAACTTCATCCTGCTCCTTTTTTTAAATTTTCTTTTTTATATAGATTTTTCTTGTTGTATTGTATTGGTTTTAAATGTTGATATTCAAACTAAACAATCAACAAGTGAGACCAACCACAACAAACACCCCCCCCCCACCACCACTCACAACCGTTTACCTGATTTATCCTATTTCTTACCATTGCAAAAACACATTTTGGTGCTCTTGACCTTTAACCTACATCTACCAACATTTAATGGAATCTATTCTGGATCATCCAGCACCTTCCCTGAAAATGTCATGGAAATTGGTCCAGTAGGTTTTGCATAAAGTTGCTAAGAGACAAACAAACAAACACAAAATGACCCAAAAACAATATCCTTGCCTGTTCTTTTTTTTTTTTTTTTTTTTTGGGGGGGGGGGGGGGGGGGGGGTTAATGAAGTCTGATTGTGTTTGAGGTGCCTAAAAAAAGCATATAGTGAATGATTTGTATTGATGCTTTAAAAAGCATGGTAAAGCAGAAGAAGAAATGGAATATATTTGATGAGTAGTTTGTTAAAAAGGGGGTGGGAGTCTATAATTTATACTTCCTGTCATTCCATTTTGAGCGTCTGAGATTTTCTTTGTCTGTGTCTTTATCTGATGATTTTATGAGCTTAAAACTAAATTAAACTACGTGAATGGAGTGATGGTGACTTTACATGTTTCCTTTATTGTGATGAATATGATTTTTAGACAGAAGCATCTCTGACTGTTGAACCAAATGGTTTTATTACATTTATTATTATATTTATTATTATTTATTACTCCTGTGTGTCTGTCTGTGAGAATTCAAACAACTGGTGCCAAGAACAACAAACCCCACCCCCTTGCACACATTTGACCTGATTTGCCCTATCTATCTCTTATCAATGCAAAAACACATTTTTAGTGACTGTACCCTTGAGCTTTGACCTACATTCACCAACATTTAATGGGATCTATTCTGGAACACATTGTACCTTTCCTGACAATTTTATAAAAAAAATTGGTCCTCTAGTTTTTGTGCAAAGCTGCAGACAGACGAACAAAACAAACAGACAAACTACCTCAAAAACAATACTGTCCTCCAATTGACAGAGGAGGGTTCAATGTAACACTGGGGAGTCCTCTGGGTTACTTATAGCCCAGAATGGTTATGTAGGGAACAAAAGTTAACGTTCAATTATTCAAAGTGCACTCAGAATATAGACCTTAACTAAAAACTCACTTTTCAATTCCACAGTATTATTACACAACCAATAAACTCATCCTTTTTTGTCAGTTTATGTCATTTACAAGTGAAACTGACTACTATGGTGCTAATAAAGGTTTCAGGTCCAAATGGCATTTGCCATCATTTTTTTTACTGTCTGTTATTATTATTCGTTCTTGTTAACACTGAACTTTCCAATAGTGAAAAACATTTCCAATCTCTGCACCTCAATGGTTTGTCCTTCATCTATGCCCCATCATTCTATCAAAAGTCATGAAAATGTGAACAGTGTTTATTGTGTAGATCTACTGACAGACAGAGCAAAATGAGTAATTTTATAACTAATAAAAGACCAGCAAAACCTAATCTGTGGTTTATGAAAAATAATCAAAGTGCACCATTGGCTTTCGTGCAGGTCTACACTTTCTCACTTTAGTTGTAGTATATTATGGTTCTCACAATACATTTGATGGATATCCAAATTCTAGCCATTTGGGTTTGGATATCGCACTGTCATATTGATATGATATTTTATTCACTTGTTTATCCTGCTTCATTTCACTCAGGGGAGCTGCTGTTACCACCACCACACTGCTAGTCAGCTGCTCTCAATCTTTAATCCTACTTTAAGAGGTGAATGACGAACTATGCTTTTAAGCTCATTAAACTGCAGATGGCCTGTAGTATATGCTGTAAACACTGTGGGTTGTTTTTACTTAAAATAGTCTTCAGTTTTCTGGTCAGGTTTACAGACACTGACTTTGTTTCAGCTGACACAGTTTCCACTGAGGCTACTTTCACTGTTTGATTTATAAAGTGTAACATATTCAGGCTCAGTATATAGTACTGTATAATTCAAATACTATGAAATGAGCATCTACAGTACTTAAATAATATGAATTAGCCTACAATAAAACACAGTATGTTTAAATGAACTATTCCAGCCAAGAGGTCAACCTTGTCGTTTCATTATAATAATAATAATAATAATTCTTATTATTATTATTATATGAAATTTCAGGGGTTAAACACACTGACAAAGGCAGTTATTTTCGCCTGACTGCACTTCAAAGTGTGTACAGTGTGCACAGCAAACAGTCATGGGTCACTAGTGATGCAGAAAGTTGGGTTTTTTTTGCAACAGTAACATGTACTCGGATACATATTTCTGAGCAACTACTGTAAAAGTAGTTGGAAACAAAATCAACATATAGGTTCAGAAATCTTTTATGCTACATTACTGAGCTGAATAACTTGCAGACAGTCAAGTAAACAAGTATCCTATGACAGTCACATGAAAGATGTCTCTAGACGTCTGCTTACCTCAAAATGAATGAATCCAGTGCTCTTTTCCTCTAGATTACTGCATCGCCTTTACAGTCGCGCGCTCTGCTGGGCCTTTGTAAGTGAAATATGCGGTTGCTTGTTGCAATAAAACAGGCAGTGGTTTGTTTGCCCTTCTCGAATGCAATCCCGTTTCTGTCCTTGAGCCGACTGTCAATCACGCACCACTACCAGCAGCAGCCAATGGGAATTAAGATCCTCTCTGGTCCATCCTCTTACATTATTGTACGGGAGAGAATGGAGAGCGCGAGGCCCCGCCCCACAGCTACATAGGGCGTCATGACAGAAATGCATTGACGTCAATGAAGCTTTGGTGAGGAAGGCGTCTGTCAGTTATGTGAGAAAAAAATGGGTCATGTGAGCATCCGCGCGGTGATGCATGCGCAAACACAATGACGTATGGTGCTGGGTAACGAAACACACCGTGTTACAGTACGATGCACATAAGCTTAACATGTAAGAAGATAAACAGGATGGTGAGGTGAACACAGTTTGACTGTTCTTTGTGGTTTTATGTTAATCACCTGATAAAAGACTGTTTGGTTGTAAACTTTTTAGTAAACCCTTTACTTTAACTCTTGTACATGACCTACTTTGTGAACTACAGTTGGCAAATATTTATTCAAAGTACCCACGTTTGTCTACTATAAATTACACCATTTAACCATTTTGATGCATTAATTATGACAATGTTAGTCAATATTTTTCCCCAAGTGTTTTTATTATTCTTTAGGGATGAAACAATCAGTGTGATTGAAATATTTTAATGAACCTATTTTTTATGGAATTACAAAAACGTCCACTAAGCTGGAAGACATGTGTTTAAAGGGATAGTTCACTATTTTTCTTATGAATCTGTATGGGTTCACTGTCTTTACTCTGGTGCACCCACAGTGACTTACACCCAACAGTGTCCTGTGAGTCGAGTTCTGGTCCGGTTTTGGTCAGAGCGAAAGTAGTCCCGGCAGGTTTCCTTGGGTCAGGAAAATAAAATGTGTGTCTTTTCAAAACAATATGTGTTTGCATAATAAAACCACCATGGAACAAAACCTAACACCTCGTAATTGCTTTCAGCTACTTTCTCTCAATAACGATCAATGCGCGTTGTCACTGCTAACAGCATGTATCAGTCGCAAACATTGCCAAACAACTGATAAAAGTAGTTTGCTAAGGCGCACAGCTGTTAGCAGCGACAATGCGCGTTGATCGCCATTGAGAGAAAGTAGCTTAAAGCAAATAGAAGGTGTGAGTTTTTGTTCCGTGACAGTTTTGTTATGCAAATAAATAACTTATTCACACACATATTGTTTTGAGAAGATACGTTTTATGTTCGTGACCCCAGGAAACTTGCCGGGACTACTTTCGCTTTGACCAAACCGGACCAGAACTCGACTCACAGGACACTGTTGGGGGTAAGTCACTGTGGGTGTACCAGAGTAAAGACCGTGAACCCATACAGATTCATCAGAAAAATAGTGAACTATCCCTTTAAGCTTTGAAGCAAAGACACATGTATTTAAAACACAATATCAGAACACCATGAAATAAAAAAAATGCTCAATTCAGTTTTGTTTAAGAAGACTGTTAATTGCAGTTGTTGGAGCCAAATGTATTATTTGGAATTATTATTATTATTTGTATAATGCTAAGACTAAATAATTAGAATTATTTATTTGTATTTGCTTCTCACCTTTGACCTCCCTTCACCTTTAATTAGGGAGTAGCAGTGGTATGATTTTTCGCTTGGTGTGCAGGAATAAGGAGAGGGTGAGGAGTGATATAGTTTTTCAACCACATACTAGATTAAGTTAGTTTTATTTTTGTAAGTCAACCTGGATGATATTTTTGTTTATTTAAATAACTCTTAAGTATTTTTGAAAACATAAAAATCTCCATGAGTGCTTTTTTATTTTGTCGAGTTCTTAACCCCCCCCCCCCCCCCCACACACACACACACACACACTGATTACTTTTATATATATATATATATATATATATATATATATATATATATATATATATATATATATATATATATTGACCTTTTTGAATTTGAATCCTTTTTTTATTTTTGGAATAAGAAGAGTAGCCATGACACCAGTCTAATAACAACAAGCAATTGATTTACATAAAAACATGTTAGTGCAGATCAGGTATTAAGAACAGCTGAGTTACAGTAATGATATGAACTGGTTGATATGAAACTAAAAGAACCAAATATACAAGAGAACAGCTGTAGAATAACTGGATGCACTAAAGGGTTAACGTTTATGTAGGAAAATTACAGACCTGATGAGTAATTATCAGACACAGTCCACTCCTTTGTTACTATCCACCACACCCGGTCAGCCATTGTTACATAAACTGTAGTAGCATAGTGATGCCTTTCCAAAATTAAGGTAGGGCCCAACTTGTAGTACGACAGATTGGGTTTTATGGTGACAGAAATTCATTCATTTTCTGTCCCTTCATAATACAGGGGTTCAATCAGCCATAAGCAGCCAGTCAAGAGAATTGTCTGGAAAGATAATGGGGGCTTTAACAGGACTGTGGGAGGGGCTTCAACAATGGGAGGGGCTTTAACCTTCATATAATGCTGAAAATTAATTATATTGATTATGATGTGTGTAATTTTGGCCCATACTAAATTAAATCAAAGCAGTAAAAAAAAAAACTAGGTCTGTCAAAATAAACACATTAACACAGATAAAATAAATAAGGAGTAAGAAGTAAAGAAGAGTAAGGAGTAAAACATAGGGAGGAGTAAGGAATAATAAGAAGTAAAGTGTAAGGAGGAGTAAGGGGGTAAGGTGGAGTAAGGACTAAAAGGAGTAAGTAATAAGGACTAAAGAGGAATAAAGAGTAAGAAGCCAGGAGTAAGGAGTGAGGAAGAGGAGGAGGAGGAGGAGGAGGAGGAGGAGGAGGAGGAGGAGGAGGAGGAGGAGGAGGAGGAGGAGGAGGAGGAGGAGGAGGGAGGCATCAAGTCTAAGGATGATTAAGGTTTAATAAGTAAAGTAAGGGGTGAGGAGGAATAAGGAGTACACAGGAGTAAGATGGAGTAAGAAGGAGAGAAGAGTAAAGTGTAAGGAGTACTACATTTGGCCCCCGGGCCGCATGTTTGACACCCCTGGTCTGTCTGTCCAGTTTTACTTGCAGGGGTCACACATGCCTATGTGGGTGGGTTGTTTCTCCAAAGGGAAATACATGAGCAGATGACTGGACACGGATGGATCCTACAGCCCAGAGGAGGAGCAGGCTTTGAATTACAGGCCGCCCCCTCTCCACCCCTCACCCCTCACCCCCCCATCCCTCCCCAACACAGACGCTGCATTCAACAGAGGAAACGGAAAAGACGAAACATAGCCTACAAGAAGCTTTTTCATTTCAAAACCCCGGGGCTGTGGAAAGAACAGAAAGTTCCTGTTTTGTTTTTATTTTTTAACCCAGTCTTGCCCACTTTGCCTTCATCGTTGGACCACCACCACCACGACCCCACCTCCCGTCTTCCTGTCCCGGTTGTTCCCACTTTTCCTGTGCATCTTTTCCCAGCTGTCTGCAGCTGGAGGAACACACCCGCCCTGTTCTGGGGAAAAAAAAGGGACCCGAGAGTGATCGGAGGAGAGAGATGTCACCCCCAGCTCCAGAGCCTCAGGTGAGGAAGAACATCCAAAAGTTCCTCAAGAGTTTTCTGGGAGTCATCCGGATTCTGCAGATCGTCTTCGGAGCCGGACTGTGGGTCACGATCGCCGCCAACAAATACGAAGGCTCCATCCACTTCGTCCTGTTCGTGGCTGTGCTATTCTGGCTCCTCACCCTGGCCCTGTTCTTCCTCACCCTCCTGGACAAGCAGGACCTGGTCCCTCTGTTGGGTGGGGACCGCTGGTTGACCACCAACCTGGCGCACGACGTGGCCGCCGCCGTGCTCTACCTCCCGGCCATAGGGGTGATGATCTACAAGACGGACCGGAACTCCTACTGCAACCTGGAGAAGTACAAGCACTTCTGCGTGTATAAGGTGTACCTGACAGCCGCCGTGTTCGCCTGCCTGTGCTGCCTGTCTTACCTCCTGTCCGTGATTTATGGGGCGTGTAGAAAATGCAGGGGCGAGCAAACGGTCATCTGAAAGAAAAGGGTGGTGGTGGTTGGGGGGGGGGGGTTCCTAGGAAATCCACAGTAAGATGAGGAATAGTTAACTCCACTGTAATGTTACTCTTCAGTTATTGTAATCCAGGGGTGTCAAACATGTGGCCCGGGGACCAAATGCGGCCCGCCAATGGTTCCAATGTGGCCCATGGGATGAAGAACATAATAACCAATCAGTGATGCGCGGGTCGATGGATAAACGACCCGCAACCGACCGCTTTTTTAACTATCCACCCGCAACTCGGACCGCAAAAAATATATTTGAAAAAGACGGACCCGACCTGCTTCTCGACCCACATTTTTTAAAAAAGTAGTCAATGGTCCTTATGAACATCACATACCTGCATTTATTTCCGTGTTAAAATCCGATGTCATTGCTTCTAAGTTAATATGTTGAGAAAATATTTTTGTCCTGCTTCATTATTCAAAAGTTATCAACGCGCAGCATCTAAACCAGGGGTCGACAACCTGTAACACCCAAAGAGACATTTGAACCCGGTTTCCACAGAAACGAAAACACTAGGAGTCGCTCATCGTCTTTAAAAGTCTCAGTGAATGTGTCCCAAACTTTACTGTTTTTGTGTGTATGTTTCTGGAGCTTCCACTCTCCTAACTTACCGTAGGATACTGAAAACATTGTACATCACCTTCATGGAAATTCAGTTAATAAAGCGTATTTACCGGGTTATTTTAATGTTTATTTCAAATGACAAATGACCTGACCGACCGCAACTCAAATATCATTAAAAATATTTTTCAGTGACCACTTTGGGTCAGCCCGCGCATCACTGTAACCTATTAAATGACTCCAAATTTTCTTCTCAGTTTTTTCTTTGCCTATAAATGATGACAACTTAAACAATTTTGCCAGTGATTTACAGCAAAAAATATTTAAAAAATTATTAAAATATTTACATTTCCAAATTACTTTGTAGGAATAAAATGTGTATAACATAAACAAATGTGAATAACCTGAAATGTCTAAAGAAAATTACACAAAATTTGAACCATTTTCTGCTTCTGTTACTAAGAGTTTAGTGTCTTTGTAGATGTGATCACATGGACAAATGATGAATTGAGGCAGAATATTGTTAAAATTGCCACCTTTTTTGCATTTGGATATTTTAGAAAAGTGTTTTCATAATTTAATGGGGGTGAGGGAGGGTGTATTAAAGCAATGACAAAAATTTTGAGTTGTCATCTATAGGTTATTATGTTTTCATTTTACTAGTCCGGCCCATTGGAGATCAAATCAGGCTGAATGTGGCCCCTAAAGATAATAAGTTTGAGACCCCTGTTGTAATCAAACAGTACGTTTACATGCACGTCTTAAGTCCAGCTATTGGCAGGATTTTAACTGGAGTTTCCCACAAGTCCCAGTTTACATGTGCAGAAGAAATTCGAATAATTATCAAGTGAGTTACGTTGGACTCCCAGACACTAGGTGGTGCTACACACCCTTTCACGTTGGCATTCTTCCTTTTTTGGCACCATAGAAGAAGAACAATAACTAAATAAAATGTGGCAGATTTGAAGCAGACGTAGTAGGAAGAGGACAACAACATCAACAGAAGATATGGACCACTACCATGCAGCAGCTCAGTATTTTTCGTACGTACTGTAAACTCTTGATTTATTACATGTAATGTGCATGTTGTCATGCTGTGTCTTTGTTCACTTCCTGAAGGGGGCGTGTCCAGGCCAGTCTTAATCGAGCTAAGGTTAGGTGGCGTTTACATGCACGGAGAAATTCGATTCGAATCACATTATCCGACTTCGAAAACTTCAGTTAAAACTTCAATTATAAAACTATAAAAAAATATAAAATTATAAAATATTATAAAACTTCAATTACTTCAATTATACTTCGACTAAGGTAAAGGTACATAGCTTTTAAAACTTTGATTTTAGTTGGATTAAGGCAATAATTCAAATTTCTCTAAGTGCATGTAAACTCACTGAATGATGTGCCCCTTTGAAGACCGTTTATACCCCAGGAATTTAAATTAATCCTGGGGTAAGAAATTATCATGATAAATGTCATTGGGTTTTTTTGGTTTCTTTTACATGTTTTTAGCCTCATAGCATAATTGCATAAATTATATTTTTTGTAATATCTGTGTAACTTTACTTTCATAAAACTACTGCTTCATTTTGCAACGTTCGCTATGATCTTAAAAAAAAAACTCCAAAAGTGTGACATAAGTAATTATGTTCTGAGGTTAATGATATTTAAAGGCTAGTTTTAAGCTCTGAGTGACAGTTAATGGGTCAGTATTTAATTAACCTCACAGCATAACTGCATAATAAATAGGGCTGTCAAGTGATTCAATTGTTTTATTAGATTAATCACAGTGTTACTATGGACTATGGACAGGACTATGGATGTCAGTCTATTGTTCTGTTTCTGTCTCTAAGAAACACAAAAACCGCAGAGAAAAAAAATAGACAAAACATGCTAAAATCCACTAAAATTCACAAAAAAAACTGACAAAACAGCAATGAAGAATTTAAAACATATTCAAAAACTCTTCTAACATACAGGAAAAAAAACTAAATTAGAAAATGTCAAACATAGGAAAAAAATAGGAATATATACTTTATATGCAATTGACAACAAACAGACAACAAAAACTTGCCATTTCATTGTATTAAAATGTTTAATCAAATTAATCATGATGATGGATTGAAGTGTGTTAATGCCTTAATTTTGACAGCCCTAATAAAAATTTAGATTTTAGGCCAAATTTTAACACCAGGATAAAATTAATTAAAACTTTTAGGAGATTAAAGTTACAGAGATATCACAATTTGGCCAAAAATATGACTTTAGGCACTTATACTTTGAGGCTAACAATTTGTGGTTTGAAATTGTTTGTTAAAAATCCAAAACAAGAAAAAAAAAAAACAAGTGATGTGATCCCTTGCACATATTTTGCCCATTATGAGTGAATGGGGAGAAAAGAAAAATCATTAAGAAAAAAAAAATTACATACTATTACCAAAAGGTAATGACATCTATTGTGGGTCAGTGGTGATCTATAAACCCAATTTAGTATGATTGAACCAACAGTGTTGCTGCTAAAGTCTTAACAAACCAGTAATTAAACCAAACTAAAGACAATACCCCTTACCTGCCCTTCAGTGTAATTAGATGACAACACTAATGAGGAAATATTGTAAAATACTAGGATAAAAATAATGAAAAACCATCAAGAAACAATGTAGAGAATGTAATGAGAATGTAATTAGCCAAAAAAAAATGCAACACGATGAAAACAGCATAAAAAAGAATGATGTAAAAGATGTAATAACATGAAAATAAGGTTAAAAAAGAAAGAACATTAAACATGTAACAAGATGAACTCGATTTTAAAGACATTAGACAAAAGCAATTTCACAAAACAACAATGACAACTAAAGCATGAAGGTGGAAAAGTAACAATGTAGTCGATGTAATGAGATAAACCTTCTGAGTAAAATGCAAATGATGTAAAAATCATAAGATAAAAACATAAAAGGATTTGATTAAGCAAAAACAAAGTAAAAAGATGAGAAGGATGTAATGTGTGAGACAAAGAAAATGAAAAAATAAAAGGTGAAAATAATGTCAAGATGAAAACTGCATGCACCATATCTAATGGTTAAATAGCATAACAAGTAAAGAGACTCATTTGCAGTCATAGATTTTGTGATTTTCTTTTGTGTTATTTCGCTCCTTATGTCAATTCGAAGACATGACCATGAAAAGAGTAAAAAAAACACTAAAACATTTTAGAAATAACAACACTATGTCAACACAATAAACCCTAAAGACAAAATATATAAAACCATGATGATATTTATCAGATGATTATCCGTATAGTTTCATTGTGTATTTCCAGGTACATATGATAAAAACGCTCCAGCGGCCTCTGGTACTCAGACTATTGATCTATAGATGTTAAAGCAATGTTTCCATCTGATATATTTCCTATTTAAACACCATTCATCCATCTTCTAGTGGGTTCGCAGTACTTACGATGAACCGTTCAGTGGTCTTCTACCGTACTTTTGAAAGTGTTATATTTGTATCTGGATTACTACGGGCTGCATTTTTTTTTTAACTCTCATTTTTTGTAATGGATTTTTAATGATCTTTTCAAAGTATATATTTTTATGTGTTAAATGTGTTTACATGTTTTTGTACAAGAGCAGGCTTTACTGAACTGAAGTGTGACAGACTAAACACTCTGTTTTCATTTGTTCTGAGTACCTTGCATATTAAGTGCCTTCTGTCAGGATGCTGTATACCTAACAAGGTTGGGACAAAGCAACCCAACAACTCGGATGTGATTGGTGCTACTATGTGTACGGTGAACAAAATATTCTTTTATGTAAAAGGCAAAAAAAGCTTTGTGGAGAATAAAGACTAGTAAGTGTAACATCTTTCTTCTTGTGCAGTTCAAGGGCAATTTGCTCATTTTGTTTCAGCACTTTGACTCACATTTAGAAATGTAAAGAAAAAAACAAAAAACAACAAAGAGCCAAGTGCCAGCACACACTGTGCTTTGGTGGCTTTTACAAATGAAACACAGATTGAAATTGGGCAGCGACAGAAGCCCTCAGGAACTTCCTGTTGGGAGATAAAAGCCTGGACCAATCAGCAGGGATCATTTATATGCTATGGCACAAAACCACATGAAGGACGCAGATTTTTAGACCTATCTGTGTGTTTGTGCTGCAATGTAACTGTCTAGAAGACAATAAGAACACAGACTCAATGAATATATGTGCTCTGTAGAAGTGATTCTAGTTTTGGTGTGTGTGTGTGTGTGTGTGTGTGTGTGTGTGTGTGTGTGTGTGTGTGTGTGTGTGTGTGTGTGTGTGTGTGTGTGTGTGTGTGTGTGTGTGTGTGTGTGAGATAATCTGGGAAGAGGACTGTTCTTACCGGAACAGTCTTGGGGTTCTGGAGGTGGGCTTATGTTCAGCCAATGAGAGAAAAACAAGCAGATGATGATGAATCTCTGGTCTATTCATGTCAACACTCACCTCTTAAGAATATGAACAAATTCACTCAAGTGTCAAATCTGACTTTGGTTTCCTGGATGTTGTTAAACAGTAGCTGTGTCATTTTCCAGCAGGTTTGAAGTTATTGTTGTTGATATGGAAGTTGTTTGTAGTGAAAGAGCTGCAGATTATTCACACATATGTAAGTGTAGTGTGACTGAGTAATTCATGGAAAAAAAGCACAGGGGGAAATAACATTGTCACAACATCAGAATCATCACAAACCTGGTGAATTTACTTAACTGCAAAACATACTGTCAGTTTTTATATTATTACATGCTCAACATACAATAACCAATAAAAATTATAGATGGGAGATCCATTTCTGAGACCAAAGATTATTTATATATATATATATATATATATATATATATATATATATATATATATATATATATATATATATATATATATATATATATATATATATATATATATATATAGATCAGCTTGTTCCAAATCTATTTTAAGGTGTAACATCTGTAACAACAGGAAGTCAAAACCAGGCAATAAAAACTGATCTAAAGAGTTTAAGTGAGATTAAGAATTAAAACCAGTGGCAGTACATGCTATGGAATACCAAATAATGTATCTGCTGTTGATTAGTAGTATTTACAGATGTAAAGGTGGTACTGACATTGAATAGCATTTTCAAGTATCAGGTGCAAAGAAACAGATTACACAAGCAGAGGTAGCATTTTTATAATTTAATTCTGTTATATTAGAAGTGTTAATCACTTTCTAGGCTACTAGCATCTACATAAAATGATGGAGGGAAGTATCCAGAGTGTAATGTCTGTGGGGAACCCACCGGTTCGGCAGTTGAAGGGTTAACATAAACAGCTGCAGCAGTGGGGTATAAATCCAGCACTTCTAAGAGGAAAAGAACCCCCCACCCATTCATTCTCCCTCTGAGATTTCCACAGAGGTGTTGTCCTGTCCACGTGTCGGCGCCTGTGGAAACACAAAGTGTATATAGCTCAGTGGTCCGGGTACACAACAGCCCAACGCAACGTACAAACACAGCACTGAAGCCAGGGTTCAGCTGTATATTCGAAGTAACCATGGTGAATCATTAAAGTTTTGGATGACTCACAGTAAGAGCGTATGCTGACAATTAAGACCAGAAAAGGATTCTCCACATTTACACTGCTCGTCTCTCTTGACTTCCCACATTAACAGCCTCCTTGTTATTAGAGTACCCACAGTTTATGAATGCCATGTCTGTTCACATTTGGCAGCTCTGTGTCTTTGTGTGAGCTTAGCTTCAAACTTAACACAGATATCCTTAAATTCCTTCTATTACAGCTACAGTATAATTTTTTTTTTCCCCCAAAGGTGTGTGTTCCACCTATAAGCACAGAAGAGGGTGTATAAAAAAGGATGCACACAACTTGGTGAGGACACATACAAGTATAAAGCCAGGCACTCCTGAGTGCCAACTGTGTGATATTTACTTTGGCTGCTCAGCCAAAAAGACATTTCCTGCATGTGCTCTCCCACCCGTCTGCAAGAGACCAACGGTCCAACAGTCACTATAATCCCTCCAAATTGTTTCACTCGCCCTCCCTGAATTAGTAACATCATGCATACTGTACTGTTGCCATGGACTGATGTAAATGAAATGAAAAACTTTTGCAAAGAAAGAAGATCTCAGTTCTGAAGTCCAGATGACGTAGATATCAACCGATGAGATTAACATGAAAACATGACAGGAATGTTTTCTATCCCTTCCAGTAACAAACATGCACTTGAAGACAGCGCACAAAACCATGATCTGCATTAGTAACAGAGGAGAATACTATCTCTCCTTGTCAGATATAACAGGACACAGTGTTGGAAGCATGTAGTAAAACACATGCAGGTACTATCTCAACTACAGTTGTTTTTCCAGTCATTCAAAGCCTTTGTTTCAGCCACATTTAACAGTTGTTCACATTTTGCAGTTAAACGCTTATTTCTAGTGTATTATGATGCCTGTAGTGCATAATAATGTAGAAATGTGCTTCTGGTATCATAATACAGATGCTCTAATGCACTAAGTAAATTATGTTTTTGTGGAAATAAACAAAATACATCATATCATACTGAAAAACCAAGACAGTTAACTCTGGTTAAATCTGTGGACATTAAATGTTCTTTCTTTTTCATTGTGTTTCACTGACCTGCACATGATTTAGATATTACGGTACAATCAGTTTTTAAAAAAAAATTTTTTCTCTCAAATTGAATCTTAAGTTAAATTGACATGTTTTTGTTCTTTTTACTGGAATGTCATTTTTGTGTTGTAGTTTCACATCACATCCCAAATAATTGTAGTTATTCCACTTATGGCTTTCCTTTAACTTCTTATAGTGTGAAATATTTAGGAGTTCGCAGAGATATTTTCCCGCACAGGTCAGCTGAACAAAGACGACTGAATGGTCTTTGTACTCAACTTTGTATCTTCAAATGAAATCATCATTATTTCCACTTTATATTAACAGATCTAGTGCCTATGATTCTAAACACTTTAGGGTTTTGTTTATCTGTAGCTTTTCTCAGGAGGAATTAATTACTGCTACAACCTTTTTACCAGGCACTACCCTGTCCTCCAGCTGAGTCGTCTTGTTTTTCTAAGACTACAGGCTCTCTAACCCATGCAGAGCCCTGTGCTGCACATTTAACCAGGTGCGTATTCCTTTGGTTTTAACACTCAGCATTTCTCCAGGACCTGGACAAACCCACCCAGACCAGACATTGGGTGGGTAATTCCCACTGGCTCCATTTCCTCAGTGAGAGAGTCTTTCTCCTTTTCCTGCTGACAGCCCTCGACTCCTGTCTCTTTTGGGAGAATGCATGTGCTCACATGAAACATGAAAACACAGGCACATGCACACAGCAGCACCCTGTTGACCACACTTTCATCAGATACTGCTGATATGCACATTCCACCACAGGACAGAGAGAGAGAGAGAGAGAGAGAGAGAGAGAGAGAAAGACAGGAGGTTGGGAAAACAGATGGAGACAAGCTGAACAAGTGAATGGGTAACAGAAAGAAAAAAAAAGAGATGTTCAGAAGTCACAGGAGATCTATGTAAGAATCACAGACGGACATTTCCTGTCTTTATAAGCACTGTGTTCCTGGCCTACAGGCCCTGGCATTAGCCTCTGATGTTTGCCAGTTTATAGTCTCCTCACACAGTGGCTGGTCTTCCACATCTGTAACAGATGCTTTTGCCCAGACTAGACTTCTGAAAGGGTACTATGTTCATGTGTTTTGCGTGAGAGCAATAGCAGCCGGTGGTGGGAAATGAAGATAGCTATTTATAGAGCACTGGAAATACCACAGCTTCCTTTTCTCTGCCAATCCTTAGCAAGATGTGAAGAGTGAATAAGTCAGTTGGAGAGAGAAAAGTGAAGGGGTGGGGTGGGGCACTTGTTTTTGGCATTTAACTGGTGGTTGTCACTAATTTCCAGTCTGACATTTACTGATTCCTATACATATGCTCATAGCTTACGTGAGCAACACCTTCATCATTCTCTGGCTGGCTATTCCTCACTCAGTTAAAGACGAATTATGAACTGGAATAAATGATGATCAAGTTCCTCTATGATTACCATCCAGCATGAGAAACCACAACGAGGAAACAGGACTTATAATGATTTTTTTTTTGTCTGGAATTCTTTGCGATTACTGCATATTTAAGCAAATGTGCATTGGGAAACAAAGCAAACATTCCTTCTATATGTGAATTTGAGTGTTTCTGATAATAGCCCACATGGCTGACTTAACACAATTTCCAGAGATCCAAAAACATTGAGGTTAAAAAAACAAAATTTCTGCTAATTTGAACCATATCCACTTAAATAGTTCCAGTCACTAAACTAAAGAAATTTGTGATTATGATGTAACACACTCTCTCTAAGGCTTTAAGGCTACTTACCGTGGTGTTAGTGAGTATTTATGATGTAATATATATATATATATATATATATATATATATATATATATATATATATATATATATATATATATATATATATATATATATATATATATGTACCTCCCCTAAAATGTGAAATATTAATTGCAAAATGCAGCTCACTACTTCACCCACTGGGTGGTGCAGTGGAGCTACACAAAGTCATTAATGACTGCTTCAGGCTCAGCAGTTGAACTTTTGCCATTTTTAATGCAGAAACAGGGAGGGGAGCAGAGAGGCAGTTAACATATACACGGGTCTACAATGTTTTATAAATGATCTGCCTCAGAGATTAAATCTGCCAATTGTTACATATTTTAATTTAACACATTAATTGGAAAACCAATGACATAAGTGCTGGTTTGCTTATGTTTTGAAAGTATATGATAAAGTGTCATTACACATATATATGTCGATTAATGTATATGTATACAATAGATTTCTAGCTTTCGAGCTTCATGGGGGCCCGAAGTAAGATGCTGTTTGGGGGCCGCTAATTTGTCAAACTACAAAGAAGAGATTGGAATAAATTTATGAAATGCATAAATTTATCTAAGGTCTTAACAATCATGTTCCACATTTAAACCAATTCAGTCTCATAATAACCTATAAATATTCACAAGTCATTTTTTTCTCTTTGTAAATGTAAATATTTTATGTATTTTAAATAAAACTAAGTAAAATGTTGAAAAAAATCAGAATAACTGGAAAAAATATGAACAACCTGAAATGTCATAAGAGAAATAGGTACAATTTTATTAATATTCTACCCGTTACTAAATATTTTGTGTATATATAAGTTATATATGTGTAAATGATAAACTCATTCCTAATATTGTTGCAATTTCAAAAATTGTATTCACATGGTTTGAAAGGATCATTTGGAGACATAAACATTTTCATCATGTAAAATAAATAAATAAAAACAATTTTTGCTCTAAAACATCAAGGAAATTTCTCTTGCTTTGGCCACCCAGCACTCTAGGTGCTCAGCACCCCTAAACCTATGATTCTAGAATCGCCCCTGACTGACCCCAACGCTGGGAAGCTGTACTGATGCTCATTCTCATCCTGTTTCATTCTTCAGTCCTTTATCTTTGCAGTTGCTTTTTCAAGCACAGTTTTTCCTTTTCTTTTTGGGCCAGTTGTCATTGTCTTTTTTGCCATACTAGATCATCTGTACGAGCTAATTCCATGGGTTTGAAATAGATAGGGTACAAGTGCTCCTCTTTACGCGACCTGTGCACAAGCTATGTGAAGAACTCTACATTCAGGGGGGGGGGGCAGACTGGGGTTTGATGGACGTCTCAGGAGCCAATGTAATCACAATGATTACACTGATGGGTCAGAGTTTTCCTCTGTTTACAACCTCTAGACTGGACGAAAGCATTTCAGGTGTTAAGACAAACATTCTATTTTAGTCTATGCAATCAGGGTGTGAGGGGGATTTTAAACAACACAGTAAAAATGTTTCAGGACAACATCTCCCACCCCACCTTTAAAGTCTTTTTTACCCCCAAAACACTTGTTCCTTTACTAAATACACTTCCCTGAGATCCACTTACAGAAAGTCCATTACAGTCAACAAGTCAGTACAAAGTGCAGTATGAAGGTCAGGGACCAGTACTCCCACCTCTGTCATTGGTCATGAAACATGTGAGATTCGTGACGGCGGAGCCTGATTGGCTGTAAAAACCCGGAAGTAGGGGAGGAACCAATCCACGAGATAAAAGATTCCACTGGTTTGTACCGAGTGGACCGGACCTTTTGCACAGCCTTGAAGTGGATGCCCCCATCCTCCGCTCTTATTAGTGCCGTTTTTACACATTTCCTTCCAGTTTTAACCATTTCCCGCCTCAGTTATGGCAGCCTATAAACTAGTCCTGATCCGCCACGGAGAAAGCAACTGGAACCAGGAGAACCGCTTCTGCGGATGGTTCGACGCGGATTTGAGTGAAACCGGAGAGAAGGAGGCTAAGAGGGGAGGACAGGCCCTGAAAGGTGAGAAACTAGATGGATATGTCCGAGTTTTCATTCATTTCACTGTAACGTGTGTGGTTGTAGTTACATAATGAGTCACATCAATGATGCGAAAACGTGCGCGAGGGATGCTCTGCTGTGGCTGCACTACTGTTGTAAGGGTTGTGTAATACCATGTGCATGTTTGTACATATATTCAACATGTAGTACACCAGCACACCTTTGTCTGCATGGCCATATCCTGCACCTATTTGATTTAGGTGAGCGAGTTGTAGATTAAATGCAACGTTAACCTTCTATTATCGTGGTATTATTACCTTTTATAGAGATGGAACCACAATGTGTTGGACAAAATGAGTTACAGGTTGCAGACAGAACAGAAAGCCAGCATCAGACAATGAAAGTGGATCAGATCTGTAAAAGCTGGCAATAAACAAACCCCCACAGGAAATGTAAGACAAAGAGAATATACAAACATGTATGTTAAAAATAGTAAAAGTTTGAAAAAAATAATGAAACACAAAAAGAAGATCATAAAAGAGGAGATAAATAATAAAAAAGAGGCATCTTTGTTAGTTTATTATATGTCACTAGCTGAACGTACACAGACACACAACACACTGCAGACTAGGGGAGTGGGCTGTCATGTCAACTCATACGTGGGGGGTTAAGTGCCATGCTTAAGGGCACATCAGTCAACATTTTCTCTGCAGGTGTGGGGAAACTTGAATGAATGACCCTTTAATCACAAGCTACTATGCCACAGCTACCCCCCAAAATTAAACAAAGTAAAATAAGGCCTACAATAGATGACAACACATTCAGCTAAAAAACAATCAAGATAAAATCATAAATAATAAAAGGTGAAAGTTAAGATGTTAAAACAAAAGAGGTTAAATGATGTTCAACGTGTATAACAACCTATTTACTTCATTCCATAAGGATAAATTTAGGTGTTATTAAGTCTCATAAATTGTAAATATTTGCCAAAATTGTACTAATATTTACTGTATGATGAATAATAATGAGTTAATGTTGAATACTTAGACTGTAATGTATTATAATATTCATAGTTTTAAACATGAAATTACTTTTCCTCATTAGAAAACAACCATTTACTTCTTTTACTTAATCAAATTCTGAGTGAAAACTGGGGACACCACATGTGATAACATAAATATGCTTGATGTTGAGAACATCACAAATCTACATGAAGAATATTAAAAATAATCCTAACCTTTTTTCAACATTAAAATATGTAACAGTTATGTTTACACAGCAAAACACACAGTTATTTTCCACATGTTTTAGCTGAATGTGAACAAATAAAATGCACCTGATAAATCCTGAAATAATTGATGCTTACAAGATTATTTCATTGAACTGTGATCATTTATTTACTGTAAGATTGTATTGATTGTATGAACAGAAATATTAATCCAAAGTCACTCTAATATCCCAGTAAAACCATCTTTTCGTTCTCTGACATATATAGATGCCAACTTCCAGTTCGACATTTGCTACACGTCTGTGCTGAAGCGAGCCATCAGAACGCTGTGGCACGTCTTGGACAGCATTGACCAGATGTGGGTCCCAGTGCATCGCACCTGGCGTCTCAATGAGCGCCACTACGGAGGTCTAACAGGCTTGAACAAGGCAGAGACAGCCGCTAAGCACGGAGAGGCTCAGGTGAAGGTCTGGAGGCGCTCTTTTGACATCCCACCTCCTCCCATGGGCCCGGACCATGACTACTACTCCATCATCAGCAAGGTATCATACCCCTATCTGCACTCGAACCAGGAGCTTGGTGAAGAAACACGCGATTGTGTACATATTGATTAGTTTGATTAGCCAACTGTGTAACAAAGAGATGTGACGTAAAGAGTTGACGTCTGCAGTCAGACCATAAAACCAACGGTATCACTTTGAATGAGTGAAATCAGCAGAAACGTGACTCTACAGCAGGTTTAACTAAAATATCCACATATTTCACAAATGCAGCTGTGCAAATGTACTTTTGACAGCTGCAGAACCTGCAGCGGGGTTGCCTTTTCACTGTTATTTGGTGCCTGATGCTGATGTGTCTTCTTATTGTGTAAAAGAGAGAGTTAATATATGACTGGCTAGAACAAGGTTTCCACAGTTCAAGTACAAAGTTCAGTCAAGGTTTGAACAAACTGATCAACTGTGTAGGTTAAAGCATTTACTCTGGAGACTTAAGTTATCTAATAGTGGCTATAAAAACACTCATAAATGATTAGTGCAACAGTGTAATTAGGTGTTTTTCATCAAAACAGCTAATTCTAACATGTAACTTAAGAAAATTATTACTATTTTAGCTAAGCATCAGAATTACTTGACAGTTTTACTCTTTACTGTATTAATCCTGATGTGTTTGTGGTGAACACTATTTCTACTGTTTGTAGCGTTGGTGTGATTTGTATTTATTTTACTGAATTTTAACCATGTTACTGCTTTTTAGAGTTCAACCAGGAGCCAAAAAGCAGCTGGATTGATTTAGAAAAAAGAGACCCAAAAGATTAATGACTGGACTAAAATTGTAATACTTGTTGTTCACAGTGTGTTACAGTTCAGTTTATATTCAACATCCTAAATCTCTTGATCTGTTGATGTATATTCTGAGTGCCTGATTCAATTAAAAAAAACTAATATATATATATATATATATATATATATATATATATATATATATATATATATGTGTGTGTGTGTGTGTGTGTGTAAGTAAATCTTAAATTCATCTATCCTTTTTTGTTATTTCACCCTATTTTGACCCTAAAACACCTAATAAAGCAAAACCACTGCAGAAAAGGAACACAAGCACATACAGCAGCTTTTATGATGCTGAAACAGATGACAATTGACCACAGCTTGTTTTATTGAAATAATGTCTCAGTGGCTATAGGGTTTATATCCAAGTTCTAATTTAGTCCGACAATAGTGTCATTAAATGTTCAAAATTACCCACCCACTTAAAGTAACAAGGATGGTGGATCCAGTTTGTCTTTTCCCTCTTTTTACTTTGTGTTATTTATTTGACACTGACCTCGTCCTTCCTGTAGGATCGCCGCTATGCAGACCTGACTGAAGACCAGCTTCCCTCCTGCGAGAGCTTGAAGGACACCATTGCTCGGGCACTGCCTTTCTGGAATGAGGAGATCGCACCCCAGATCAAAAAGGGGAAGAGGGTGCTCATCGCTGCCCATGGAAACAGTCTGAGGGGCATTGTGAAGCACCTGGAAGGTGGGTAGATGTTGTCAAACGCAGAGCTTTGGATTTAAGGAGCGATATCTGTAACAGCCATATGATTATTGTACTTATGATCTAAAATGAGTAAGGAGAAAATAATAATACAGTTTTCCAAAGCATGCAAACAGAAGAACTATATTTAATATCAATCCATCAACTTAAGTGACACAGAAATGCATGTTCAACTGAGCGTAGTTTTTATTTCTGTCTATTTTGGATGGAAGACTGTGTCAAAATGAAACTATGCCAGTGATTTGGGAAGTGATACACTTGTCTATGTATCTTCTGTCACCTGTAGGGATGTCTGATGAAGCCATCATGGAGCTCAACCTGCCCACAGGCATCCCCATCCTCTATGAGCTGGACAAAAACCTGAAACCTATGAAGCCCATGCAATTTCTAGGAGATGAGGAGACGGTGCGCAAAGCCATGGAGGCTGTGGCCGCTCAAGGGAAGGCCAAGAAATAAACCAACTGCCATGGAAACAGTTTTGTTTTTACTAAATCTTAATTTATTCGTGCTTTGACGAATATTCGGTAGATTGTTGACAAAGCCAACCTCACATATACGCACACAGTGAAGGGACGTTAGACAGTAAAGGCGATGCACCTCTTAAGAGATCGTAAATAAGTTTAAATATAATGAAAATATAAGTGAATTTAAAGAAACCGTATTCATGATAATCACTGAAGCCTTGAAAATCTGAGCAAGAGACACTTTACTTTTGAATTGATTATATATCATATATTATGATTTTGGTCTCGTTTAATCGTTTTTCAGAAACATATTATAGATTTAAGGTATAGCTGTATTTTCTTAGTTTTGACATCAACATAAATTAGGGATAAATCAGATGCACCAAAAACACATATTGGTTGCTGTCTTGCACACAGTCAACCAGAATAATGCAGGTTCTATTTACTAAACTGCCAGCGTCAGCAAAACAATGCAGACTGAAAGTAAAAAACATCTTGATATATAAAATCATGGATAATATTTTACTATTACGGTAGAAATAATTACAAATATTAAAAAATTAACTATACATGTATATCATTCCAGCTATATAGGGCACTACTAACCTTAATACACCTGTTTGTGGGGAAATTCTAACTGTATGTGAGTGATCACGTGTGATAGAAGGTCAGCACTAACATGATCATTATTGTACTGTGCGTTAGAAGATGAGATGGAGCACAGTTGTTTGCTGTAAAGCTTAATTTACATGCACTGAACATTTTTTATTTTGTATGAAATGTTTCAACATTTTGCCACAGAAGGGACCATCAGAGTATTCTAAATCCATTATGGAAATCTTACTATTTAATTAACACAGAGATAGAATTTTGCAATCTCTTGAGAGTAGGGCAGGACCACACATACAATTAAACAGTCCTTATTACCTCTGTTGATGAACAGTGTTTTTGTGTGTGGTTTCTATGGTGTTAATGTCTTATTTGTGTCTGAATTTGAATTTTCTGTGTCTAAATGGTGCCAAACCCTGTGACCTGCTGTCAGTATTGCACTGTAGAGTGATCTATTATTTAGATTATACGCCCAGTTTCACATAACTATGCTTACATAAAATATCTAAATTTAACTCATTCCTCAACTGTTTGACTGTCTGTTGTCTGTCTGTGTGCTGTAGCGATTTCTGTAATAAAGATAACTCCTACAAAGAGCAAGGTGTATTTCAGTGCATTTTATGTTACGTACAGGACTTCTGCCAAAACCAAAGAATACAATACAAGTTGTTAACCCCACAAACATAACTGTACCAATCTTAAAAATGTGCAGCTTTTAACGTAATAATCCCACAAATGTAATAACTTTCACATAAACATAATAGCAGTCACCTACTAATTTATTACATTTGTGGGATGGTAAAGACAATCAAGGGTGGAGTTTTTGGAGAAGCTAGGAGGGCAACAACACCCTCAGCCCACAGGGGTCCATGCTCACGGCAGGCATAGACTTGGGTACAGACCTGGGCCGAGAGGGAAGGGAGACATATACACAAAACTGGAAGAATGGGCCCCTCCACGACTGTATTAACCAATAGGTGGCTTACATATGATGCCCCAGTTGGGATGAGCTATGGTTGGTAAAAACTTTACAACATTGACTTTAGTAATGTAGTTCGGTATAAAATATGAATAAAATAACATCCAGCATGACTCATGACAATTTACTGTAGCATAAACCAGCAAGTATCAGTATCAGTCTTCTGCAGAATTTGGTGACAGGCTGATCATTTGAATTAGGTGTGTTAGGTGAGGGATACACCTAAAACATGCAGGATAGCAGCCCTTAAAGATCAGGATTGGACACCCCTGGCCTATAGCCTAGTCCACCACCACTACATACATATACATAGCACATTGCCATGTTGATCGTGTTTTACTTTACATTACTCAACAGACGCCAAAACTGTAACCTGTACAACACTGCCATCTGCTGGTTGTTCAGTGTAGAGTGGATTCATATTCAAATTCAGTGGTGTTTATTTGCGGATCGTGTTGTAGGTGAGAATGTCTCAATATTACATCATTGACAGGATTCACAAATGCAGACTCTACATACAAAGTTGAGTATGTTTATTTTCAAATCTGGAAAATATATGTACAAATGCACATTTATTTATACAACTTCCGGTTATTTATTTGTATGTCACATTTTTATATTCGCATTTTGTATTTAGATATTTAATAATGTATGTATATTTGAAGAGTGCATTTGCAAAAATAGATAACTCCATCTTTTGTTTTTTTTTCACAAAATGTAATTTTTTACTCTACATTCCAGGTAATACTCATTGATATGATATATTATTTATTGAATTTAGTGGACCTTATCAAATGAAATAAATAATATATCAAATCAATGAGTATAATCTGGAATGTAGAATAAAAAATTACATTTTGTTAAAAAAAGAAAAATTGAGTTATCTGTTTTTGCAAATGAACTCTTCATTTATATACAGGCCTCACTCAGCCTGGCAAACCAGACTATGATATGAATTCATATATTCAATATTTGTTTCATTCATTCAACGGCTGTCTTTCAAACTGCTCTGCACGTGATAGGCCAGTGCCATGACCAATCAGAGCAACGAACAGTGTGACGTGTACAGAGCAACGAAAACAAGTCTAAACTAGCGTCTATCTCGTTGTTTTAACATTATATATGCTAGGCTAATTAATATTAACACACCGGTGGAACAATGGAGGAAAATATCCAACCAGGTCCATTTACATGCCGTTTATCCGACAATAAACTGTATATAAATTCGTACTTCTTCAACTCTGTTATCATTGTGCTAAGCCCCGCCCTACAATCTCACTACATAAATGGAGCATTGTTATTGGACAGGCAAACATTTTACCAGTCCTGGTTGAGGCTCTATGGGGCATCACTAGACCAACGATTCAGGCAAAATGATTTTTTTGCCACTAAAGGCAGACTAGTTTACTAGGCTATATAGGCATATCACTTCGCTCTCTAACTGCCTAATTTCCCCCCTCACCTTCTCAGTCCCATTTTTTCTCTCTTTTTTTTTTAGCTACGTCATCACTGGATGCCGCACATTGACTCAAAATAAAGCCACTGGAGTGCAAAGAACTCGACACTGCAACAGCTCAACGCTAAATAAAATTGCTTCTGGAACATGAAGCTAGACTGAAATAAAGAGAAATAGAAACTGGAAAAGCCATCCGCCAAGACAGACCCCCTCCCACCAAAATCTAATCATTTGTTTATCTCCCCATTCGCCTTACTCACCTGGCGGCCATTTTTTACACTTGATGGATACGGGAGTTAAACAGAAGTACACAGTTCCATACGTTGTCAATCACTAGCTTCGGTGACTGTTTGGGTTGCCAACAAGCCAGCAGTTTGGACCATCAATCTCTCCGTCAAGCCGGAGTTAACGATCGATATTGTTGAAAAACGGCATTGTAAGGACTACAATATTCCCCGGGCCGTCTTACTGAAAGGCTACAGTAATTGAAGGCTACATAAAATTTAAGTAGGCTAATGGCGCCGTTAGCATATCATAGGCACTGACAGCTATCGGCACGCGAGCTGTAAAATTGAAAGCATAGTCTTGGAAATAGCATATAGAATGTAGTGTTATTTAATTACACATGTATATTTTATTATTTCATCATGACATTAGGTTGATTAGATGGATGTTAGCACTATTTATCGTTGATGCAAGTCTGGTTAGCTAAGGTGAATGTGTTAGCTAATGAATTTCAGTGGACGTAATTATCCTTATCTTATCGTGAAATATGGACCAGGATCCCTCTTTATGTTTTTGATCCATTCACGCCTTATCTTTGGGAAAATTATGCAAGTATGATTTTTTCCTTTTAGAGGGTGTACATTTCAGGACACAGCAGTGAGGTGCCATTGCCGTGGGGAAAGTGTTGTGTAGCAACAAGTGTACCGCTCAACGTCTGTTGAATGTTCCGGGTCAAAGGCCCATTACCACCATACCTTGAAAATGTCATCAAAATCCATCCATAACTTTTTGAGTTATGTTGTACACAAACCAACGACGGCGAAACATGACCTCCTTGGCGGATAATATGTCATATCATTCAACTGACAGAACACACAGTTGACCACATGGGCAAATTAGCCTAAACAACAAACAGCATAATTAACTAGCAGACACAGGGAACCGTACAGCTCACATACATATTAACCGGGTAACTTCTACGACAGTCAATATAAACGAACACAACTAACTTTATTAAAAGGCATGATAAGTTTTCGCATGACCATCATAGGTTACTTACCCCACAACACAAGTACAATTACGGTAGCTGTCAGGAAGTAGTTTTCGCACGTGAAGGGAAGAACTTCAGATGCCAACACACAAAGCTCCATTTAATGGTAGTTCACTTGATGTACATGGTCACATACGACGAACTGGTAGCACCCACGGATTTGTATGCCCGTATTTTCTCGTGTAGAGGCTGGACTTCTTGTGATCGAACTTCTACTCCACTCTATAGTGCAGGTGTGAGTGAAATGACTGTAATGAGTTAGTTAGTAAAATGTATCAGGTTTTGAGAACTGATGGGATTTTTACATTCACACATGCAGTCAGTTACAGCCATCCAAAATGCATATGTACAGGGTGTTTCAGTGATGCTTTGATACCCGTTATCAGATCTAAAATTTACAATTATGTGTCTAATATTCATCAAAACATGGGACCTATATAATTAAATGTAGAATTGTCACTCTACTTGTTCAGTTGGAGATTATCACAGAATTCGTAGGTAATTCAGACCAAATACAATAGTATTAAGTATCTTTACTACATTATATAATGAATTCCATGTTTTTTTCTTGAGTCTTATCCTCTGGAGCCACCAATGGATTTTCCTCTTTGATCTTGTGACTTGGACTCTGCTTCTCAGAAAGGTATGCATTTATAGACATGACATTTTGTCCATTATATGCACATGGGAAAATTTCCAAATGTATTTCTTTTAATTCACCAAAAAATAAAGAAATTCTGAGTTACTTTTCTCTAAATGTAATTCCATCTATTCTTGTTTATTTCCAATCTATAAACCAAATTTGGCATGAATTGAAGCAATAGTTTTTCTGCTAGTGTTAAAGATACAAACGAGCAGTGCCAGGCACAACAAACCCCACTCAACTGCACAGTAAATGGGAAGAATTTAACAATTCAGAAAAAATACTTTGACCTAGTGTTCCCAAAATGAGATACACTTTGGGTCACTGGCAATTTATAGTTCATTTGGTATGAATTCAACAGTTTTACTGCTAGACTGTTAAACATGCAAATGAAACCAAAAACAATGCCCCTGGCCTCCCCTTCTGGGGTGGGATAAAAATCCAATACCATCTTTTTTTGGAATAAGGCTGTAACAAGAATTGTATATATATATATATATATATATATATATATATATATATATATATATATATATACACACACACACACAATTATATTAATATATATTATTATATTATATATATACACAATTATAATAATATATATATATATATATATATATATATATATATATATATATATATACTTTTTTTAAGTGTAGTACTGAATACTTTAAGATTTGCTGTATAAAAGTGAGTCAGTGTCATGATTCAGCAAACAAACGGGTGGAAACAGAGACACAGCAGGTGGATGAGTTAGGCTGAGTTTTAATAGTTTTAATTTGTACATTTTTAACAGTAATGTGTGCAACAAAACCATACAGTTAGCCTCAAAGTAGCCAACTTCAAGTTCTTCTTGGTATACGTACATGAAATAATTCACAATCTACATTTTTAAAGTACATAAAGATTACAGTACAATTTTCTAAACTGAGACGCAGTCTCAAATTAAGCCACTAGATTACATCTTTTTGTGTTTGCTGCCCAGTGTCTTTATAATACATGCTAGTGTTCACCCAGATGGTGAACTGCATTTAAGAGGTTTATTAAAAAAAGGTTCATGCCATGAGTGGTTTTGATTCAACCAAACAACAAAAAAGCCTCAAACAAAGAAACCAAGGTCAAGCCACAATATGGGCTCACCAGCTAAACTAGCCCGACAAGGCAAGACAGTCTGAGTTTGTACAGGAGGGAAACAGAGGAGCACGCTGTAAGCAGCCGATTTCCAACTGTTTGAAAACAACATATAGCCTTGAAACACTTTCCTCACTTCCTGCCAATTCTAAATTAACCTGATCAAAAACATTAAATAGCTCGATGGACAGAAAGCACTAGTAAGATGAAACATTTTCAGGGGAGTTTCAGTCTGAAAACAGTAGAGCCTTTATGATGCCTTCACATGATACTCAGACTTGACAGTTTTCAGAGTGCAGGAGAAAAGTAACAGTTCATCTTTAACACTGGACATCCATTTTAATACGAGGTGGAATTCACAGCCCCAAAGGTAGCTATGAATCGACTTGAATTGAAGATAGTTTGACAATGTCACTTGCTAGGTGTGACCAGAGCTTCACTTATTTCCCATTTAGTGTGGACTAGGTCTGTGAACTGCTGACATGGAAAGAAGCATTGAAGTGTGGTTTTGCACATCATTTTACAAATACATTTCAAATTTCTTCTGAACTGTTTGTGAGGGGAAAAAAGGTAAAGCAGTGACACTGACCGTAAGAGACCAAACTGCTATGACGTTGAAATTGGTAGCCGACTGAATGGTACAAATAAACAGACCAATGTTTAGAATGTGACTTAAATTCACAGACACGTAAGTGTGGGAAAACTGTGTAAACAATGATTTGCAGGTTTTGTGGATTCCTTAAGGCCATGTTGCAGCTAATGATGAGTGTTTTCAGAGACAGTCGAGTCTCCCTCCACCTTGTCATCAGTATGCGACACTTGACTACTACCTCGATACTGGATGTTTCCACCTTAATGCCACATAAAAGATCTGATTTAGGATGCAATTCAGATAAAACAGGCTACTGAGGAATATAAATAATTCATTAATCCTCGCAGGATATTTATTGCACTTTGCTTGAGTGTGAATAAAATTCTGGGACATTTAAATCCAAAGGAAATGTGATGCAGAGCCTTTAATGTTGACGTAGGGTAACTGAAGAACAAATTCTGTACTGTTTGACCTGCGGACCACAACCTGAACTTTAATGCCTGCTTTTGCAAATGCACAAGAGCTTGAGAAATCCTCATTTGAGTTCTATGGAGATAATATCCTGCCAAAACAGTGATGTTGTGCATTTTGTTGTGTCTGGTTTTGAATTGCGATATATTTATTTAACTTCTATGGTGTGAGCGCCGTCGCCACCCCACCTCCCCTCCTTTGTAGCAATTTAGTTTGATGGGTAAAAAGAATCTGGTGGACTTTCACCTCACTACCAACCAGACCCATGTCCAGTCTAAGTTGCTGATGCTCCTGACATATTTGTGTGCATCAGAACAAGGCTGTTGAAAACCAATACAAATACACCAACGTTACTATAGCAACAGGCATGATTCCCCCGCTGCTGAATCCACTCAAACAAATGCACCACTCTGCTGTTGTGGTGCTGGCTCAACTGGCTTTATTTAGTTATGGGGTTTTTTTTGTTTTTTTTTTTGGGGGGGGGGGGGGGTGAAGTATGAATATTGTACACATGTATGAATATTAAATGTATGCATGATAGTTTATAATTTCTGAATAATAGACCAGTGTTCTGATTTATTCCAGTGCTTTGACTTCTGGTCATAATTTTAAAAATAAAATATCTTGTACAAATCAATTTAATCAAATTATTACTTCTTTGGCAAGTAACAATATAGTTGGTGGGATACTGTTCAGCAAGCCAATCATAAACCCTTCTGGGTGATTTAACAAATAAATACTCAGTGCTGCTTTTGTGGCAGCTCCCACATGAATTTTCCTCTCCGACCTTTCTTAAGTGATTTATCACTACTGATTATATCATACTCTGTATTTTGCATTTCACAGTAAAAATAGGCATTTTCCTGTATTTTGTCATTTCTCCATCATATAGATGTTTATAAAAGCTCAAATTGTAAGGAAAAAAAATTAAGTGACTTCAACAAAATATACCATGAACTGAACATAAACACTGTCATTTATCAGACTCTATAGACTTTACTGGTGAATCAGTGTTGAGCGTGACAGTTAACAAGTCAACTATAAAGTCTCTGAATGTCCAAATGGGTCATATTTGATGACAATGAAAGGATGACAAACTGCATTTTACATCAATTATTTACATGTAATGATAGGTTTAGTGGATCAAAAGGTATTAAACATTTAGATCACTAGATGGTTTTGGTCAGTGGTAGATCTTTGGGTCTTTATGGGTTAAGTTAGGGTTATTTCTCAAAAATCATTGATTTTCTGCACAGTATATTAAAACTACCCGACTGATTAGAGTTTTTTGTGTTGATGATGACATTTAAGGATGTTTATGCTGTGTTGCTTCATTCATTCATATTTGCCTTGGAAAATAAAGTACCAGATACACAAAACAAGTTCAAGTGGAGTCAAATTGAGCCAGCACCATATAGAGTACAGGTGAAATTATTGATATAATAAATGAATGTTGAGATAATAAAACTAAATATTATGAAATGTTTTTAACAATTAACTGCAGGGGGAGTAAATGGAGCTGGAGCCACAGACTAATGGGGGGAGTTCACACTGTTGGTGGTAGTTGTTGTTGTTGTTTATGCCATTTGTGGGTAACAACAGCAGTTCCTTGCTCTAATTGTGTGAAATTAGATGTTGACCCTGTCAGGGATGTGCCAAGTCCTGATGATGTGACAGATAAATGTCATGTTGACATTGTGAGCATGCAAACCCAGTGCCCACAGGAAGTGGTCACATGCCAATGACACACACCATGTGGAAGGTTAAACACTGGGGGAGCACACATGGTTAGGACACTCCTGACTCGGCTTTTAGACAGTTCATGTCACGAGTATTGGTGGGATGTGGAGGGAGGAGGGCAGGTGCTCATAAGGTGTGATCAGTCAGACCTTGAAACCAAAAACTAAATGACACACAGTCTTTTATTTTTTGCAGCGCAGCCGTTTTGACTGTCGTGGGTGGTCTGGGCTCTTTCTTGTGCGTTTGAGTGTGGACACTCCCTCCCCATCTGGCTCTGTGGGCAGAGAGGTTTCAGTGGAGCTCCCACCTGTCAGTATGGCAGAAGCAGAAGACATACTGCTGACAGTGGAAGACGTGGCGGTGCTGTTGGATGTCGAGGGGACAGCCGGGCTGGGTCGCGGCCCCCCCATGGCGGCAGCGCTACTGTCCATCAGTTCCCGAAGCTTGTGTTCCAGCTCAGCGAGGCGGGCGTTCTGCTCGCCGATGACCTGTGTCTGTTCCAGCAGCTTCTGCTCCTGGTCTTGCAGTTGCTTCTGCTGCTCCAGCTGCTTCACACGGATTTCTTGCATCTCCCGCCGCAGCACTGTCATGGACGCTCCATTCACCTTCACCTGCTGCTGCACCTTGGTCATCTCTGAACGGGATGGGGTGTTTTTGGCCAGCAGGGACATGGTGGTCAGGGAGGTAGATGGACCTGCCACTGTGGGGAAGAACACACAGAGTTAGGGAAAAACAGAATCTGATCACATAGTGAGACTAAGGCTGAATCTCATTTCACCCTTTTCACTCCTTTTTGTGAGTCCTCATGTAGGGGTAGGGGTGTCTCAATTCATGTTAAGGGGTAGGGCTTTATACCCCTTCAAAGGGGTAGGGGTGAAATGAGATTCAGACTATAACACGGCTATTGGACAAATAAAATAAACACACATGAAGACTATGTTTCATATGTCCCATGTGCCGAGTGATACGGTTTAAATCTAGCACAGGACACTGCCTCATAAAGGCTGCTCCATCAGCAGTGGCAGGTGGGGTCTTGTCAAGCATCAGTGCTCAACTCTGTAATACACCATTGTGAACACAGGGGTCCCAGATGAGCTCACCGATGACGACAAAAAAAAAAAAAAAAAACCTCAGCAGAGCCGAGTACCTTTATGGCAGAAATGCTCATGGACTGAATGATACCAAACTACAATCGATCTTGACTGAATAAGCCGTTCATCTGTTGGGGACAGAGGCTTCCATCAGTCTTACCTATTCTCAAAACCTTTTCTAATCACCATATATGCAAAATAAAAGGAATAGATTTGAAGATATGTCGCCATTAGATACACAGGCCTTGAACAACCACATGTGTTGGATATTTCTGTATGACATGAGACGTCACCTTCACCATAAAACTGCCTAATAAACAGTCAAGCGCCCCCCCCCCCCCCCCCCCCCCCTCAGGACTATAAAAAAATTCTGTGATAAGTATCTAAAAAGACAAGTTTTTTTATGACAATATTTTTCATTTTGTGTCGTACTGCCCAAACTGTTAGCTATTTTGTGAGAAGCTTTCAAACATCACATTTTTCTGCATAGAAATCTAGATTGAAGTGTGAAGGTGTAGAAGTTGTGCGTCAGTCACAGTCTCAGTGGATTCCTTTGTAAAGGGTGCTGTGAGTGAACCCAAGACTGTTTGTTTTTTTGCTACCTGGTGCAGAGCCGATGAGTCGACCTGACAAGTCGGCCCCTGGCAGCTTCTTCTTCAGGATGGGGACAATCTTCTCATCAAAGTACTCCATGGCCATAGATGAGATGTCCCTGAGCTCCTGCAGGACCTCGTGAGCCCGCTGTGGGGCACGGGTTGAGTTGACATAACGCAGCACACGGTAGATCTCATCAATAACCTAAAGACACACAACAGGGGTCAATCATAAGCCACAAACTACAAACACAGTGACACAGGGCGGGGGCTGCTTGTGGTTAATAGTCTTGACTACAAACAAGTAAACATGGTAAACTGGTGAGTGCCAGTTCATGCTGAAATCATATTAGACCTTAAGGTGGCAGCATTTTCAAATTCTTCAGAATTTTATCCCTTACCATCTTTGAAGTGAATGACCTGACATTCTTGGATTGAGAACTTTATTATCACATATTCTACTTTTATCTGTGCAATTATGGTATTTTCCAGAGAACACTGCTTTAACTGGTGGCTTTGTAGCACTTATGCCAGTATCATAGTTTGCCAGGCAGACAAGCTTTTTTTTTCCCCCTACCTAAACTTCTATAGATATGACACTGGACACGCTGCCAATACTCGCCAACACTGTCTTAGATTCTTTAGAAGTAATACTTTGATTTCAGGCATGTCCATCCACATCCATTTGGATGCCAGTAATTGTCTCTTCTTCATAAAAGCTACAGTATATGTGTATAATTGAACTAGACAAAATGGCTGTCAAAAGTGACTGCTAGGAACATATCCCAAAATGCCCCTGATCCTTAACCAGACAGCTTTGGTGTCATGACCTTTCAATTGCATTTTTATTTGAAATCTATGACAAAAACTTCAAGAGATATGAACAAAAGATTGTTTAATGACTAACGTTTTAAGGATCCCCTTGTGGGCAATCTAGAACTAGTGAATCATCCCAAATCTAATTAGTTCTTCCTCTCTCTCATATTGATGGATATGGTAAATTTGGAATTTGTATATCACATATTTTTGAAGTTCTCACATTAACACAAAATATATCCAGTGCAAAAACAAAATGGCCCTGAAAGCGTGTTTGAGGATATAATGATCAGATGTATACTCCAGCTGTTACATACAGTTAACAGGATAAAAAAGGTGTATAATTGCACTTGTCTATATGCCTTTTATGCGACAGACCATAATTCAGTGTTGTGACAGTAGTATGCATAGCACAGGGTTTACAGCTAACCTTTCCAGGGATGAAGCAGCAGAGGTTGGAGTCGACATATTTCATGAAGGTCATGTTGAGCAGAGAAAGGCGCGTCTCCACAGCGGCCAGAATGTCAGCGTGACGTGCCAGCGAATGATTTCTCCTCTCCGACTCTCGCCTAGAAACACACCATTTTGTGACATCACAATCTGCTGTGAAGAGCTCTTTCAACAAAATATTTAGAACGAGACGAGCTGACAACTTGAGAAGTTCTGGTCTGGTTTTCTGAAAAACTCACGGTTCACAGCAGTAATGGACAACACTGCATCAATTCAACAACTAGAATTTTCAAAGTGGATTTAAATTAAAGGAGGCTGTAGAGTCATTCACAGCTGCTACATTTGTGGTACTGATCAAAAAGCTCCTGAATTTACCCTGAGCAGTTATTTACAACTGTTGATGTCACCTCATGTGGGGAGAGAAAATAAATGGAGACATAATTGAGGAAAACAGTTTGCAAGTTTTCAAGAGTGAGGCTCTAAGTTAACAGTCTGTTTAAAAACTATAGTCCGTAATAAGGCTGCAAGTTTTTCAACGACAAGTCAACTACTCAGTTAACAAGAACGTTTGGTGCATAAAGTTTCTTAAATATTCAACAAATATTGCAGCAGCAATAAAATATTTTTTATTCCCCTTAAACGCAAGTGTCTCTCTCTCACATTCACATCTTGAATGCGTGTCATTTCTTTGAGCTTATTTGACTATACATGTTTGTATCAGGAAAACAATGAAAGTGTGATTTCTTAATTTAATGTGTAGGATGTGTTTAAGGTAAATGCATCCTTTGTGCAAATTTTTGAGTGTCCAAGCAAATATAAAATATTTAAAATCTTAAATGTCAGCACAGAGACCTGGCCGGCACCCCGAAGAACCCATATAATGGAATAACATAAAAATAAATCAATAAATTAAAATCACTCAAACTGTCACATGACCCAGGTCTTTGTGCTAGTGTTGATCCACTGTGTTTTATCAGGTCCAAGATCAATAGAACAGTCTACCAGGAAGCTTCAGAACACTTTATGCTTTCCTATAGTGACCAGTTTCATGGAGAGGTTCATTTCATTTTCAGCGGGACTTGGTACCTGCCCACACTGCCAAAAGTACCAATACTGTGTTCTCGGACCAGGGTATCCCTCTGGTTGACTAGCCAGCAAACTCACCTAAATAATTTAATGGTATTGTGAAGAGGAAGATGTGGGACCCCAGACCCAACAACCCATTAGAGCAACCTGGGCTTCCATAACACCTCAGCAGTGCCAGACCGATGACCTCCATCCATGCTGCATTACCACAATAACTCATGCAAAGGGAGCCCCCCACCAAGAATTGAGTGCTATACGTGTTTATACATTTCAGTGTTGTGAATTGGTCATAATATTCTAATTTTCTGAGATACTGAATTTTGGGTATTGATTAGCAACAAGTTCTAATCATAAAAATAAAATATATCAGTCTATGTGTGATGAATCTATTTATAAAAAATGAGTTTCACTTTTTGAGTTGAATAACTGGAAGAAAAAAAACATTTTTGAAGACGTTCTAATTTACTCCACCTCTAGACACATAACATGATTCAGTTATACCATGTAGTGACGTCTCGCACCACAAGGGGGCTTTAAACACCAAGCTGATGGACACAGTGTAGCCATTTCTCAGATGATTTCAGTGCTGCCTGTGACTGACCTGGGTAACTGGGCTTTGACCTGCCTCTGGCACAGACTGTGGTAGCGCTCCACCTTCAGGAAGCCCTGGTTCAGCACACGTTGGCAAATCATGTCCATGCGCTTGCAGACCTGGACAGAATGGAGAAGAAGGTTCATATCAGGTACATGACCATAGACCAAAGTAACACAAATTAATTCTTTGTATTAATTCTTTAAGTGTCATTTGTCAATAGGTCTTTGAAAGTTAAATTTTGAGAAAACAAAAGGTCTGTTTTTTGCCCCAATGCCATGCATTTTTGGGATACATGGAAGAACAATTAGAAGTACTATACAGATTTAAATTACTTTTCTTGACAAATGATTAAATACACAATCCGTTTGCTTAATAATACTAAAGTAAGTGCCCATTTTTGTCTATATATATATATATATATATATATATATATATATATATATATATATTTTTTTTTTTTTTTTTTTTTTTTTTTTTTAATTATTAAATATAATGTATTGAATCAAAGCTTTGTTTTCTAAATTACACTGCTGTTGTATTTCCCATGGAGTTTTTTTTGTGATGCATGAGCATAGCTCAGAAAAGATGAGGATAATAAGGCAAAAATAAAGTGTGGGAACAATTTAAAATAAATGAATAAATAAAAAGTGCATTGCATCCATCATGTCAGAGCAAGAGCAGCTTCAGTGATGCAGCACTTAACAGCAGATGGACCCAGTGTGTATTAGTCCTGAGAGCAGAGCCAACACAAAAGAACTGACTGTATGTATCGATCACTAATTATGTCCTTAACTTAAACTCAAGAAAAAACTAGGCTAAATATTCCTGCATTACATTAATTCATATTTTGCTCCAAGTGTTTGTTAATAAGGAACTGATGAAACATACTGTTTCTCAAACATGAATACTGAAGTTGTTCACACACACACACATTTCTATATAGATATTTTTATATCCTTTTTCTGGTCATTCCAGTTTATTCTGGTATAAACGGACAAGTTGTCATTTCAAGAAATGTCTTTTTCACAGTTTTACTTGCTCTTCAAATAAATGCTTAATCATAGAAAACAGTTAATAGATTAATTGATTGCAAAAATAACCAAAAGCTGCAGCTCTAGTTTCAAGCATAAATAAAATAGCCCATGTTGTAAAAGGGTTTTTGTGTCTATTTTGGTTGTTTTTACAATAGATCATATTTTATTCAAACAAATTGACAAAGTTTAAGTGGGAGGTCTGAAAAACATTTGCATCTGATTCAACTGTTAAAAATATACGAGCATGTTGATGTGGGTCTGTTTATGCTATTAATAATAATGAATTTGATTTATATAGCACTATTCTATGAACACATAGTCAAAGTGTACACTGTACAGCGACCCCCATTATTCGTTCCCTTACACTGATGGTGGTAAACTACATATGTAGCCACAGCTGCCCTGGGGCAGATGACAGCCCCTCTGACCACCACCAAACATCCATACACTAGTGTGAGTAGTACTGGAGGAAAGGAGTCAAATACCTTGTCCTAGGACACAACATGACAGACAGAGCAGGATTCAAACTGCCAACCCTTCAGTTATTAGACAACACACTACCTCTGGAGTCACGGCCCCTGTTACGTATTCATAGATGCTACACTAAAGCCCTCTGGGCATTGAACCATGACTGTAAGGCAAATGCAAAATCACTAATTATATTGTTCCCATCAATGAGTCATTTGCATTAGTCTGTTCATTGACCAAAAATACACAAGTATACCAAACTGCAGCAGTCAGCTCTTTTCAGACTTTGTGTGAAGCCCTAGAGACAGACACACACACACACATCTTATGAGGACCAAGTTTGTAATCGTCACTTGTAGGTAAACTAGCCACGCCCCCCCAAAAAATATTAATTAAATTGAAAAATATTGAAAACATTTTAAAAGACTGAAAAATAAATAGAATACAATTTAAATACAGAAAAATGGTAACAAAAAAAGTAAACATCTTCCATTTTTCCCTAAAAAAAGACAAAAAAACCCCCAAAACATTGAATAACATTGAAGAAACATTTATTTTTCGTATGTATATATATATATATATATATATATATATATATATATATATATATATATGTATATATATACACATTCTTAAAAACATTTACTTTGCAGCAGTTTCCCACTACCAGAAAAAAAAAGTTGGTTTATAGAGGACATCCTTTGCATACTTCACAGCAGGGACCCACATTTATATTCAACTCTCATGGGGACTTTAATTTTGGTCCAGATAGCACGACTGTGTAAACATATCAATGTCCCCAGAAAGATACAAATACAAATACAACTAGAAAAACACTCTGACAGCACAGACCTCCACCAAATTACAAGTTACCAAGTACAGTACAATTTACAAGCATGAGCACAAGTACAAGTTAGAAGTCACAGTTCACACACCCACCCCCCCTTGGCTTTTTTTAATATAGATTCAACCTCATAAGTCTGTCATCAGTACTTGATGTACTTGCTGCTATTAATATTACTTTACACAATCAGGAGTCTACATGGAGTATTTTATTTTGAACACTGATGGGTCATCGACACTTTTTGAGTATCAGACTCCATGTCCAACTCAACTGCTCTGTGCTAATTGTGAAGCAGGCTGGTCAGAAATAGATTTGCAGTGCGTTTCTATCTAAGCCGAGTGGACTCAGCTGCGGGACACTTCAGGCACGTTTGGTAGAAACATGAGCAGTGAGTAGAGTGGTAATGATTGACTGGAGTGGCCATGGCATTAGCCCAACATGGCACAGCACAGATCTGCTGCCACATCCTACTCAGATGAACTGGAGCTTGACTATACACTGATGTAACAGACTTTAAAATCTACTTTATGGAAGCTCAAAAATATAGCCTATGTAGTTTGTTTTTTTTAATTACATGGGTTTGTACATTTTTAAGACTCCAGTAACCATTGCCAAAACCTTTCTCCATAACTATATCACATGGTTTGTGAGTGAATACTTTCTGGGTCATGGCCCTGTAATAAAGTCTATGGTAGCTCAGTCCTGACCTTCAACTTCAATTTCCTCAGTTATTTCAAGTCAGATGGGTGTGAAACTGACAAACAAGTAGCTTTAGAGCACTTGAAAAGTATGTGGAAGTATATAGAGGAGGTAGATAACACATGTAACTAAGCCAGGTAAAGTAGGTTAAGTGAAATGTAATGTGAACGCATCAGAAACTTTCCTGTTACGAAGTTTTTTCCATCAGTAAGGGATGCCGGATCATGTGAACACAAAATTCTCTCTTTTTGTCCCAATTTGAACCATAAGACTAAAATAAAAATTTAAAAAATTGCTATAAAAACACTGTTAAAGGTGTTATATTGATGAGCAACACTTCAGTAGCAGATATAATCTTAATCTATTTCTACCAAGAACCTGTCAGTACGTTCCTTCATAAGTATTGGACATCCCTTTCTACCAGAGAAGACTTTTACCTCTGCTACAGGTAATTAGGGTAAAACCAAAACTGAAACATTCTGTGCTTTTTAAAGTATGTCTGAAGAATGTTCCTTAATCAACATTAATAATCACTATATTCCATAAGGAGAAAATGCTCCATTTAGGAAAAGGCCTAAAAAAAAACTTAAGGGAATGTACTGTCTACATGACCTGTAATAATGTAATAACTAAAAACAGTGACTGACAGAGTTCTGTGATGGTTTACTGTGTCATGATGGATTTCTGTTCTGTATGATGAGGTCAGATAATGATAGAGTCATGCCTATCAGAAAATCCTAGCAGACACTTGATATATTTATTTATGGCTTACTTATGATGATTAGAGGCTCAATTCTGTGACCTTGCAACTTGTGTTAAATTGTAGGTCATTATAATACAAGGCAAGGGCCTCCTGGGACTTTGTTTATTTTATTTTATTTTTTTATCTTTTCCATTGAACCTATATTAACTCATAACATTTCAGTGCTACTTCCTATATTTAATTTACTAATCAAGTAGATGTAATGAAAGCTCAGACACAAGTTAAGGGGCATTATCTAAATATAACAGAGAAAATGCAAATTAATTTTTCAGCAAAGATATCAACCAAATTAAAAAAAAAAAAATCTCCATCCACTGTGACTTAAACTTCATGAGTTTTACTGGTGAATCAATGTAGTAGATGATGACGTTTCCACATTCACTCCTGAGCCTATGAACATCCATATGTGTCATATTATTTGACAACCATGAAAACACGACAAACTGTACTTTACTTAACTTAATTCAAAATATTAATAGGTTCAGTAGTTCAGACGTTATTAAACATTTTAGATCAGGGGATGGATTATTTTGGTTCCCAGTGGCCATTTGGGGGTTAAAAACGACAAAATATCCGGCATCACGGGCCTAGTCACTGTCTAGTTTATTACAATATCCTTTAAGACCTTAAGGTGTTTTATCAACAACAGAGTTTGAAAGCTCAGGTTAAAATAAAATTCAAGTTCATTACACGTTCATCGACACTGCTAACTACCTAACCATGGAAGGCTAACCCTAACAACATGTATGTTTGCACGAGACACATGAGTAATTTCCACAGTATGAATAGAGCAACACAGAAGGAAGGGGTTGTAATGAACTGCAGTTAAGAGTGTAAACAGGTAACTAATTAGCTAAGCTCCAACACTGGTTATTAAAAAAGCAGGTTACTAGTCAGTAACGACAAGTGAGTGTCTGCACCCTGCACAACGATTACGTTAAAACAATTTATACAATTTCCATCAGACTTACTGACAGTCTCTTCGTGTCTTTTATAAGTCAATTTATGTCCATGTTTAAGTGTGTTTGTCCTGTGTCGTGTAATTCCAGTTTCTGATAGATTATCCTGATAATTATTAAACAGCACAATGGGCTCTGCAGTCCACGGCTACAGTTGCACGGCTGCATACCTTTTAACCACGGCCTTTAAATACTATTCGTATGTAAGTTTACGGTAATTGTACATGACCAGCAACATTCTCCAAAAAACATTTGGTGCATGTAACTAGCATTAGCTTTGTTCCCCTTCCAGCTGGCTTGTTTTTGTTCTCCTTACCGAGCGAAGCAGGCTGATTTCATCGTAAGACAGAAAATTGAGTATAGTCTCAATAGCCACGATCGGAAGTCCTAAGAGCGGGTTGTTCTGATGAGGCTGGTCCGGCGGAGGGGTGGACTGTCTCGGCGACACCGCGTCTGGATCCAAGGACCCAACACATCCATCAACTCTCTCTACGACGGCCGCCATCTTGGTTTGCTAAGGAGGAGGCGGAAGTGACGCTAAATAGAGACGTTGGCGTGCGATATTGTTGATTGGTGATTGGCTGAAAATTTTCCTTGTTTACAGAACATGGAAGTAGAACATAACTGTCATAGTTAGCAACATGAATAAGATTTAATGTTCAGTTTCACAATATCATTAAAGTAGATACTTTGTTGATTACGTTGTTGGAGTTTTTAATTGTAAAGATTTCAGATTTTATTAACCTTTTATGTACATTTAATTACACTTTTTACACCATCTTGAACCCAAAAAGGACCACCAAACTCACTGTAAATAAGTACAACAATAATGCATCTACTGTACTGTTGTTGAACTGGAGTGGCATGCACACCATCTGGTCCATCTAGGGTTGTCCATCACTCAGTGAATATAACCTATAAGTTGGATTTGCAAAACATGTCTTCACTTTTAGGACCCTCCTCTCACCATCCTACATTGAGTAGACCTGGGAACATCACACCTGGCAGCTTCAATAATGGCTTTAAAATTCCAGTTAAGGGCCTTTTAGGAATATTTATTTAGGAAATGTTCCTTATTTATGAACATTTGATTCTGAACAGTTCTCTTGATAATGTTCAACATGCTTTTTCTGCTTCAAATGTTCTCCCTTTATGAGTATTTTGGGCATGTTGTTTAAATCTGTTGGTGGTCATAATTTCTTGCCTCTATCATTGGTTTATTCCCACAACCTCAGGCTCTTGACAATCAGACTCATGATGATATTAGAATTTTATTCAGCACTGGGTCTGAAACATCGCACTAAATATGATTTTCAAGAAAAGATCACTTGTAAATTAATTTGGCAAGCAGTGCACAGAGCTTTCTACAGAAGAAGACACTGCATCACAAGGTTGAACTTTTTCATTTAATTTTACCAGAAACTTTGACAACCGATAATAGTAAACATATGAATATGGTCTTCTGTCCAGAATAGACAGTGAAACTTAATTTCAGCACCAACACGCACCATGAAGTGGACCATAATGGTATGACATTTTTAAAAGGCTATGGCAACATTTACAGAGCTGTACGGATAGACTAAGAATATGGCATGCTTTCTGATTGGCTAATTAACATCACATGCCCCCATAAATTCCTTATGGATAATGATTTCTACCCATATGGAACAAATTCTGTACAGAGTATACACTTTCTACAAATATGGAATTACCCTAACCCAATTAGACTCCTCATAACTGTGGACAGCTGTTTATTACTTCCACCGTAGTCTTGTTTCCATACTCCTAGCCTTTGGGTGTTTACATACGGTTCCATATCTATGGCCACTTCATTTTTTAAAAGCGTTCTACACTGTCCACTGGGCTGCTTCTTTCTGCTCAACTGTCAAAACATTTAGCATGACCTTTTTAGGGAGGAGAGGTGATTTACAATTTCTGGAGTAAGTCATAGTTGGCAAAAGTCCTTATTTAACTTCAGGTGAACCTCACACAGACAGACAACTGGAGAATAAACACAGGCACATTTTCCATTCAGTTCCCCAGCAAATCACTGGGAAGTTTATTCCTCACAATATTCAAACACACACACACACACACACTCACACAAACACGTGAAATCAATGAAACATGAAGAAAACCTTTAACTTTAAATCCTTGCTCTTCCACCAAAAGCACCGTCAGCAGATCACACTGTGATAGAATGAGGCATGTTCATCATGTGCTGTGGTACTAAGTCACTCTGTGTCAGTGGAGTCCAGTTCATTGAGAAATCTCTGACACTTGGACATAAGTACTTTGATGGCCTCTGAGACCAGAACCTCTGGAGGCAGGATGCCCGTCGACTCTACTGTAACTGTGGAATGAGATTTAAGACAATTATGCACTATTTGATACACCAAACAGTTATATAATGACAATTCAAGTATCATTATTTTTTCCCCTCAATAACACCAAAGAAATATTTTTTTTCTATATTTGAGTGCAAATCTAAAAGAGGAAAAAATGGCCTATTTTACCCTTACTTTTTATGGATTCACGTATGACCTGAAAGTGACCTTTAGTTTTTTTTAACCCACAAATTCACTTTACAATATTATTCAATTCACTCTACAACATTATATGGTCATGACCTTAATTTGTAAAATCCTCAGAAATATGTATGTAGTATGAGGATGTAGAAATAAAATAAAATTAACCACTCAGTGGTACTTTTTTTGTCAGTTCTCACATTTTTTCTCTCCCCATTTAACCCTTCTTAAGTGATTTATCACTATGTATTATAATATTATCCTCTGTATTTAGTTTTTTTCAGTGAAAATAAGGTATTTTCCATATCTAAATTCACTGATCATGTAGATGTTGATAAAAGCCCATATTAATGTTGAAGGTTGTTATATCAGCAACAGAGAAAACTGAAGAAAAAGTGACTTTCAGCAAAGATGTCAATAACTGAATGTGAAAATAAGATATTTTTGTTCCACTTGTCACCTTCTCAATTTATCCAAGACATTTCTTCATACTGTACATGCTTTGTGGCACCTGGAAATCTCACAACGGTTAACTCTAAAATAAAAAGTTTTACTCTACTACATGAAGACTGATACTGTTGCTAATATTACGTACAGATGAAATGGTCTCGCACTCGTCCAAGCTTCACCAGATTCTTCAGATCATCGTGTCGAAGGACTTCTCTACTGCATGTGTCCAGGCGACTATTCACTACTTTGGCAACCTTCTTCCCTGAGGTGGGCAGCATAAGACACACATCATTACAATGTACAAGTCTTTGTCAATACAAATACTCATATCAAAATACAGGTTCAATGTATAATAATAATCAGTGAAAAGGAATTTGCAAGATTGGACTAGTCTTGCCTCACCTTGTCCTCACCTATGGTGGCCACTGAAACCACAAAAAGCCTTTTGTTTGAGCAAGTTTTTAGTTTGGTCTGACAACACAATAAGGCAAAACTGAGTTAATTTTGGGTCTGAATTAATTTTCTAATGGGGACATTCTGAGGGCTGAGTAGACATCCACCAGTGGTTGATGTTGAAAGGTCAATATAATAAACGGTACCACTGAACAGAAAAAAGCTGATAGACATTTAGATGGACACAGAAAATGCACATCTAACTTCTATCAAATATCAAGTTTAAAAAAAAGAGCAAATTAATGTGGATCACTAAACATAAATGAATTAAGAACTTACCAATTTTAATACATTAATCAAAAAATCTGGATTGGAAAGTCAAACTGTAATAATGCAAAGTAATTTTTGTTAATTTAGCTTCCAAATTACTGATCTCCAATTGAGAGGCCTAACATTAGCCTTACATCAATCACTGAGAAAGACCAGCCAAGCTGATGCTACTGGTTAGCAAAACATCCCATCAGTGCTGATTAATCACCCTCTATAGACTTTGACTAAATACTTTCCATTTCTCTGATCGCAAAATGTTAAACATTGTGCTTTGTACATAAGGTTGAAGCACAATGGCCCAACACAGGTTTTAGGCTGCTAATAACATTTTATTTCCAGCTTGTGATGCAAAAAGTATCAGTTCTGATCCACAACTTAATATAGTAGATATATACAAGAACATTGTACTGTAATGCCAGATACTAGCTGCTATGAAACAGAATTTTTTTTTTTATTTTGAGTTGAAAAACATGGCTGACTTTTTTCAGTGATTATGCTCTAATGAAAACACAATTATTAACATTACTAGCATGTTGTGTTGCTGTTGTGTATTCATACATGCTGTACCACATTTTTCTAACAGTCACCGCCAAAGCATTGTAGGTATAGCAACATGATTGTGAAGCTATTATAATCCAAAATTACTAGTATTTGTCAGAATATCAGTTCTATCAAGTTGCTGTTTTTTCTACTCTGTTCCCTGACCAAAACTACACAAGTATGCCAAATTACAGCAATCAGCTGTTTACAGATTTGGTGTGAATCCTGAGACCCACATATATACATGCACGCACAACGAGGCTTTTATAATATAGGTATTCTATTTCTGCATTTGAATACTCACTAGACCTTTTGGGGGCTATAAGCAAACAGATAAATAGATATTCAAGGTCCCTCTCACCATTCACATCTTCCAGGTCTATGACTCCTCTGGAGAAACAGCGTTTCAAACGTTCTGCCATTTCTCCCTCCACTGGTTCCAGGATGGTGATTTCTGGTAGCAGTCTGTAACTCGCTGTGGCCACTGGGGAGAACTTTGCATGGTCCCTACCTGGAAACACAACAGATCATGTCGCACTATGGTGAGTGTTTGTGTGTCTGTGTGAGAAAGAAAACTATTCAGAATACGGGTAAAAATAGATACACATATGGAACCTTGTATTCCTCATTATAATTAGCATTTACAATGATTTAAATGTGGAATCATAACACTGAGGCTTCCAATCAGTGCTCTTTTATCATTACTGCTGTAACTTTCAATCTATTGATTATTTATTGTTCATTCAATTTGATTAAACAATACAACAATGAGTAAAACAAATTTAATTAAAAATTTTAAAAAAGGACCACCCTGTCCTTTATTTCAGAACCAGCTGAAATGACAACTACAAAAACGTATAAAAGTAAAAATATACAAAAAATATCTGTATAGAAATAACACTCACAACTGTATACATTTATTGAACAGAGAGCATATAGATATTTTCTGCCTTTTTGTCCTTGTTTCTTCTGAGATACACTCCATATATTTCAGATTAAGGAAACAAACCTTCTATTCAGGAAAAGTGTAATCAAATAATAATAAACATATTGTCAAACAAGTTTCTTACCAAGGCCTTTCACACAGTTCATAACAATGTCCAGCTCCTGCCCCGGCCTCAGTTGAGCTATCAGGATGTCATCATGAACTGGTGCAATCACGCTGTCTGCAAACACGTCTGCCTGGTTACCAATAGGAACCCACTTTATATCTTTGGAATAAACTGGGACAAGCACAAAGATTCTTTTTCACTCACATATCAGTGCCTTTCAAATTCATTTACCCTTAGCCTACCACTTATTTTTTCAATGCTTACATAATCCCACTGCATTTAGCTGAGACATACCCATGTGGTTTAGATAGAGTTCTCGTGGATCTGATGTATCTTTACTCGCTCTGGGGTTTCTGCTACATTTGATCTTGAGCTGTAGTTGAATTGTGTCTATTTCCGAACTTTCCTCTTCTGTGGACTCTTCTCCTGGAAGAAACAAAGGAACATAAGAACATCTTCAACTTTTCCACTCATCCATCCAGTTTTAAACACAAATGAATCTGAATCAATGAATTGTGGCTCTGTACGTCAAAAGAACTGTTAAAAACCATTTGGGAATGATCTGTAACTTTTGAGATACCATTTTCCCCTTAAAATGAACAATTCTTGTTTAGAACACTGATATTTAACAGTAATAACTGAAGTCTCTTGGATGAAAAACAAAACATTCATAAAAGCGCTAAACCAGTCCAGTTGAACTAAGAACTACCAAGAATAATGATGACCTGGGCAAATGAGAACGTACAAAGACAGTAACTATCATTAGCAACTTCTATTAATATAGATGGTTTGTAAAACATTCCTTTCCAACAATAACTTATCCAAACCAATTAAGTTCAATTCCAGCCTATACCAACACAGTCATGGCCAAGCAAAGTTAAGATTTGTAACACTGAGAAGAAATCCAGAAAAATAAATAACTTTCCTCATCCTACGACCCTTTTCCACCATAAGAACTATTCCCAGGAACCATGAAAAACCTCAGTGTTTCCACTGAAATTACCTGGGTAAAAAAAAACTTTCACCATGACCTCAAACTTTCCATCAAAAAAAGAAAAAAAAGAGCTGGATAGGAGATGGAACTATTCAAACTATTCAAATTCACTGAAATTGTTGGGGGCCAGAGTGTGTGTTGAAGAATGCCAATTGGTGGAAACATTCCTTACGTTTTTGATCATTTGAAAAATGGAACAAGAAGAGAAGCTACAAGACATGGAAGGACAATGAGGTCCATTGACTGAATACACTATCCAGGTATAGTCATGCCCAACACATTTGTCTCACTCATACTAGTGCAGTGCATCTGTCTCCCTGTCTGAATACAATAAAGTGTGGATTCTGATGCAGCAGCACAATGTGTAAATGGTAAATGGACTGCGCTTATATAGCGCTTTTCCACCTTCATGGTGCTCAAAGCGCTTTACATTAGCCTCACATTCACCCATTCACTAGTAGGTTTCTAAGGTCTAAGGTCAGTCCTACTGGGGGCCTAAGTCAGGGTTCAGTGTCTTGCCCAAGGACACTTCGACATGTGGACAGCCAGAGCTGGGACGCGAACCGCCAACCTCTCGGTTATTGGGCGACCCACTCTACCAACTGAGCCACAGCCGCCCACAATCTGTAAAATCTTGCAATTTTCAACTGGCCTTAAAATGCTGTTCAGGTGTGCATATATAGATGCCATTGTTGTACAGCTAACAGTCATCCAACTGTGAAGGGGTGACAAATTTTGAAAAGTTTTGGTACAAATATTATTTTCGTCACCAAAAAAGTGATTTTGCAATAAGATAATCAGATCAAATGTGTACAAGAGGGACAGGGCGCCACTTGTTATACCAGTGTTCCTGTACTCAAAGAGGCGAGGATCAGCTTTGATAGGTATCAAGCCTAATCTGTGGGCCAGAACTTCATCCTGGACGATTGATGTGTTGTTGTAGATGAACACCTTTTCTATTGCCATGGTGGGAACCTGCAAGAACAGACCAGACCAGTGTCACAATAGATCATATACTTTCAAGCATTTGGTGTCATAGAGATGTCATTTGTTTCGGGCAAAATGATTGTATCCCAACATCAATCTTAATGTGCATAAACATCTCACCTCTGCTAGTAGGATCCTTCTGAAGGCATTAGCAATGGCTGCATCAATGCCCACCATGTCAAACTCCATACTGCTTTCATCCATTTGGACCACATCGATTCTAAAGTTCTATACAGTCAGGGATGTCAATACATATATAAATTTTCTTACAGTTACTTATAAATCACATGGATTAAATGTAAGGGATTCTACAAAGTCAGACTGAAGGAAGTAAAATACATAGTTTTTTGACTATTTGGTATAAAATGTTAGCCTAAATATATTCAACATGTGAATTCATCCTCTTTGACTTGATGTCATAAAGACAAAATTGAAACATTAAAATATATATTCAATTGAAATAATAATTTAATAGAAGAAAATAATTGAGAGATTAATGACTTACATAAATAATCGATAGCTGGTGTAGTCTAGATTGCTACTAATCAAAAGAGCCACTTCCGGAAGGATATTATTGAAATGTACATGTCAAACATTGTTTTGCGAGGTCTTAACCCTGCCCTTGACTTACTTGGTTAAAGTAAACACTTATTGTTTTTACCTTTTGAAAATTCTGCATATTCCACGTGTCATCATAACCAGGGTAGTTTCCAGGGAAGTCCGAGGTGTGAACCTGAAATCAATAACATAAGAAACTCCGTAAAGATGTCACTCCCTATTGTTACTATTTCTTTTTGAGAAGATTCTAATCTAATTTAGGATGTAGTATAAAACAGAACTGTGTGAATGATTTAAACGGACACTGTGCGTGGTTTAGTTGGTAATACGAAACAGTTATAGGCTCAACAGGTTGGAAGACCACATAACCGATCAATGCTAGAGACAGCATATTGTGTTTTTAATATTTACTAACGTTTTTCACACCAAATTCTCCCAGAATTACTCGACTCCGAATTTCTTCCACGCTCCTCATAGTCGCCGCCATTTTTTCTCCCACTGACTCCGCCCACAACAATAAGACTTCCGAATAGTGTCACTTCCTTTTTTCTACGTCACTTCCGCTTTGACTTTGTCACAGTCTGTGATCATTTTTTTTTTACAGACAGGGAAGTTAATAAAAGGCCGGGTGAGGTTGTTTTCATGCAACATCTTTATTATAAAAACGTGTTATTATTTAATCTATCACGTATTCCTGAAAAACACGTTACTGACGTTAACTTATGGACCAAGTTTTGTGTCCTTAATAAAGCTTGGATGAATGAATGAAAATGTTAATTTACCCTTTATAGATTTTGTGAAAGTGTAGTTTTTTCCCTCGGTCACACTGGCTGCAGGATATTACCATTAGTTTGTCATCCATCCGCTTTACATGTAATTGATAATGCAGTGGTTGTCCTAGGTGTGTGTGTGCCTGTGTGTGTGTGTGAATGGGTGAATGTCAAGCTTTGGGCACCATGAAGGTGTGGAAAAAAGTGCTAATATATTAAGTGCAGTCCACTTAAAGTTTTTTTTTTATCTTATCTTTATCAAAAAAGTTCCATCCACTTGCTGTTTAATACAGTCATGTAGAATGTAACCTGCAGTGCCAGGTTCTACCATATTATATAACCAAACGTAAGTTGCTTCAGAGCAGTTGGTATAAATATGTCTAATTATGTAATACAGTACAGACATTAAAATCTTAAATATAGGGGATGTTGCAGTCGAATAAAAAACCTGTCTTTCAAGATAAAAACTACAAGACAATATGTGTAGATTTATAAAGTTTTTATTGTGTTGTTTTTTTGCACAATTATATTCACTATTTTAAAGGTTCAGTGTGTAATATTTAGTGATATCCAGTGATGAATTTGCAGAATGCAACCCAGTGAATACCCGGTTCTCCTCCTCTACAGTTCTCGATAAAAACATAAAGGTCTTCATTAAACCCGGAGAATATTTTTAATTAAGGGAATTTTACTTCCATAGTAGGTGACAATATTGCACTTTTCTACCGAATACCAACTGCTGTAAAATGGAAACAAAATAAGAGTATGGTTAAAGTCCAGACACTGTGAAGACAATGTGATTCCTCTGTGGATATAAACACCATCATCATCATCATCATCATCATCATCATCATCATTCTAAGGAAGCAAAAGCACACAAACAAATTTTATAATATTCCATTTAATGTAATTTTTGGAATCATATCTCCCTATATCTTAAGCAATGGACCTGACAAACTAATGGCAACTTTAGCATCATAAGATATCAATAATTTCCATGACTACTGCATTCTTCTGGGAAAATGCAGTTAGAGTGCAGCCCTTTAATCTGACGTGTTTGAAATGTACCTCAGTTGAGAAGTCATCACACCATAACAACAAAATGTGTGTACTTTAGAAGAATTCAGTACATGATAACTCAATAAAAAAATACACACAGCCTAAATACTAAAATCACATATCGTACACAATTTATTCTCTTACAGCAATATTGTCAAAACCACCAGTATTTATATAGCCATTCTATATTGTATGGACACACATAGCAGTTTGTCATGAAACATCAGAACTTGGGCTTTATAGATCGCCAAGTCCACCGTGGACCAACCTAAGACAACCTACATTTCTTTAGTTAACCCTTTGTTGGCCAGTTGAACCATTTGGTAGAGGTAACCATGATATCTAATCAAAATTTAAGTCCTTTGACACTAAACGTCAATGATATATTCACCTCATGCTAGTATATATACCACCAAGGAAGAAGATCATAAATGTGACAACACCTCTGCTCTGATCTTTTGTTTTGGACACAAAATTCCAGGTAAATTTGCCCCCCCTCCCATTCTATTAACTTTTAGAGTATATTTTACAAAAATAATCCTCATCATGTTCCAGAAATACTTTGGTATTCATTGAATTTTTTTTTTGAAAACATGCTCAACCAAATGGTAGAGATGATAGTAAAGGGTCATGAAATGCTAATGCTAATCACTATTGATACAAACACAAAGAGTTAATACATCTAATTTGAACCAAGTCACAAATTATGTTGGTGAGATTGGTGAAGGAGTAATGTTTGAGTTTTAATACGTTAGTTAAATTTAGGGTCAGTAAAAAAAACAAAGTCTATGTTTCATGTTAGAATAGTCCCTGTGAGGTGGAAAAAGCTAAAACAAATATTTTTTTATTGTGATTCATGTAGTGTGACCAACAAAGGGTTAAAGTGTGTTATTCTGAGTTAAGGGACAGTATGTAGAGTGCTACAGGGATGGTGTAAACAGATTTTAAAATCCATGTAAAATTTATGTATTTTTTTTAAATCAACAACAACCCTTAACTTTGATCTACTTTTCCCCAAAATGTAATCACATCTATTTTGAGTTGCTTAAAATCTATTAACTCAATTTGGTTTGAATTAAACAAATAGTTTTGCTTCTAGAGTGTTAACAAATGAACAAATTAAAAAAACAAAACCAATGCCCTTTTCATCCCCCTCATGAGGCAGAGTAATCGTACACAACTCCAGTTTTATGTATGTGCTTAGCCTATCCATTTAAAATGTACAACCCTAACAAAACCCAACTCGAGTAAAGCCTACTACATGTCTGAATGTATACGTACTTAGAGTGAAGGAAACCTGACACTTTACTATCAACCTAAACTCACAGTACAGTCGATCAAATGTATCTATATAGTGCCAAATAACCAAAGTTATCTCATGACACTTTACATATAGAGTTGGTTGAAACCAGACTGTGTCTAACTGTAGATCAGCCTTCAGTGTCACAGCCAATAATATAGTACACTATGGTCACATGACTTCAGTGTCACCACTACTAAACCTCACGCCACTAGTTCACAATCTCCTCCTGTTAGTAGTCATGCTAGTCAATACTGCATGGTATTGTTGTAAAGCTGTGTTGTGCCAGAAAGTCTTTGTGTCTATGGATCTATATGTAAGTCTCAATTAGCTATTTTTTAGTAAACTTTTTTTTAATATGAAAAAGTTTAAAAATCTAAGACTCAGGAATATATTTACATATTTTATGACTTGTAACAAACATTAAAATCTCATTGACCTAAGTGCAAATACTAACTCTTTTTTATTTTAGCTCTTTCAGGGCTTAAGACTCATTTCTGTAGCACTCTATCTGTCCATCTAAGTTTACATACATATTGCTTGTTGTAGGTTTATATCATGTGCAGTTTTACTGTTATGTATTATGTATTGTAGAGGACCATGGCAGTGCACAGCTGCAGACATTACAAACACTGAACATTCAAGAATATATAGAAAAATGTATTTAATAACCAGAGGTGGGTAATTCCAGCTTCACAGGGTAAAAGTCCTGCCATGTATTTGTTCCAACCTTTCACTGACCCAGCCCATTAGGACGAGCATAACTCCTCATCCAAGTGGATGAAATAATAAATGGAATCACTTGTGTTAAATAAACAGGTTGAACCAATACATCTATGGAGCTGGGATTAACCCACCTCTAATAATAACAATACTAATCTTCTGTTGTTCTTTAATTACTACAATCATAACTTTTATTTTTTATTTCCTTGGTTAATATGATTTAAACTTTATCATCCATTACTTCTTGAAGCTATTCTTGGATTCTGGTATCCTGACATTCTGCAGATTCTTCTCTCCTGATATTTGAGGCTTTAAGTAGTTGAGCAGGCTACTGAACACAGTGTTCAGATGTGGTTTTGTACACCCGTCAGGCTTTGTGGTCAGTCAACAGCTGTAGTTGTACGAGCACAGCAGACTGGAGGTCGAATGGAGCTCATCATCCTGCTCCGCTTCCTTCGACAGCCAGTATCGGCGCTCTGCCGGGAGGTGTTAGTGTTTTGGCGTGACAACTTGGCAGCACGACTCGCTGTCTCCTTGATCTGCAGTTCCAGATGTTTCTGGATGGCCAGACCCAGCTCCTCAGGGTCCACAGAAGCTCCATACACTTCCCATGTCATTCCCTCAGCATCCCACTTCACCTCTTTGACAGGAGATTTGGTCGCACCACCCGATTTCTTGCTTCCATCAGTACTACTCTTGGTAGTCTGGCTGCAGTTGGTCTCACCCTGGTTCTCATCTGCTAGACAGACCTGAGGGAACACATGAGGAGTGGCACTTTCCCCTGTCTGAACCCCCACATCCCTCAGTTCTTTGTGGGTCGTCATAGTCCCCATGTCGCGGGTTGTATTTGCTATGGAGCTGCAGCATTCCTCACCAAAGTGTCTTTGGGTCTGTGGCAGGGAGTTGATCCATGAGCAGTTGAGGTTGCAGCAGCGTAGCACATGTTTGGCGTCCAAGCCGGTCTCACTGACAGAAGAAATAAGGCGAGGCAGGGTCAGGTGGTTGGGTGCTGCAAGAGGAGGCGCTGCTGTAGTTTCTGAAGCTGCCAGCCGTGGCATGAGCTGAGAAGGGGCCGGGATGGGCTGCGGGTGGCAATAGGCTGCAAATGTGTCCTCAAAATTGGCATGATTCATGTAAGAGTAACAGAGAGCCTTATCACATGGAGCCACAGGATGGGTCTGTTCTTCTGGATCCTGTTCTACCTTTTCTGCAGCTGCCGGGACAGTAGGGCTGCACACACATCGGCCTTGTAGCTGCTGCAGGAATCTACTATCTGTGCTGCTGGCCCCTTGAGACATAGTTGTAACAAGATTGCACTGTGGCAGCTGCATGGGCTGCTTACAGACTAACTTGGAGCCATTAGCTTCTTGGATGGTTTTATCTCTTCCATGGCTCGAAAGTCTATAAATGTCAGGAGCTTGGGGCGGAACTTCTTGTTTAACCAACGGAAGTGTGTCAGAGTGACTCCTAGTGACAGGCAGGCAGGCTGGCTTTATACACTGTACACACTGACTTTCATTGGCTTTAGTCGCCATTTTGTCTTGGTAAAGGGAGGTCTCGACTAGACTGACAGGGCGGCCCGATGCTCTGGAGGGTTCACAGATTTCAGAAACAGGTTTTGCATCAGCTTTTATACTGCTGTTCAAACATGACATTGGGCGTTCCTTACAGGTGTCATTGTCAGTTTCCTCGGGATTTGGTGGAGTAGCATCGGCCCCTCTGGATGCCGTGGATCCCTCTGTAGAACTCTTTGACGAGGGAGAGGGATGGGACTGAGCACAGAGGCTCGGTTCCACAGAAACAGCTCCTCCTAGTGGGCACGGCTCACCAACAGGACGGCTGCCCTCTGCCATGGAGGACCTTAAAAAACAAAAACACACATGTAACATCCATCATGCTAATTATCAAAATTAAAGATGAAGCACCCAAACTGGTTCCATGATCCCCTGCAGTTCCTTCAGTGTCCACTTGAATCTGACTCTGGAATCAATGCACATAAGGACCCCCCTCCCCCCTTTTTTTTTCCTGAATCTGTTTTGGAATATTAATTATAAATTAAGTTGTTTCATTAATGTGTTTATAAAAGTTTGAATTATGATTTTCTATTTTTCTATTTTGAATCTGTATCAACAAATTGCTAAAATAATAAATAAAGTAACATGCATTACTTAATGAAATAACAGTCCATATATATTCATAATCTAAAAAGACAAAATATCTAGTCAACATTGGATACATTCTCACAATCAAACTTTTCAAATATGAATCAAATCTATTTACATTATTTACATATATACAACATCAGAGATCTCTGTATATCTCTCTTTATATATATATATATATATATATATATATATATATATATATATATATATATATATATATATAAAATTCACTTTGAACAAACTAAAACAAAGCATAAAATATTAATAAAATGAAATAAATACTCATAACTTTATGGGTCATCAGACTAAGGTTTAGTTAAATACAGTCTGATGATGATCATGGAAATGAAGAATCTTCTGTAATGTTCAGTCCTGAACTCTTCACTTCACACTCTTCATCCAGAGTTGACTGGATGAAGAGTGTGTTTTGACTTTTGTGAATCTGTCATCATGAAGCTAGAAATCTTTAAGACCCCCCTCCACCCCAAAACATGTTTGTTAGGGTAAACTCCTCCAGCCACTATGAGGCTCCACATCTGGAGATGGGTCCCCAGGTGCTGCCCACTGCTTCTTACAGGGTTACCCCAACAGCATCAAAGGAAGGGTTAAATGCAGAGGACACATTTTATTGTACAATTGTATAATGACAAATAAAGTACTTTCTTTCTTTCTTCTTTCGCCCCCTTCCTGTCTATTAATAATATACAATACAAAAGCTGTGTCACTGGAGTCAAAATACTCTCTCCTGGTCCAATAATCTGTGATCCTGGAAACAAAGAAATGATCCGCCCCCACTCCTTGGACCTGGTTTCTGAGGATGGAGGGACGGATTGTGTTGATCTCACTTGAAAAACCAAAGAACATAATTGTCACATAACCAACAGACTCACCCAGATGGCCATGATGACAAACTTAATTTTCAACACAAGAAAGAAAAAAGAAATCATGACACCCCCCCCCCCCCCCTCACACACACACACACACACACACACACACACACACACACAGATCTAGAACTCTCCAGAATACACAAAAGCAATGAACCAAGGCCATACAAAAATGATTAGTTATTTCAATAGAGTTCATAAATAGCCATTTGTGTCTGAAATGGATTAGGAAGAAGCTGAGCTTATCCTGTCAAACTCCAATTTTATGTTACTTGACTAATCAGTGTAATTCAGTCCATAAAAATAGGACAATGTTCAGGCCCCGAAAGAAAGAAGACAAAGCAAAGCAGCATCAGCAGCTGTTACCATTATACTATTCTGTGTTATTACTTAGCCTCTGCAATCATTTTTATACATTTTCTGAAATTTTACTCTGATATTTTCTTCTATATATTCCACACAGCCACTCCACAATGTTAAATGTCCAGTTTTTAAGGTTTGTTCTTGTAAATTGTGATTTCATATTTAGTTTCCCTCTGTACTTCAAACCATTCACTTTATCTGTAAATAGATTCAGTATACTACTTGGAAGTATATTATTCTTCACTTTGTACACTATTTATACCGATTTAAATTCCACCAGATCCCTAAACTTGAATATTTATGACAATAATAGTTTAGTGGTATGTTCCAGATATGCTGCAGTGTTTGTTGTCCGTAGTGCTTTGTTACCCCCCCCCCCAGACAGATATGACTATCTGTCTGTCTGTCTGTCTGTCTTTATTCAGAAACTATTGGTCCAATTTCCATTACATTTCCTGGAAAGGTGCAAGATGGTTCATAATAGATCCTGTTATCCTCTTGAAACCCAGAAAGTACAAGTTTTTACTTTTTTACGTTAAATAATTGCCTTTTTTGTAAACAGTAGAGTGCAGATCTGTTTTTAACATTTTTATAGAATGTCCTTTGCAGAGGACAATTTTGTTTTTCTTCAATAAAGCTGTGAAAGTCTGTGAAATTGGACTCAGGGTCTCAGGAGGTTAAATTTTGGTGAATGTAGGTCAAAAGTCTCAATCACCAAAATGTGCTTTGGAAATTATAATAGAAACGGTAAATCAGATAAAATGTGTGTGCATGGGTGGTGTTTGTTGTGCCTGGAACTATGGGGCGAAATTTCTGCCAAAACCTCACAAACATAAAAAATGTGTTTTATTCACAACCAATGATTCACAAAGAAACTCATTGTGCAAGTTGGAGAAACAATTTTGCAGGTTGGAGAAACAGTTGGCTCCCTGCCAGCATGCAAACTACACAACAGTTCTTGGAACGTGCACTGGCATCTGTGAATAAATCCTAAATCCTGTGGATGTGAATCAGTAAGGTACAAAGTTACTGCTAAAAGACACGTGACGGCGGGGAGCCAATTGTTTCTCCAACTTGCAGTACCTGGGAATGACATTTAGCTTTTGCAAAATACGAGCTTGTTTGTGAATCACTGGTTGTAAATAAAACACATTTTTTGTGTTTGTGTTTTGTCAGAACGTTCACCACATATGGTATGTTGGTTGTTTTTTTTTTGTCTGCATTTGTTCTCATTGTTTAACACCACAGAGAGGGTGTCAACATTGTTTGAGATCAATGCATTTTTTAATCTTGCAGCCAAATATTTTAATATTTAGTGCATGTGTGTGACCATCATGTTTTTGAATAACTCTGTCCTACAAGCAAAATGCTTCCAGAATAAAAACTAATGACATTTTACTACATGTGTGTCACCGATAAAGAAAACTCAAGTCTTAAATGCTGGTTGGCTCAAGTTTCCAAGATAAGTCTGGGGTGAAAATGTGAAATTCTTAGAATGAACAAGAGAATAAGTTTAAGTCCAAAGAAATATTAGTCTCAGATCTACTTCAAAACACGTGTCGTCACATTATGATCCATTCACTTTACAGGTTCTTTCTAGTGGAACATTTACAAATCCATTGTATAAACCACAGGGTGACCAGATGTCCGGAAAAATTCGGGCCAGTCCCAAATCCTAAGCTGCTGTCCCGAATCCCGAATCTGCTTGTACGTGTCCCAACAATTAAATTGATTTTAAACCATTTCCCTATGGCCAGACTGCCTCTGTTTCAAATGTCTGTGTTCAGCCCCGGCTACAGTGGATCTATTTTGTATCTTTGTCACATTCTAGTTCTATTCACTTACTACAGTACGAACAGTGACTGGCGCGGCATGGAGGAGAGGGCAAGAGGGTGAGGACGAAAGTTGACCACAGCACTGAAAGTGCAGCAGCATCAGACATTAGTTGGAACTTTACAACATCTAAATCTAATTTAAATGACGTGATCATGTAGCATAAATAATTTAAATAGCCCTAAAACTTACATTATCTAATCATCCAGTATTTACATTTACTATTACACGTCATTTTATTATATTATTGTGTTATTTTTCTACTTTCCACGTTCAACGGTGTTAGTTTAATTTATTTACATTTGTAGGCCTGTGTTTATTGCTGTGGCAACATTTGATTAATATTGAGATGAGGTCTAATAGATTAATGAATATTTGAAAACATTTGAAGAACAACTTCATTATTATCTTATTGTATTATCGTTCAACTTCCCACGTCTCCACATTCAACAATATTAGGTCTATTCCAATGTAACATTTGTATGTGTATTGCGCACCTGTCTCAATGATATTTGATGAATATCTATTAGTGTAACAGACTATTAAATAGCCTACTTGAGTAACATTCATTTGACAAGCTTGAGAGTTCCTGTTTTTTTTATATGTACATCAGTGCAGCATACTTCAGGACACAGATTGTATAACAGGTTTGCAGAAAATCCATGGTGTGATCTAAAGATTTATTTGTTTTGATCCTCATTAGCTGCTGCACACCACAGCAGCTACTGTTCCTGACGTCATTAACACTATAAAAACAAAAACACCACAATTTACCACAACTCCCTCAACAAAAAGGATGTACTTAAGACTCAATACTGTTTGTGTGTGTGCACGTATATGTGTGTGTGTGTGTGTGTGTGTGTGTGTGTGGTGATGGTGGGGTGTATAGTTAAGAAATTGCATGTTTTCCATATTAATGAATATCATAGAGAGGAAGAAGTGATCTGTTTTTGGATGATTTATCATTTCTAAAATGGGCACAAGAGGCCACTCAAAAGTTTAAAATCACTAAACACTGTTTTGTTGATTTCTCTGGAACTATTTGTCTTATTGACTTCAAATCTAGTTCAAATAAAAGGTTATGACCTGGGGAATCCTCACATCATTACCTCATAGCTGTCTGGTTAAGTAGTGGAGCCAGCTCTAATGTCACTCATGCTGCTGGATGAATTTGGAGGAGACGTTCAGCACGATATTCACAACCACGTTTGTGTCAACAAACATAGTTTAGCACCGACAGAATGTGAATGTGGGCGGCACGGTGGTGCAGTGGTTAGCACTGGTGCCTCACAGACTAACGGACCCTGGTTCAAATCCACACCAGACCTTTCTGTGTGGAGTTTGCATGTTCTCCTCGTGTCTGTGTGGGTTTTCTCCAGGTACTCTGGCTCCTCCCACCATCCAAACACATGCACTGATAGGTTAACTGGTTAATCTAAATTGTCCATAGGTGTGAATGTGAGAGTGACTGTTTGTCTATATATATGTTCAGCCCTGAGATGAACTGGAGACTCAATCAGGGTGTACCCCGCATTCACACATTGTAACTGGATTTGACCCCAGTTCATACTAGTGTAAATGTAAAATTAGATTAGTGTTTACAACTGTTTCTTTGTTTACCTGTAAAGCAGATATAGAAACACTGCACCTGTTGCTTAAAAATAATCAAATTTTACATTTATCTTTGGAAGACACGAGTATGAAACTTTACAAGACGTTAACAAATAGGTAACAAATGCTTAATACATTATGAACAACCCATTTATAAGTGGGTAATAAATGGTTAATACATAGTCAATTGTGTGTAGGTATTATAAAGTGTTACCGGTATGTGCTCTTATTTCTATCTATATCCTTATCTATATTCTATCTATTTCTATATCCTTTTAATTTTATACTTTTTATAGTTGTTGAATCTACTGGTTAGTTGTCATCATTTTCAGACATGTCTTTTTATGGAAAATATAATGAAGCACGTTTATTGTTGCTTTGTATAAGGAACATACACTAAATGCGAAAAATGGGGGCACATCTAAAATGTGAAGTAAAAAAAAAAAAAGGCATCCTATCTGCTATTCATAACCCTTTTTACTCTGTCCTTGGTGCTAACGTCATGAGGAAAAACTGAAGGGAGAATTCATGAGCACAGTGTTAAGCTGAGAGAATTCAGCTGCATTAACACAAGTAGGACATTAAATACAGTGGCCATGGTGACACTATAGTGTTCTAAAGATGAACTACAAAATGTGCATTTTGGGTATTTCCCTCAGGGCATTATTATTATGTTTTATATGTAATAGAACTGTGGACACAGCTGTAAAAAAAATATAACATCATCACCAAGAGTGGAATAGAAATAAGATAAGGTTAAAACTACACTATCTACACCTCCAGTCACATTCATTTTCCTGTCCATTTGTTCATATAAATCCTGAATTAGTATCAAAATAATAAATATATGTAAATCATCCACAAATCTTTGCAGTTATTCTTAAAATTACTTGGTGAATTTTGAACATTATCTGATATTTTACCCAAAAAAACACATATCCTCCAGCCTGATTCAACTACATTTATCATCCTGCTGAATAATTACTTCACTGTTTCTGGTGTAGACTTTTATAAGGAATCTGTGACTGAAGGGGCTGAAAAGAATGAATTACAGTCCTACAGGCTATTATATGACTGCATCAATGTCACATTTTACACCAACTGTTGCTTAAAGTTTCATAATATTATGTAGTTGTAGCATCAGGTGAAAGTGTACATTCTTTCTGTCATGTTGATAGACTTGGCCAGTGTTGCCAGTAGTGAATTGTGAGGCAACATTTGCTTCTGTCCTTTTTTTAAAAAGATGTTCCAGTGTATTTTATACCTTAGTAGACAATGGAGGAAGCATTGAAGCACCTTCCATTGCATTTAGAGAACTGGATCAGCTTTTATAATAGCCCAAACTGGAAGGCTTCCAGGTAATTTTCCCTCAATTGGAAACATTCCCAAGAAAAAAAGGAGTGTGAAGACTCACCCTGGGCATATTAGTCACTAATTACACTGGTCTACAAGTAAAATGCTTCCACAATAAAACTAATGAAATGTTACCACATGTGTTACTGATAAAGAAAACTCAAGTCTTAAATGTTGTTTGGTTCAAGTTTCCAACATGAGTCTCTCATTATATTGGTCTCAGATCTACTTGAAAACACTGCCTGTATATTATGATCCATTCACTTTACAGGTTCTTTCTAGTGGCATATTTACAAATCCATTGTATACATGTACATTAACCATATATATATGTGATAACACAACATCATATATATTTAAAACATGAGTTAAGCTGCACTTTTGTCATTTGTTTTCTGATTAATCTTATTCAAGGGGACATATCATGCCCATTTTCCACACGTGAACACACATGCTCTGGTCAATATATCACATTGATGAAGAGATACAGCAGCCTCTTCAACCTGGACAAACAGGCCTTTTTGAAAACACTCTGGTTTAGTGCCTCATGCTTTTATGCAAATGAGACTCCGCCCCTCTCTTCCTCACTACCAATAGAGGAAGAGGAGAAAGAAATGGAGCCTGAAAAAGTTGAGGCAGAGAAAAAGGGACAAAGACAATGATGAAATAAAATCAGCTGGAGAGAATCACAGTGGACTGAATGTTGAGTTTTACAGCCCCAGCCCACACTCACCCCTTCTTACTGGACCAAGTTTTGAAATGAAAATCCCTCCATATCATCCAAAAAAAAAAGAACACAACATTTCATAAGTATATATACATATAAAATGAAAACCATAAATGGAAATAAATACAATACAATATTAACCTCCTCGGACCTGGTGTCCACATATGTGGACTAGACCACAATACCACATTTTCTTCTACAAGGGCAAGGTGTCCACTTATGAGGACATTATACTTACACCACATGATGTCAAAAGAGTAGAATACTAGCTATATATATATATATATATATATATATATATATATATATATATATATATATATATATATATATATATATATATATATATATATATAATAGCTAGTATAGCTTTGTTTTTAAACTCACCAGGTCCCAAACACCCCAAATAGCCAAATAGCCAAGAGAAACAAAAAATGCATACCATGCAAGAGTTTGAGTCTAAGGAGGTTAATATGTATTTGTGGAAAAAGAAATGGAAAACACAAACAAAAATAAACCACTGTCAGAACTGAACTATGACAAGAACCCAAATGCACAACTCAAACTCTTCAAAAATATATCAAAGTTTAATGAAGTACAACAAAAAAAACGCTCATACAGAGGATCTTAACAAATATCAAAAAGTATCAACTAAAAAGTACTCTTAAAGAGGAAAAACTGTAATATGACAAAGTACTAAATTAAATTAAGTCACTAAGTAAAACAAAAGACAAAACTACACAACGACAAGGTTTCCAAAAACTCAACGTAACAAGGACTATGGCAAGACAATGGGCATATATATATATATATATATATATATATATATATATTCACATAAGGGCGGGGTTTCAATAAGACACAGGTGACGCATATATCACACACATGGGGAAACAAGGGTAAAGGTCAGACTAGACAGAACAAGACACAAAAGGAAATCAAAATAAATAAGTGACAAGACAGAAACAAAAACACATTACAATCTTCTGGATGTTACAACCAAAACAAAAAGGAACAAAAAGGACCTAACCTAATAATATAATAAGACCCAAAATGACCTGCGGTGGACAGAATAAATACAGAATGATTAATTAAAATCAAAGTAAACCATATCATCCTCATACTGTGTAAATATCTATGGTTTATATTTAGTTTTAAACTGATGTTTGAGCTCCTCCTTATGAGATGGACTGAGTGGGTTCACAGGTAAAAGACTGCAACAGGTTTGTATGTCAGCTGACACAGCATTCCAACGGACACTTGAAAAAAATCTGAATATTAAAGACGTGATGGAGTAAATTTTGCGTCTTAAAATCTATGGGGTTTTTTTGTTTATTTTTTTTTAAACTCAACCCTTACACACGACAGCGTGTTAAGAAGAGGCGTGGGGAATGTGACTCATTCAAGAAAGCACGATGCAGTGTCACTCTGGATACTACCTCAGAAGGTGGGCTGTACCCCAAACCACACACACACACACATACACACACATACACACACACACACACACATACACACACTAGGGGATGAGAATCTCCTCCATCCTTACCTTATGTGTGCTCAGGCTCTGTACTCCACCTTTGTGTGTTTCAGATGTGTTGGATGATGGGTGCAGCTCCTTAGAAATCCTTCCTCTTCCTCCTCTTCCTCCTCTTCCTCCTCCTCCTCCTCCTCACATCCACAGGTTAACGCTCCCTCTCTTTCTATCTTTAACTCAGGTCCATTCAGTGGGAAAGTGGGAGTGCTCTGCTGCTCCAGTCAGCTCTTCCTCTTCAGTCTCTGCCTTTTGTCTCCGCGCCCCCCACCCACCCTACCCCCAACCCCCCAGCTGTGCATAAGATGGAGAAAGACCTTGACATAATCCTCTCGTACATCTGATTACAAATGTGAGGATGCAATCTTCAAATCCCTTGTTCTGTAACGGAGAGGAGAGGAGAGGAGAAGCCGGTTAGTGCTCGGCTTATCCGCCTGGAGTGGGAGAGGGATGGAGGGGGAGGGAGGGAGGAGGGGGCAGATAACGACAGCCAACGTCATCGTCCCTCCACCTGGAGAGATGATGAATGGATGTGTGCACTGGACAGAATCAACAATACAAACCTGGAAACCTTTGTCCTCTTCACCTCTTTATCTTCACACATTTATCTTTAGTCATTTCCACTGTGACCTCAGCTCCTCTGGCTTCCTCTCTCTGCTACCCTCCCAGCAACACCAACCCACTCTCTATCACCCTCTTTGTTGCTATGGAAACTGCAATACTCAATGGGCCTGTGTGTTTTTTCCAGGCGGCACTAAGACAGACAGACAGACAGACAGACAGCAGATATAATTGATCAGCTTTTTACAGTTGACTCATCTGTGATCAGTTTCTCTCACACCTGTTTTTTTTTTTCCTCCACACATTAGTATCATACATGAACGTCATGTGACACGAAGATGGTAGCGTCGTGTCTCTGACGTCACCCAAAGCTGTCTGATGAACCTGTGTAAATGTTTGCTCTATAACAGAAGCAAATTCATTTGGTCAAATAGTCGATAAATGGTCAAATAGCTTGGAATTAGAGCTGGAACAATTGATTGATGATATATATATATATATATATATATATATATATATATATATATATATATATATATATATATATATATATATATATATATGTGTGTGTGTGTGTATGTGTGTGTGTGTGTGTGTGTGTGTGTATAAAAATATGTGTTTATCTGTTTAATATTTTTACCATTTTCAACCTAGCAAATAATTGTTTTAATGGAATCAAATCAATTTTCAATCATCTTTCTTGTTATTTTTTTTATTTCCTTTCTTGTTTTCTTTATGTGTATTGTAATCGTTTGCTTCCTGGAATTGTTTTCAATGCTGTGTTGTTTGTTGACTGGTGGCTATCAGGAAATTTATGTCATTCCATGTTGGAAAATAAATGATAGAACTGACAAGAAAAATATTTGGACAGCACAACCCCCCCCCTTCCATTAACACCACTACATTATCATTTGGTCCTCGTGCCAATATTAACATTTCCTGAAAATGTCTTGAAAATCCATCCTTAACTTTTTGAGTTATTTTACACACCAAAAAAAAAACTTTGATGAAAACATAACCTTGGCAGACGTAATAACAAACACATTTGTAAATATGTAAACAAACTGAGCCTGGTCTGGGCATCACATTTTCAAATGTTGGAAACCACTACAATTCCATTTTTGTCATGTGTAGGCTTTTGTGTTACATCCCTTGTTTTTTCACTTAGTTCTTCCTCTTATTTTCATACATGAATCTGCTGTGTTGAAACTGGCAGGTAATCCTGGTTTGCAGCTCTCCGTTTCCTATGGTTAAGGATAACTAGGTTTTAACCCTTTAACTCCTGAAACTTTAGCAGTTCCACAGTAAAAAATAAATAAATAAAATAAGCAACAAATGAACAAAAACAGCCAAAGCGATCAATAAAAATGAACCAAAAAAAAAATGAATAAACCGGCAAAATAATACATAACATGAACAAAGTAAGACACAAATGGAACAAAATTGAAGAAAACTACTAAAAAAAAAATAAACAAAATGTTCAAAAATAAACAACAACAAAAAAATTACTAATTATTTAGAAAATAACAAATAGCATGAAATAATTTGCAAAAACAATTGAGTAAAAAAATGTAAAAGAAAAAACTTGTATTGTAATTTGGTTCCAATAGTTTTAATTTAGGCTTTTTTAAAATTATTTTTTCTCAGCTGTTTATTTTATTTATTTATAGCTCAGGTCCATCAACAAAACTCAGTAAAAAACCTTTTTTTTTAAAAAATATTTAAACTAAACCATCCATTCAGAATGCGTCAGTGTTGACACATCAGGGGTTAAAGGGTTAATGTATTTAACCTCAAACCCACATTACCCCATAAACTGACTATGGAGGGAACTCTCGTACATCCTCCAACGCTTTGGACTGTTAACTGGACAAATTTCAGACTGAGCATTTAAAACTAAATGACTAAAAAACTAAAACCTCATATTCGTTACATAAAGCATATGTTTTATTATTTTTTTTAAGTGTAGAATCCTCTCCTACCTTTCACTCAATAATCATCCATATTCTCTATCAAAGCTATGAACTGTAAAGACAGAGCAGTTCAGAGTTCAACCCAACCCGACAGCTGAAACATAATGATTATTTATACAAATTAACTAGCTACCCTTACAAATAATAAAAGATTATTATTATAAAATAATCAAAATAACTTAAAAAACTTATGGAAAGATTTTGATAAAATTTTCAGGAACAAATGATAACATGTTGGTGCTGATCTGGAAGAGATCCTGGATTCTGGATCACTTTGACTTTTATTCACCATTTACCACAATGTAAAATTGTAAATGTAAAAATCAAACTCGACTTGATCGAAATACGCTAAAGATGGAGACGTGTAGTGAAGAGTTAGAGTTAGGTTCTTACATTATCTTTCCACTTCAACTTCTGCGTTTCAGTCTAGCACCAATCAGAAGCCGAGTTGGCATCACCATAGTAGGAAAAAAAACTCGCAAGCCAGTACACACATGCGCTTTACTTCTTCTATTGTTCTGGCGTATCCAGTGGGTGTGTTGTTCAGCACACCTAGAAGTCTGGCATGTGTGTTGGCTAGTTTACAGCACACGTTTTATTGCCGTGTTTACGTGATATTTGACTGATCTGTTCCCAGTGTGGATGTAATGTCTTTTCTACGCAGTACAAAAACAAAACCTCATTGCATTGCTGTGTGGACGGGTCTCACATGTGCTCAATGGGCGGCATACAGTTTGACAAGACAAGGAATAAAGATCCACAGTAAACACCATTAAGGTTTGGTGTTTGTTTTTTGCAGCATTTTTCTTCTATGGGTCATGACTCACTTGATTTGAAGTGCCTCTCGTTCACACAACACAACACATTCAGCAGTTTCAGCACCTGAAAGTGGAACAGTAGCAGACCTTTATCCACAGCTTATTCTTTCTCTGTGTTCGGCTAAGAATGAAGTGAACTACTGAACTCGAACTAAACCTCCCAGAATCCTTCCTGACAGGAGGACACTGTGAACCGTCTGAACATGAACATTAGTTTCTGCCTGGTTCAACACAGAGCAGCACCAGTGGATAATCATCAGTAAACAGCAGCCATTGTAGAACTTAAACAGTGTTTGTGCTTCATCTAATCTGACCACATTCAGGCTCATAGTAACTGCTTTATGAAGTGTGAACAGCCAGAGTAAATCCAATATTAAAAGTGGAAGCAGTCTCAAAGGCCTTCGTCGTCCCTCACCACTGCCTCCCCTCGCGACCACCTTCCCGTGCGACCGCCAACAGCGAGATGACATCGTACCGTGGGCAGGATACGATATTCTGCCAGAAATGCACACTTTTGTATAAATATGTGGGGGCGCTATAGAGTGACTTATTTGAAATGTTGTGCGTTGAAGGGGTGTAGAACTGTGAGACTGACAACTGAGTAAAATTTCAGCCAAATCTGTGTTTGTGTGTCTGAACTACAGCCACTGTAGTAAAGGCGAATTTGTAGGGGGCGCTGTAGAACAAAAGCACAACTTCTATTAATAAACAGGTGTAGGACAGAGAGATAGATGTCTGAGTCAAATTTGAGCCAGATCAGTGTTTGTATGTCTGAACTACAGCCATTTTAATATAAGTAAATTTCTAGGGGGGCGCTATTGTACAAAATCAGAATGTCTTTAGCTAAACAGCTGTTGACCCAAGAGATGGACGTCTATGTGAAACGTTACCCAAATTGGTGTTCGTAATTCCAAGCTAAAGAAATTTATGTAGTGGTAATTTTTCCTGAAAACTTCATAAATTTTGTGACGTCGTAGCACAAAAACGATACGTTTCCCAAAATATTTGGATAATTTTTGGTGTCCCACTTGTCTAGATAGTGTTCACCGATGCTGAGTTCATTGGGTCCAACGGCCAAGGAGGACTTCGTTAAAAAATGAAGACAGCAAAAATCCATGACTCAACATGTTTGAAGTTTCAATCCAAGATGGCGGACTTCCTGTTGGTTTATGGGCGTGGCCATACGCGGCCAACGAAGCTGCCCGGCAATGGCTGGAGAAGTGGAGGGACTGAGGATGAGGATGAGGATGAGGATGAGGATGAGGATGAGGATGATGAGGATGAGGATGAGGATGAGGATGAGGAGGACGACGACGACGACGATGATCTGCTGCTTGGTTGGAATAAAAACCTGTAGCCACACCAGACCTTTGTGAAATAGTTTGGACATGCCTGCTCTACTTACTACCACATAAGTGTGATGTTGTTTAGAACGTTAGAAGACAACTAAAAATAGCATTTGTTGTCTGCGAAAACACACGCCCTAATCACTTCCATGTGAACAGTTCGGCTCAAAACGGCAAAATCGAACGTTCTCAAAGTTTTTGATGTGATTTTGATGTCATCTCCCTGTCATCCAAAAATAGAACTAAAATGCACTTTACTCCATATAATCCCTTTAATGTGTTCATTTTTTCAGATGTACTTTTAAAAAATATACTTGTATGTAAATTCAGGGGTTAAAGTTAAAGGGTTAAAGTGACCTGAAAGCTGCTGATACCAATCTGACAGTTCACACACTTCAAACCCACAGTGTTTTTCCCCACACTGTTATAGTTTATGTAAAACCCTCTTGGACACTGGAGCCTGTGATTCATCTTTAAAACATTGTTCATGACCCCTGTGCCTCAGTACAGATTACAACTGAACTAACTTGTATGCGTGTGTGTAAGAATACATGTCAGTATGAGTTGGGGGTGTGTGTGTGTGTGTGTGTGTGTGTGTGTGTGTGGGGGGGGTTGAACTGACAGCTGGACACAGATTAAGGCTTATTTTCTTGGTTCAGATCAGAGTTCTGTGTTTGTTTGTGTTACATTGTTAGCAGGACATGAATGTGTTTGAAGCAGTGAAGAACAGAAGGAAAAACTAAAGGAACCAGGTAACGGATATTTAAAACCAAACTGTGTTCCACTATAGGGGGGGGGGGGTAGATTGAATGCATTCAGAGACAGAAAGAGAGAGAAAGAGACAGAAAGAGAGAGAGAGACAGAAACAGAGGGACAGAGAGAGAGAGACAGAGAGAGAAAAAGAGAGAGAGAGAGAGAAAGAGAGAGACAGAAACAGAGAGACAGAGAGAGAGAGGGAGACAGAGAGAGAAAAAGAGAGCGAGAGAGAAAGAGACAGAGAGACAGAAAGAGAGAGAGAGAGATAGAGAGAGAGAGAAAGAGACAGAAAGAGAGAGAGAGACTAACATGCGACTTGTTGACTCCTCCAAATTTAAGTAGACTTGTGCTACGGGAGTCAACGTGTATATATATATATATATATATATATATATAGTCCATTATTCCACTAGTTGCATCCTTGGTGTTTATTTAGGGTCTTTCCGAGAGTCAATAAATTCCATATTATGTTCATAGAGTTTTATGCTGTTTATAAAATCAGGAACTTATAATTACAACATAATGCATTTCATTTTGTTCATGTTTCTGCCCAATTTAGTAACTTTAACAACATATTAAATCTTTTTTTTTTTCTTAAGTAGCTTTAGCAGCTTTTCTTGGAGGTGTAATAACATGACCTCCTCAGTTTCTGTATCCAGATGCTCTATATAATAAACAGCCATAATAAATACTGAGGTGTTGGTAACTTGTGTGAAATGCAGCATTTTCTGACAGTTTAGCTAAAATACAAAACAGTCCAGCCTGACGCTTCCACCCTCTCAATGTCTTTATTAGAGATGATACAGTGATGGCCCTTTGGACATTTATACAAAACAAACAGAAAACAAGACAGCAGCTTCCATCCATCTTCATACTGGCTCTGTTCTGTCGTCACTTTCTCTTAACGTATCATATTCATGTGATCGTCCTGACTGAAGTGTGTGTGTGTGTATTGGACTTTGTGATGTTTTCCAGACTTTCATAAGCTCTGAGGGTGTAGCGCTGTGACAGACTGAGGTGCTTCTTCCCACTCTCACAGCCAAACACAACCCACAAGAAGTTTTTAATAGCTCTGGTTGGTCACGCTGCACCTCAATGGAAACAGTTGATCACCTCAACACTATGGAGGACTAAAAGAGACAAAATTAAATAAATACATCATTAAGTATGTCATTAATTAAAATTGGAATTCAATAGATACATGTGTTATTAAATGTGTCATTACTTCATTAAAATAATTGATTTTAAGTTTAAAAAAAACATTATTTCACTCAATTATTTCATGGTCCTTGTGTTGCATCAAAATCAGTGGGCGGGGCTTAACATCTGATTGATTCCCCTGCACATCAAGTCAAGTCAAATAGATTCAAGATAAAGGAACATGTGAACAGATTCTCATACACTAGGTGGCGCTATTAACATCTACTTCAGTAAACTAAACTTTATTGGCAACTGCTAAAAATCCTAATGGAGTAGATTTGACTAGTTTCACATTAGCCCCGCCCACCAGCTTTGATAGACAGGTTGACAGACAAAATAAAATGATGATCCACTGCAACACAAGGACCATGAAATAATTAATTAGTGAAATAATAATGTTTTTTTTTTGTTTACCTAAAATGAATTGGTATTTTAATAAAGTAATGATACATTCAATAACAATTATCTATTCAATTCCGATCGTAATTAATTCACTATATTTAATGATATATTTATTTATTTAATTAACTTTGACACTTAGTCCTCCATACGTCACCGCGTTCACACAACTCATATTTGCAGGGATGACCTTTGGTTTGTCACGCTGGTTAACACTGTTAAAACTGTGTGTATGAGTCACACTGTTTAGCTTCTGCAAACCTGCGTTCTATCACATAAGTGAAGAAAATTAAACATTTGACATGAATTTACAAAAAGAAAAAGACGTTATATAAACAAAACATTCTCTTGCTGTTTTCTATTTAACCCGTAAAGACCCGTGAATGTTTCTCTACACTTAATGTTGGCTAAGTGATTTATCACCACGTACTACGACATCCTCTGTACTTTGTATTTGTATGCAAAAAAAAAAAAAAACTCAATACAAATCTGATATTTTCCTATGTTTAATTCCCTGATCGTGCAGATTTTCATTAAAGTTCAACTGAACTTAAACCAAGTGTGTCCATTTACTGTCATTTATCACCGTCTATGAGTTAGTGTTGTCATCAGTTATTTACATACTATGGGTCAGGGATGGATATTTGGGTCTTTATGGGTTAAAGTGGCAAAAACAAAACAAACAAAAAACAAAAAAAACATTAGCTTACTTTTTTCAGAGTTCACCATTTCCATTTTCCTTTTCAAATAAGATAGTTTAACGTGGGTAATAACACTTGTCAGCACCTAGAAACTCAAAAATCATCTCCTTAAATCAGTTTGAAACAGCTATAACAGCAATATACTCGTCATGTTAAAATTTACACTAGAAATAAATGTTTTACAGGATGGTACAGAAACAGATTTGGTCTCTGTGGTAAATGTAAAGGCCAACATTTACATAAAACGCATTTGTTTGAAAACTATTAACCCTTTAACCCCTGACGTGTTATGAAAGGATGGTTTAGTTTCAATATTTAGAAAAAATTTACAGTTTTTTACTGTGATTTTACAGAGTTTTGTTCATGGATCTGATATATAGAAATAAACAAGCGTCAAAAAGCAACTTATTTAGAAAAAAGAAAAAGTACAAACTAAAACTACTGGAACCAAATTACAGTATTTATCTATACTTGATTTTAGTTTATTTTAACTATTTTGTAAACATGTACTAGTTTTTGTTGATGTTGTTCCTTATTTTGTTTTATATTTCTACATTTAATATTGTATTTTATTATCTTTCTTCACTTTTGTTTCTTATTTTGTTCATGTTACTTATTATTTTGTTGGTTTATTATCCATTTTTGGCTGTTATTGTCCATTTTATTTTTTTATTAATGTTTGACTAGAACTGTTAAGTCTCAGGAGTTAAAGGGTTAAAGACATAATAAAGGCTGTGGTCACTTTCAGGGTAAAGCGGGTTTGGTCCGGCTGCTGCGTTTCCTTCTGAGTTTAATGGATTAAATATTTTTTCTTGACAGATGGGTCGACTGTTTTAGGAATTGTGAAAAGTTACAGACTGGATTAGATGGGAGGATTGTCAGGCAAATGTTTCATCATGGTTTGTGTGCGTCATTGTGCAGTGTTAGCATACTTTAGCTGCATTGGCTAATGTTAAGTGTTAATTTCATGTTGGATTATTTTAAGGCCGGTCAATTGTATGCATTTATCAAGTAATAAAAATGTTAAAGGTGGGTTGGGAGATCTTTTTTTTGGAACATTTTTTACCATATTGCTTGAAAACCTCTTCATGGTCCCATATCACACACTGAAATAGAATGTTTGCAAAAAAAACTTAAATGTTTTAGTCCAGGAAGCAGAGGAAAACTGTAGCCAATCATTGTACTGATCATCTTCACATCCATCAAATATCACTCCACCTCCCTCCCTCCCTCTTCTACACGTTCACATAAACAGTTATGGCAGAAAAGACGACAACCGGCAGAAAAACCAAAGTAAAAACTGTGTTTGAAAAAGCTTCAGCCATGAGCAATCTGAGCGAAGAACAGAACAAGACAAGGGTGGGAATCGCTATGACTTTCCACCGCTGGCGTCAACTGAAAAAGGAAAAGGTGTTTGAAACTGATGTTAAGGTGACCATGTTTCTACTCAATAGATAAAATGATACCTTTATGATTCTATATTTCAACATACTAATCAGTTATGTGTATCGTATTCACCCTGTCAGTGAGAAAATGTCAGATATTGACCAAACAGAATGTTCCAGTAGGTTTTACTACGTTACCAACAGTGTGTGTAAACTGCTGCTGTAACACCATCAACTATTGTCTTATCCATTAGTTTTCTCATGGTGTTTATTTCATGCTTCTGTTAGCTAAACTTCATGTGACACAAACTGATCAATGTTGTTTATTGATAATTGACGTTGAGTTCTGGTGAATGCTGGTGAACCTCAGTGATCGCTCTAGACAACATGTGTGTTCATGTATTTTTGAAGGTGTGGTTTCGAGGGGTGGGCTGATGAAGAGGCATGAGTGTGTCTACTTTCAAAATATAGCTGCAGGAACAGTTTTCCAAGATCTCCTACCCTAACTTTAAATATGTTCAACTGTCTCTTTGTTCAGTTTTATGTCTTCAATCTTTTCCATCTTATTCTTTGAGATCAATGTGAAAATGTCCAGTGATGGTGAAATTTTTCACTATAATATAAGACATACTGTCAATTGATTTTAAACAGAGAAATATGATCGATCAAACAATGGCTTTTTCTATTTGACGGTCTATATTGAATTTCAGATTCTATTATGGGGGGAAAAAAAAGGCCTTGATTTCAAATATTTAGAGCAAAAAAAAAAAAAAAAAAAACTTCCAACGTAGTCAATGGTTTATTTTATGGTTCACTCCATTTCTGGGGACACCGATTGTGGTTAAAAGTATAAAAGCATCATCATCATCATCATCATTTCAAAAGCATGTTTCCCTCCATATGAACCAAACAGTTCAGTGAACCATGGAGAGGACACATGATATTTACACTGAGAGAAGGGAAGCAGCACCTACATATACAGTGTATGTATGTGTATATTTGTGTGTTTGACATGGGACGTGGGCTGTAGACTTCAGGCTATTGTCCGTTCTTCTTGTCAGCTGCATCATTCAGACCTAACATTTCTAATAGTTTGTTTAAGATGGACTTTGTGATCACTCATCCGCACAGATGAGTGTGTGTCTGTTTGTGTGGTGTGTTTGCGTATCCAACTGTATGCCTCACATGCAGTGAGCGTCTGTCCTCACATTGAGGCTGTCCAGAAGCTGCCCACCCACCCCCTCCCCTCCCCAATCTCTGTCTTCTGGATCCACACAAGTGTTAACGTCACCAGTGTCCGTCTCATGTCCGCACAATGCTCCTCTACACCGCGACGTGTCCGGAGTCCACGACATGACGGTTGCCTAGTGACTGGGGGACTCTGCTGGACCCCCCCCACCTGAACACACACCTCATTACTGGAGCCAAAAAAAGGCCCGCTCCTCATTCCGCATGACAGTGTTCCAGTCTAATCCAGGGCTGATCTGGGCCTCATTCACAGACTATAGTCCAGGCTGTTGTGTTGTGTAGCAGTCTGTCTCTGTCTCTGTGCATGTCTGTGTGAGGTGGGGGTGGTCTCAGCTCCAACTCGTGCTCTGGAGTTCTTGACGGAGCCAGGATGGCAGCGGTTGGCCCAAGCGGTTCAGAAGACGCAGCAGCTCTATGTTGTGTTCACGGTAATACTCTGTCAGGAAGGCACGTGACTGAACACACAAACACACAAACACACAAACACAGCACAGGTCACAGATAGAGACAGAACATTTCAATGTTTACTCAACCTGATGGAAACTCTAGTAATGCATCAAATGTACGGTTAACCCTTTAACTCCTGACACTTAAGCAGTTCCAGAGTAAAAAAAATAAAGATAAAATAAGCAACAAAATGTACAAAAACTGTCAAAGTGATCAGTAAAATGAACAAAAATTAATAATAAACTAACAGAATAATGTGTAACATGAACAAAGTAAGACACGAACAGAACCCAATTGAAGAAAAATTGTAAAATAAAAAAAAATAAAATAACAGAAACTAATAAACATTCACAAAATATTAAATAACATGAAAAAATGCAACAACAAAAAAAGGAATAAATGACTAGTGTTTTAGTTTTGGCTTTTACTTTTTCTAAATCAGTTGCTTTTTGACACCAGTACATCAGTTCCATGGACCAAATTATCAGTAAAATAACACTTTTTATTTTTTTAATGAATGTTTAAACTAAACCGTCCATTCAGAACGCATCAATGCAAACACATCAAGGATTAAAGGGTTAAACGTGGTAATTTGGTTTTCAACATATTTTGTTTGTTGTTTAATGGTGGATTTTTCCTCCTGAGTGAAATGAGATGGTTATCTGAGATTCAAATGAGTGTGATAATGATGGAACCACACAAAATGACATAAAAGCTGTTAAAAGACAAATACCCACTTGTCTCTGAATTCATGATTTATGTTTATTTTGCTCACTCTGTGTATATGTATATATATATATATGCAGATTCTGGTAATATTACCTCAAAGTAAAACAGAATTTAAGTGTTTCAGTTGAAAATGTAAATTAAACAAGTATTACAGAGCAGAGCCGACTATTATTCCTGCCTGGTTGCACAACATGTCGCCCCTCCAGGTCGCTGCATAGACAAGGATTTATTTTTGGGTCTTAACTTTCAATCTTTAAAACCTTTTTAAACAATTTGCAAAAAATTCCACAACATTGAGAGAAAGTCACATGTAAAGACGTGTGAAATTTGAAGAGTGGACAAACTGTCTAAATTGAAATGATTAAAAATGTATTTAAAAACAAATATTTAAATTTTTTTTTATTAATTTTAACCATATACAGCACCTTTCCAAATGATAATGTTTGTGTGAAAACGTAAAAGAATTGCGTAAATAAATGTCAGAGAAATGGGATGGATAAAAATCTTGGACAGTATTCCTGGTATTCCCTTTGGGGGGCGGGGCTATAATAAACCTTCAAAAATTAGTATTTGATAATGATAACTAAAGTGAAAAGCTAACTATTATTATTGTACACACCTTATTTAAAAGGCATGTGAAAGCCCAACTCTGGATTTCTGGTTAACTAATTTAACTTGTAGTTTAGTTTTTGAAACATTGACTTAAACAGAAAAAAAGAAAGTTTCAGAATTATTTAAGAAGGGTGTTACACTTGATTAAGTGGATGATAATGTGTCTAGTTTGGGAGTGTACATGCACAGTTTAATTCCAACTCTATTTACAATGTAATGTAATTTATTTTTGTTTCGATTCAATATTATTTGCACTGCATTTGTAATTTACTTTTTGAGTTTGTCTTATTTACTTTCTTTTCATGTGCTTATATATTTTAAATCCTCTTTTGATCATTTATTTTATATTTGTATGAAGTTATTTACTTATTTGTGTTTGTTGTATAAATGGAAAACAAACAAATATATGTTTTTAAAAAAGGCATGTGAAAACTCCAGAGATATGTCTATCTGCCAGGGGAGTAAAATAATGAAGAGATTTACTTTATTTTAAAAACAGAAGGTGCGTTCCTTTCATAAAAACAACAGGTGAGTATATTTTTCGGGTCCATTCAGAGACACTTGGTGTTCTTGGCCCATGACAGAAGAGCTTAACGTTGACAGTATGAGGAGGAGACTCACCTCAGTGCTCATTTCTGGATACTTCCTGCCTTTACTCTTCCCCAGACATTTGGCTCGACCTCCCTCTAGCCGCTGGCACCAGAATCCTTTACTGTCATCGTACCTGCACACAGAACAGGAGCCAGATCAGCTCAGTGTCAAAGCTTACGTCTCATTTTTGATCTTATTCCATTGCTGCAGTTTCCTTATTGTAGAACAATAAAGGTTTTATTGTGTTATGTTAGTTTACAGAAGATGTCCACGTGGCAGTTTAGTACAGAAGTACTTTATTAATCCCACAGTTGGGAAATTACTTCATGACAACAGCAGCATTAAACATATAAATAAAACAAAACAGGAAAGGAGCAATGACATTAAAGAGTCAATACAGGATATTCCCTCAACTAGTAACAGTGGTTCTAAAAATGAAACAAACCCCTCACCTCATCAAGAGCCCCCTGCTCATTTTTATTGTCATTAATAATAATAATAATAATAATAATAATAGTTTATAAGTGGCCTAATGTAGGCTGTGTTTGAGGAAAAGGCCTGTAGTGGGTAACCAAGTCTACCGTGCTGAAATACTGACTGGTTTATTGAAAATGTTTTAGGTGTAGCTTCCCCATTTCAGTTAAACTACAATTAATTAATGAGTTTGGAACTGTTGTATGTATTTGCATACTAAATAAATTAAGATGCACATTTTTAACCTCAGCCAATCACATAAACAGCATGTCTCAACTGACCAATGACAACATAGTCATTGTAGTCACACGCTCATTTAAGTGTCTGTCCTTCTGACTGAACAGATTGAAGATTATGTAATAGATGCTACACTGCCTGCACTTTTCCTTCCTTTCTGACTTGTCGTTTGATGTTAAACCTTTTCTATGTAACTGTGCTTGTATACATTTGGATTGACTGTGGAATTTTATAAGGAAAAACTGCTGCCGCTGTCAGCTGTTGGGACCCGTCAACCCGTCTCTGTCCAAAGATTCTAAAGTGCTTAGTCAGCGTTGCCAAGGAATTCGGTCTGGGGGCGTTGCTACGGAGATAACAAGCCAGTAATAGGAGAAGGAGAGAACTATTTCTAATCACAGCCCAAATACAAAATTTTAGCTCATTTCATTTTCAATTGAGAAAAGTGTTTTGATATAAATACTTATACATTGTACGATACTTATACTTGTACATTGTGGCCCCCCACTCAGCTTTCTTGTTCATAACACCCCCAATATTGTCCAAATGTCCCATGGAGAGTGGTGGAAACCCCCTTAAGAAACCCTATAGTAGCATCTCATATAGACTCTACATAGTGCATTTTTTGTGGTGTTGTTCGTGTTACACACATTAGTGCCTGCGTGTAGTTGAAGAGAGGAGTGACACCGAGGAACCTCTGGATTCCCTCCATCACCACCGCTGGGTTGGATCGCAGCATGGCCCCGTCAACGATGTGCAGCTACAAGACAGTTAGCTTCATTAGCACACAAAACACTCATTCACATGAGCCTCATATTTAAAAATAAAAGCTTTGACGTGGACCTGCTGGTGCTTTATCTACATTTGTACCATGAATATGAACATGGTTCATATTACACACAGTTAGTTTTACCTTAGAGTCATATACAACTATACATTCTAAAGGCCCTTTAAGGCTCATTTATACTCCCGTCATGTACATAAATAGATATGTCTATTTCTAACGTTGTCTAACATCATTGCCTTCAAACTTCCAGTGGATTGGAATGAGCGTTTCTCAATCATTCCACCAGAGGGCGCCACTCTTAATATACTGGTTGAATATCATGAATAAGAGTCAAGTTTTTGTTAAGAGGAAAAAGAAAGTCAGTACTGTAATTAAAAAAAAACTTGGTGACGATGGAGGAGGTATTATGAATGTCAAAACTAATGTTGATATACAGTCATCCTTTCTGGAAGTTATTCTCTTCAAACCTCAACATGGCCTCCATGGTTCACGGTGGTACAGATTAGTTCTCTTGTTAGGGTTTGTGTCAGTGTGTTTGCAGGTATGTGTGTGTCACCTGGCTGGGCTGGTAGTGCTGCAGCCAGTGCTCTAGGTGAGAAGCATAGGCCCCAGGGTTAAGGCAGCGTCTCTGAAGGGCCAGCAGGTCCCTGGGGGCCGACAGGCTGGCTGTAACTACTTCATGGAAAGTGTTGTTTAGGGCTGCAGGGTCCTGGTGGGCTCTCTGGTGCTGGCATCGTTACAAACACAGAACAAAATCAGCCACAGAAGCAAATGTGTGGTTGGTCGTGAATAAGAGGTGGTTGAAGCAGCGGTTCTGACCTGGTACCAGGAATAGGCCCGGTCTGATGGGTTGATGAGTACTGCAAGGATCTTGGCTCTGGGCAGCAGGGCGGCTGCTCGCTTAGGAGACACTTCAGTATCAAAATAGTTTGCGCTCTTCTCAAACATGAAATCTGTGCTGACATTAGAAGGGAATGGGAAGAAGTCCATATACCTGAAGAACGAACAGAGGGATTCATCAGCTTCTGTTTTATTCACGGTTTAATTTCTCTGATGTAGCTGCTGTATAAGTGAATAATATTTCAGCCACAGAATTATTATTTTATCTTAAACCCTAAAGACCCAGTGCTACTTTTGTGGCAGCTTCCAAATTTTTTCCCCTCTGTATGTAACTTTAATTGATTTCTGTACATTTATTATATTATCATCTGTATTTTGTAGTGTTTAGAGTGAAAATCTGCTATTTTCATATATCAGTTGATCACATGGATGTTAATGAAAACTCAGATTATACCACAAACACAGAAAAGTGAAGAAAAAGTACAAATATATCTCTACCTGAAAAACTAACCTGAACAACTGCCTGCATCCACTGTCATTTGTATCAAACTCCATGCGTTTCAATATTGAATCAATGTTGTAGAAGATGGTGTTTATATATATATATGTGTGTGTGTGTGTGTAAAGTCCATGTACAGTAGCATGAATATTGTGTGACAGGTTTACCAGTCGATTCCGTTGTCATAGTTTACTCCACTAAAGAACTGGATCTCCTCAAAGGTGGTGGGGCTAGGGAAGGAACTGGTGATGGCTGGATGGAGGCTCAGGAATGAATGAAGCGCTGTAGTGCCTTTGAACAAAGATCCAAGGTGAGACATTTAGTGAAGCATAAGCACCGTTTTCACCACAGGGACTCTTATCATTTACTCTGAAAAACCTTGGCAGCTTTCCCTTGAAATTATGTAAAGAAGAAACTTTCTCTCAACTCCAAGCATTCCCTAAAAAAGTTCCAAATAAAGAGGTAGGACTTTTCAGAATTCTTGATCATTGGGGACATACATGTGTTAAATAACACTGATTCAAATGTTCCAATGAACTTATATTAACACAGTTTTTAAACCTATGAGCAGCTGCAGACTGGTTTATTCTATTTCTACAAGTTTCTCTTCAATTTTTGCTTCTTTGGAAAATGAAGCAAAAGAAGACCCGTCCATTTACTGAAGATGTTAAAAAGAAATTCAGTGGAACTTTCAGTTGGAAACTCAAAATGGCCAAGCCTGACGTGAATACATATTCCCAAATTTTTAAGATACCCCTATAAACACAAACCATACAGATCAACGGAAATGATTTCACACGGGGAAATAAATTCCTTAAATAAAAGTACCTGGAAATATTTGTGGGAAAAGTGTATAGAAAGCATCACTGCCGTACCTGTTTTCTGTGGTCCAATGACGAGGAACTTGGGGAGACGGTCACATGTCTTTTCCTTAGACCAGATATCTTTGTGTCTCTTATCATGACAGGGGTTCTGAAAAACAGACATTAACACAACTATTAAAGATGAAGCTACATACTGCAGCTCTACAACAGTTTGGGTTCAAAGGTCAGCCAAAGTTACACAATTGCTCCACTGTTACTACATTTATCTTCTGTCTGAACACAATTAAGAACCGTCAGTTGTGTGTTAACTACCCAACAATCACAGTGTATCAGCTCACTTCTTTAATCTTTGGCCATTATCATGTAATCAGTTCATCCTTGTATCAAAAACACTGAAGTTCACCTTTGACCTATACCTAATATCATCATATTTTCCTATTTCATATTTGAAGTATTTGACACAGCTTTGGTGATGTCACCTACTGTTTTTTTTCTCCCAATCATTTTTGCCCTTTTTGTCCAAACCATGTTTGGACAAAAGTGATGCTGAACTTTGGTACTTTTGGTATTCATAAAAATAAATATATATATATATATATATATATATATATATATATATATATATATATATGGCATAACCAGGTAGCGGGCATACTGTACAGGAACATCTGTAAAGAGTATGGACTAGAGGTCCCAGGGTCAAGATGGGAGAACCCCCCAAAGGTGACAGAGAACAAACAGGCCAAGATCCTGTGGGACTTCCAGATCCAAACTGACAAGATGGTGATGGCCAATCAGCCTGACATAGTGGTGGTGGATAAACATGAGAAGACAGTGGTGGTGATAGATGTAGCAGTCCCCAGTGATAGCAACATCAGAAAGAAAGAACATGAGAAGCTTGAGAAATACCAAGGGCTGAAAGAGGAGTTAGAGAAAATGTGGAGTGTGAAGGCAACAGTGGTACCAGTAGTGATCGGAGCACTAGGGGCAGTGACCCCCAAGCTGGGAGAATGTCTCCAGCAGATACCAGGAACAACATCAGAGATCTCTGTACAAAAGAGCGCATTGCTAGGAACAGCTAAGATCCTGCGCAAAACCCTCAGGCTCCCAGGCCTCTGGTAGAGGACCCGAGCCTGAAGGAGACACCGCCCACGTGGGGCGAGAGGAACATTTTTTATTTTTATATATATATATATATATATATTTTAAATAAAAATTAAATACCAAAATAAAACAGAAAAAGATTTTTTAAAAATAATATATATGTATATTTTAGAAAAATCTCCCTCTACATTTAAAAAAAAGTAAATAAAAAAAAATATTTTAAAAAACATCTTGTAAATAATTTAACTGTTTTTTTAACTTAAAAATTTTATAATAAATACTAAATAAAATATTTTTTTAAATGTAATTATTTTTTATAATAAATAAATATAAAAATCTCTCTCTCTCTCTTACACTCAGAAGCCATTACATCATTATCAGGGTTCTGAAGAGGTTACCATTAATTCAACTTGGGTGTGAGAGAAGAGGGAGGTATCTAAAACATGCAGGACAATGGGCCACGAGGACTGGATTTGAGAACCAAGGTTCTATGGGTTATTCATTCAAGAGGAAAGTCACATTTCTATCAGTGTTTGAAAATGATAGTTTCATGATGAAACCAGGAAAAACAAGGTTAATAAAGCAAATAAAAGTCAGTGTTATTTTCACCCTCGGCCACACTGGCTGCAGGGTTCTGTCATCAGGTGGTCTTCCGTTTGTCCAAACACCTTGACATGCACTGATAAGTCAGGCCACTGGGGGCAGTAGTGGACCAGATAAGTCAGGCAGAGGGTTTTCAAGTGTGTACACATTATATGTAACATTTATTTTTTATACTGACCTGCCACAGTGGATCTCTCTCCTCAGGGAAGATCTGAAAGTATTTCTCAGCGAGTAGGGTGGGGGGCAGGGTCTGTAGCCTCAGGTTGGTCCAACATTGGACAAACTTCACCAGAGACTCAAAGGTGTACAGACCCAGCCGATCATTGCCATAGTTGGACAGGTGGGTCATGAAGATGCTGATCTGGATGATACAGGGCATGAAACACAACTTCATTACATGTGGATGTGATCATATATTTGTCCTGCAGAGGTCAGTACCAAGCTCTGTGTCTCAGTTACAGGCTGCAACCAACCATTTCAAAGAGTCGCATTTTATAAAATAAACTCCCATCAAAAGTCAAGTCACTCCTTGAAAAACACTTAATTCAAAAGTTTTTAAACAGAATGTCATGTTTAAGGTAAACTGTGTGGTAACAAAACAGGAGTACGGTGTAAGGTTTTAATGATGACTTAATGAGCATGTCTCCAATTGACTCCTATTGATCATCTGGGTCCTAACTTTTGTTTGATAATAGTCACACTGAAATGCTTTTTTGTTTGTTTTTCATGCGTCATTAAAAAGCATCATAGGTTGAACTACTTGATTTGCACATATATACAAAAACACAATACAATAAAAGCTTTTGCTTAAACATGTTTGTAAGTAAATGTTCAAGGGAAACTTAAATACACTGGTGTGTTTATTGTGCATGACAGTTTTCTTACAGGGTTGAGGAGGACAGTGAGGAAGAGTTCTCCTCCTCTGATGCTCTTGTCCAGCTCCTTTGAGCCTCCTGGGTATTCATTATAGAAGATAGTATGAGTGAAAAGGCCACACGTTTGTCTGGGCAAAACCTGAAACATACAACACATCACAAGTTTATTGGCGTCTCTTCACATATTTGCATTTGTGTGTATTTTAGAAAACTGATACTGATGAGGACCCAGTACTACTACTGCGACAAAATACTTCTTTAACAAAATACATCATTCAATATTTACAAACCAAATCTTTAGTTTGTTAATGACCCAACAGTCGGGAGATTTAGATTTTAACATTATCTTTTAATAAAAAATCTTAAAATATACAAGTATGACAGTTTTCTTATTTTTTTTTTATTTATTCTTTTCAGTTCATACTTGGGTGAGACACCTACCAGGTAGTTTCCTAGAAGTTCCAGTAATGTGACAAGTGTAACCAGGACAACAAGTAAAATATACACAGACTAAAATGGAGGAGTAGCTTTTATCTCCTATTCTCTATTTACCCTCTTTGCTGCAGTAAGCTGTTCCTAAAGATCAAGTGTTTTCTCCACAAATATACATTTTCTACAGTTTCTAAGCAACTTATACAGACCAAGTAGCGCCAAAAATATGACCCACAAACCAAACCTGGTCCATAAAAGGGTCTATTCCAGCCCATGAGAGGAATTCAAGTGCAAAGATTACACTGAAATATTAACAATCAAAGATGTCGTAATGACTTTAGTTCAGGTTTTACATGCGCCTGGATTCAATCTCACGTGGATTGGTCCAGATACTATCACAGTAACCGATAAGTAATGAAAACTCCAAATGTTTTGTCTTAGTTACATTTATGACCAATCCCTTTATCAAAAACATGAACAGAAAATGTCTTAAGAGAATGAAGTGCAATATTAACTTAACAAGAGTTTGTCCATTTTGAAATATATAGATGTTTTGTGCATTTCTAGATCAACTGTCATCTGTAAACTGCAATGCACTTGTGTAAATGATCAACTGAGGCAGAATATCATTAAAATGTGACTTTTCTTATGACATTTCAGGTCACGCCATCCAAATATTTTGAAGGATACTTTGTACATGTCAACATTTTCATAATGTAATTTCCTTCCTTTCTTTCTTTTTTTTTTTTTTTTTACTGTTACTGGTCTGACCCACTTCAGATCATATATGATGACTGACTGACACCCTTGATAACAGACACATTATGGTCATCTTATTGAAGGAATCAAACCAACCTGGATCCCATTGTGGATGAAGCCTCTGCGGTAGCGAGCTGGTCGTAGATGGGGGTACTCCTCAGTGCTGGTCACTTTAATGCCCCACACAGACTTCCAGGCCTCATAGAGCTGGCTGTGAACGGGGTAAACACCAGAGTGGTGTGGAGCCACAGCGTAGCCCATATCTGTTGGGATGCCATGATCCTGTGTGTAGAACACCCACAAAAACACATTCAATCACACAAAATAGTAGAAGGCAGTGGGCTGTGCACTGCTACAGTGAGTCCATTTACACCCGCACTAATAATAAAATTATTATCTGATTTCTGGAGTTATCACATTATTCAAAGGATCATTGTAAAAAAACATAATCTGACATGTTTTATCAGATAACACCAGTAAATGGATCATTCAAAACTGGATTAACACACCTGGATTTGTCTACAATACTCTGTCAGCTGCATGTATAAAGGTTAATCTGATGTATTTAGTTCTTTTATATCTGTTAATGTGTAAAAACTATTTAAAAAACTGGTGCCCGTCACAACAAACCCCGCCCCCTTACACAGCTTTTACCTGATTTGCCCATGCCTTTTATCATGTGAAAACACATTTTTGGTGACTGTGACCTCTGAACTACATTCACCAAATTTTAATGTGATCTATTTTGGACCACCTTGTACCTTTACTGAAAATTACGTATAAATTGGTCCATTAGGTTTTGAGTAAAACTACATACAGGTTTACTTTATTATTGTTATGTTTTATTGTTACAATTATATTCCATGATATTATTATTGTTGTTGCTGTTATTATTTTGTCTTGTTTGGTAGAGATATTCTACAATCCATAGTCCTACATTGTAAGGGTTGGGTGGGTATGTCAGAGGGGAGGAGGTAAAACAATTGATAAATATTATGACTCTGAATATGTTGATTGAAAACCAATGAACAAAATTAAAATAAAAAATAAAACTACATACAAACAGACCAACAAACCAACTCAAAAACAACGCCCCTCTCGCCTTCACGGGGGGGTGGGGGGTGGTAATCACAGAAAACAAAAGTTATGTAGACAAACATGTCGTGGCCTAAGTATCAGGAATCCACAGTCCTTTCTGTGATTGCTCCCCTGAATATCTTCCCTCACAGTGAACAATTTCAACACATACTCCACCATAAACCATCCATTTGTCTACAAACAGAGCTGGTAGGATGTGTTTTGTGGAAAGTAGAGCTACATGCAACTGCAGTAGCAAGAAGCAATGAAGCGGTTTTCATATTTGTTGCTGTTGCTGCAGTCATAACGCACCCGGGCCATTTATAGCCTGTCTGTCCATGGGAGTGGACCTCTTCTTCACTATGGTTCTTGTCCCACTGGGTTTTGGAAGTTTAAGGATGAAGGACATTAATCTATTTACTTCATCTATTATTTATTTGACTGTTTGGTCATATCTAACTGATTCTGTAAAACCCTGTGAGATAACCTTTTTGTGATATAAGGCCCTACAAATAAAATGTCACTGAATTCATCATGGAAAGGCTCAGGGATTTGTGATTCTAAAGCCATGACTTGGGTTTTACAGATTTGCTGAAAATTGGTGCATGTAAATGTATATGTAATGCATCAGATCTGATTATTACAATTATTTTTTTCATGGCCATGTAAAGACGCTCAATTATATCGTAGCCGCAAATTGGCAGCCACGCTTCTGTGAGTCTGTCCCAGGGTAAACAACAAATGTAGTTTACCACCACCAGAGGGAGAATGTAAAAGCGAATGAATAATGGATCAATAATATAAAGCGCTTTGAGTGTCTTGAAAAATGATATAGAAATGTAATCCATTATTATTATATTATTATCATTGGCTTCAATCTACAGAACCAGTTCTACTAACCTGAGCAAAGATCTTGTTGAGTCTCATCTGCTCAGCAAGGACACTGACATTATGAAAGAGATGAGGTTGCATGTGGCTCCACATATGAGGAAACCACCAGAAGTCCATTCTGTGCTGCAGCAGCATGTCATCTCCCCGATCTTCTTCGTCAGTACCTGCAATCACCACATAAATACACAATACCATCAATTGTCATGATTTGAAATGACAATGTGCACTGGGCAGAAAAGATTAAACACAAATGTTATTACTTTTCGCAATAAAGACACATATTACATACACTGCTTTTAACCTAGTGGTTTAATTTAGCTACAGACATTGACAAAATCAACATAAACTGTTACTTGTGCAGCTTTGCTCTTTCTGATAATGTTGTACTTAAATGTTGAAAATGGATTTAAACATGTACAGTTGCTCCATGCTAAATGCTCAATGTAAGTCATACCTGTGTGATAGAACTTTCCAGAAAAGCCTAAGTTGAAAGTGAAGTTTGGAACCAATGCCCTCAGCTTATTTTGGGTGTTGAGTAAAGCCTGTAAAAGGACAACCCAGAGTTCATACACAGATTCACAGTTAAGGGAAGAAGAGGAAACAACAGTTAAAGGACTTGTAAGAATGTTTTCCAAGTAATCACAAGATGCCTCTGATGTCACCAGACATTAAGGAATCATGTTAATTTCAAATACTGACATCAGTGAAAGTAGTAGTCAGGAAGAGGATACCACACTTGACAGTATTGTGAATGTGATTTGGCCACAAACCCACATATGGCTTCTTTAATATGTCTGTTCCCTGTCAAATGTAAGTAACAACGGTAGATCAAAGACATAGTTTGACCCTCCAAGTTCTGTCTTAAAGCTTCCACAGGATACAAGTCATAGTGGTGAGTATTTCAGTGTCCAGTTCATCTGACCTTTGCTGGACTGGGTGCAAAATATGAATGTGAACACACCATAGGTTTCAACCACAAAGAAATTAACACAAGATTGAGAGCCAAGCCATTAGGGCAATAAAGTGCTATATCAATGAACATGAATAAGTAAGTGCACTGCTGGCAAAAACAACAAAAGAGAACACCCGAGGCCTGGAGGAGCTCATACATCAGATAGGCCTTGTTCACACCTCAGCAAAATAGTGCAATTGTGACTCTTAGACGAAGGAACACTTCTGCTTTATTAATACAACTATTTCCATCATTTGACAGGTTATATTAAAGTGCTACCTCAATAGATTGTTTTTAATGGTGATAATTTGTCAAAACGTTTCTCTGTGGAGCACTTAAAAATAGAAAAGATTGTCAGGATGGCATGGAGGTTTTCCTTTAAGTATTAATATTGTCTTTTTATTTCAACTGCCATAAATGTAATTAACTCTCATTTATATAGCTTGAGTCTTTGATCTTACACACAGTCCATGTTTCAGGCTAAACATGAACTGTCGATGGCTACTGCACAAAAGCATCTCCACTAACCTTTCACTGGAAAACAACAACTCGCAGAGACTAACAGAGTCTCAACCTGTTGATCTTAAAGTGCACCTAAATAGGAATATACTGATGTTCAAATGTAAAATGACAATTTGGCTGACAGCCAATGCAGATGCTGATACGATTGACATTGTTAGATGTCAAGAAGTTGAGAGATTTATGCAGAAAAAAATATTGACATATGATGATATACAAGGATACAGCTGCTGTTGAGATTAAGAATGTTAAAACCAGTGTTGACAACAGCTTGCACCTACCTCCACATCTGACACCTTCATGCGGGTTCCCTCTTTGCCCACAAATATGTCATCCACATCCACCAAGATATGGCGATCTAAAGACAGACACAGTCTTTTCCCTGTCAGGTAGGCAATGGCATCCACGAACACTAACTTATGAAGCCAGTAATTGAGATTGTTCCCAAAAAGAACTCTCTGAATCCCATCATGGAGCCCCAAGTCCTGCACCACTGTAGCGTGGAGGGCCCGCACTGGGCTGGGTCCAAAGTGTGCCAGCACCTCTGAGGATTTGGTGCTGGCCAGTAGCACTGGTTCATATGTAGAGTGGTTAGACTGGAATATGGTCCAGTCATCCCCTGGTAGAGAGCCCTGCTCCACCTGGTTGGGCTTGGTGATGTAGAGCAGAGGAGCACTGGGGTTAATGCGGTAGTCCCTGAGCCCCAGGTGTGAATGTAGAAAGAGGGGGAAGCCTTTCAGCTGTGCACTTAGAAGAGAGTTTTCATTTGCTTTGAAGAAGCCAATGACACCAACTCCATATTCAGCGCAGTACTTGTCCAGCAAGTCCCGGTTCCAGGCATCCAGATTGACATATTTCAACACATTTTCATAGATGATCAGTGTGTATCGCCCACGGTTTCGCTCCGTTAACGTGGGCATGTCACCTGCAGAAGAAAATTATTTTAGTTCAATTCTTTAGTTTATATCTTCAAATCACAAATGTATCTGATGTCTCCATTTTGTGCATTAAAGAAACAATTGTCATTAATTTGCCCATGTGACTAGATGTTTAACTTTTTTTTCTAAAGCACACAGCACTTAAGGCCAAGAATGGGCTCTTTATTTTTGTTTAATTTTTTTATGCAAATGTTGGTACAATAGCAAAACATGCTATATAAAGTGCAGCTTAAACTAGACAAGTATAATAAAGATAGCAAATCAGTATTGAAAGATTTTTTTCATACAAATGAAATGGAAATGTAATCATGCAGACAATATTATAATCACAAACTGCAGCATTTTTGTCTCAATTTCGAAGTGAATGAACCTCATATGAAGCATAAAGAAATGTTTCAGGTACACACCTTTACCCGGTGCGATCTCAGTCTGGTAACGGAAGCGGCTTGACTCCAATATGGCGACAATCTCCTGGCCAAGCTGGGAGTAGATACTTTCAACAAAGACCAGAACGACAGGCTCTGTCCTAGAGTTGTCCACCGTCTTCACCTGCCTCAGTCGGCCCTGGCGTGGAGGGAGGAAAAGTGGAGCCCTCTGGACACCCAGGAGCCCTCCTGCTGCCCCGGTGCTAACTCCTGGTGACATACCCCCTCCTCCTCCACCACAGTCACTGAAGGGCAAAGGAGGGGCCTCTTTGATTTTGGGACTGTTGGAGACATAGTAGGCAAGGAAAGCCATGGACAATAAGCAAAAGATGATGAGTGCCAGGATGAGGCGGTGGAGCTCCAGCTGGCGGACACCACGCATTAGCTTCCACACACCCAAGCCCGCACCTACCATGGTGTTGGAAGGGGGAGGCAGGGCCAGGCAGCAAGCAGCAGCACTGAACGGGGAGGGAAAATGGAGAGGAGGGGAAGGAAGATTGAGCAGTAAACGCTGGCACTGGGCTGTGCTGAGGAATAGCCATTTACACTAGGTCACCATGGCCAGCATCATCCATTACCTGGTCAGCACCTAGAGCTCTAAAGCACAAATGCGATCAGTGTCAGGAGACACAGCCAGATATTTGTGTGTAGGGGGGTTATAATGTCAGTTATCTGTATTCAGTGGAGGCTGCCTCAGGAAAAGCAAGTGAAGCCTGGTACAGGACTGGGTTCTTCAAATCAGCTTCAATCAGCCTCAGCGTCTCTGCTGATCAGGAAATGAAGAGCTTCAATAAGGTAGTACACAGGACTCTCTATACATGTCCATCTGAATGTTTGTATAGTCTCTCAGCAGAAAGAGGGATGCATGTGGTGTGCTCTGCTCTGGGGCAGAACCCCCTTAGGCCACCTAGAATGGACATCCCAGAAAGACACCCCTGAAAATAGGACAGAGGAGAAAAGAGGAACAGGACAAAAACAAGCAGTTAGAAACGTAATCCTTAAAGATAGGAGAAGATGAAGAATTAATACCCTGGCAGCTAAATCTCTAGGGTATCGTCAATCAGCGTATCGAGTACAAAGACTGTCGCCATGGTCTAGACCAGGGGTACTCAAACCTGGTCCTCGGGAGTTACTATCCTGAATGTTTTAGATGTATCCCTCTTCCAACACATCTGATGGTCATTATCAGGCTTCTGCAGCTCGAGACATTTATCATTTGAATCAGGTGTTGGTAGGGGGATACATCTAAACATGCAGGATAGTAGCTCTCGAGGACCAGGTTTGAGTACCCCTGGACTAGACTTTCACAACAAAACAGTGGTGTCTTAAGTTGAAATTGATTAGATGTTTAAAATGTTTGTAGGGTCATTAAAACAAAGACAAACCTGCTTGAACTGTGATGGTTCAGAAACTCACCTGGAAACAAACACTGACTGCTGAAATCTGCAAGAGCCCTGTAAAAGAGGAGGAGGAGGAATGTCAGATTAAATATACTTATTTGGAAACACAATAAGAACTGTGAGATGTTCTGTTAATTTAGATATTCAGGATAAAATACAAAGCATAAAACAAAAAATCCACAAGAAAATGCTGTCATGTATACAGCATGGAGATGGCACAACGCTAAGATAGAGAGAGCAGTGTGCCTGATCTTCCAATATGAACCAAATAAATGTTAGCATCCTTTTGTTACTAAATGAAGTATCTGAACTGCACACATGAAAAGCATTCAAGTACAAAGCTGGGGGTGCTGAAGGTGGAGGTGCTGAAAACAGTTATCCAATTAGAGAATTTCCCTGTGGAAAAGTGAAGATGAAGTTTAGGATCTACATTAACAACATGCTTATAAAGTGTAAAGACATTGCACCTGCTAAAACAGCTTCAGTATTTACTGTAGGTACTATGAATACATACATACATCATTTTTCACCAAACCAGTGAAGAGAGCAGTTGCATTTCACTTTCCTCCTGCCCCCCTCTTATCTCTTATCTACCCCAGCTTGTTTCAGAGTCCTGTGTGCTGGCCTCGTCATAATTATCTCCAATTCTGAACCCACTGACTGCTTAGTTCCCAAATCAAGAGGGAATTGATTAAGTGGGCATTCAGCATGATTGATAATATTTATTCACCAACAAAACAAGGCCCGGGAGAGCCCAGCTGCCCCAATGGAAGATACTTGGCTGGACACGTCCACGACTCTTGGCAGGTCGTATGTCCACCTTATCGATCGAGGACGCTGAAGATGCTTATCTGTTTGGATGTATGGCGGTGGAATACCTCATGTTTGGCTTTGGAGGAGTGCCGATTGGCCGCAAAGTGGAAAATTACATGAAATCTAAGAGGGCCCTGGTGTTGTTGGACAAAATTCATTTAACGGCACTCTCCGACACCTATGACTGTGCTAAAGCCGACCATGACCCAGTCTCAGGACAGTCATACTGACTTGATGAACTGTATTTGACAGCTAACGCTTGTGGTGAAACAGTCGTGAGAATGTGGTCTGCTGGTTCACAAAAAAGATTGGATTACATTGTGGGTTAGCTCACTGAAACGCTGCGGGTTCTAGCGGGACTTGTTAGAAATATGGATGAACTGAAAAAAGTGCTTCCGGTTATCATTAAGTGTTATAGTTGAAGCCCCAGCAATTTTTAATGGAAAAGTAAAAAAAAAAAAAAAAAAAAAAGTTTTTTGTCATCTTGTTCTCATCTTTCTTTTATGTTACTCCTTGTCAAGGATGAGTCTGCAGATGCTACCACAGCTGGCGACCTTTGGGAGGCATCAAACTGATAACACATACACACACTGATAACATATACACTCACTGACTTACACCCTCTCTCCCGTCCCTGCTCTCAATGTACCTTATCTTTGTAATCCCATTGTCTTCATTATGTATCTAGAAAAAAAAAAAAGTATCATAATATCCATTATGAGATGTTTTCCACTGTTGGTGTGGATATGTGCTGGCTTATTTACGCTCTAATGCTGTTTTCCTGATAAATAAATGGTAGCACCGGTCTGAGCTGCGTCCAGCTTTGGTCATGGAAAGACCAAAACAAATGAAAATTTCATTTGGATATGTCCCTGTGTTATGCCAAATGACAACAAAGCCATTCTGATCCTGAAATATAAAACAATTAACATCCAAGCCCTCAATAAATGTAGTTAATACTTCAACAATACACAGCACATAAGAACTGGAGAGACTGAAATTTCACCAAGACACATAACCACAACATGCACGAGTCTTTGAGGACATTCTCCTTTCAGTTCTAATCCCACATGTGGATTTGGAACAGAAAGCTGGGGGCTGGACTTGGGCTGGTGTGTGTGGTCCCCAAACCACACAGGTTTACTACTGTGAATATGTTGTCTTGATTCTTTTGGCTCACAATGCTAATTAAAGGAACATCTGTGAGGGAGGACTGTGAAGCTCAACATCCACACACACTAAACAAAGCACGTGTCCATAGGCAGCACAAGGGTCATGAAGGGACTGACTGGGCTTTAGTTGGATTGCAGTTACTGTTCTGTGGTGGTCTTTATACTGAATGTGTGTGTATGTGAGAGAACACAAAGTGGAATGAATAGAACAAGTTTGTAGAAAGAAGCAAAAGAAAACAAAAGCCTTCAGAGGACAGCATATCTGTCCCAGCTGAACAACACTGGAAACAGGAAACTGTCGCTACGGACACATTCAATGTCACCTTCATTTTTTAACTCTCATACGTTGTCTCTTCACATCAATATGTATCCGATTTATTAATCCTTTCCCCTCCTTCAGATTCCTGTGCTTAAACAACTTCATTCAGAAATATGAATTATGTGTCCTGCTTTAAACTGAGTTACTTTTTTAATTAATAGATATACTTATGTCATGCTAAAACAATTGCTTCATAAGTTAGACTATTTACATTTTGCTCACTACTATATTTTACAAGGTGCAATAATGTGGTAAAAAGAATAAATGTACAACTGCATTTGCGCATGTAATTGTTAGGACCTCAGTTGTAGAGGAAGGCTGTCTTTAAATGGAGCTGGTGTAAGAGAAATCCATGAAAACTCCAATATACACTCCTACAAATACAGCCCACTTTGGTGCATAGAGCTTTGTTTAATAGATAGTCATGAGCTGTGCTGCTAAATGTTAGCATGGGATTTATTTTAAGTCCAATGTAATTTCAATTAGCAGTTTTTGTTCCCTGCTGCACTGGCTTCTGTGCATGACTCATAAGTGAGTGGGCACACACTGTGGGTTCTAGGTTTAATTTAACTTCCACACCTTCTACAAATGTCGACATTGCAGAGCAGTCTTGAAGCATTGAACAATTTATTTATTTATTTTTTTTAAACAAAGTGGTAAAAGGCTGCAACATGGATGTAAGGTATTTAAGACATTTCTCATGTTGGTTCACATCGTACTGAATGATACACCCCTTGCGGAGCATTTACCGTGCCACCACTAATTTGTCATTTTCAAACAACATTTCTGGACAAGTGACATTTATATATAGAGCTTTGCAAGATGACTTACTTACAGAATTCTAGTCATTGGTTGGAACAGGACATGGAGCCTGGGTAGAGCTGAACATGTGGCCACAGAGCCCCAGCTGTGTTCTGCACCCTGTCCATTTGACTTAAACAGAACTCTGATCCAGTTCAGAGTAAGGGCTCATTTATGCTCTATGTTTAAGACACAGACAGATATGGATTGAGTGTCCTGTTCACTTGTGTGCAATGACAATAAAGTCTATTCTTCTATTTTATTACGGCAGGTGTGTGGACACTTCATGTGGATACAGAACTGGATCCATTCACTTCCCAAAACTGTAGTCTTTAATAAATCATCTTAAAAATGAGGGATGTATAATTTGCTTATATTTGTAGAGGTACCGTCGTCCAGTGTGATGAAAGTACCATGACAACCTCAGAGAATATGGATAGAAAAGATGGAGCAGAGTGTTCATTTTCCATCAAGGGAAATGAGAGAAATTGCTGGTGTGGTGACAAACTGATAGCACAGTCAACAAAAACACCAGAGGGAGGAGGCAGTGTGGTTAAGCACACAGGGGTGAATATACTGCAGCTGCTGTGGCTTTGTTTGTAGAGCTGAAGGGAAGGTGTTCGTGTGTGTGTGTGTGTGTGTGTGTGTGTGTCGTTTTCCACACAGTTGCGTAGTGTGTGGAAAATCTGTTTACAAAAGCTTAACACAAGAGAGTTTCTTCAAAGCTACAGGCTTTAGTGAGGGTCAGAAAAGGCAAGAGTGTTTCTCAGGCAGCTGCAAAATAATGCTCTGTTACCAGGGTATAGAACAGACTATCCTGATAACTACTGCTCAGAATTCACAATTAACCTTCCCAAGTCATTCAGTAATAAAAGCCTATGACACCAAACTAGAACTGACAAAATTCAGCATCATACCACTCCCACTTCTTTCAATCTACTGTGAGAAATATATACCTACAACACGGACAGTGTACAAAAGCAGCCAATTATTGTATATATTATATACACATATGCTCACACACTGTACATATAACATAACTACTGTATTATTGATTATTATTACTATAATATTGACTTCCACTAATACGTTCTAATGTGCAACTGTCTGTTTTTCCACTACTTTTCCTTTAATATTATATTGAAATCTCACTCCATCGTGTCAGGTAGAAATGCTCATTTCTTCTAAACTACCCCTGTTCAGATCCATTTATATCATTGTATTCCTCTGCAGAATTTATTTTGGTATTACTACACAAATGTCTTTGCCCTGAACTGTATCCAAAGGTACAATAATATCATTAATGAATGTGATATACTTTTTACATTAAGTATATAAACAATATTTAGCTTTTATCCTTATAGACCCTACTGAAAGAGAAATATAGGTCCTCAGGAAAATTGTCATTTATCAATTAATCATTAATCAATTGATGTCAACCAGCTAACAAGTAATGAATTAATCAATAATTTGCATCCCTAATTGACAGTCAATTAATCGTTTATAGTCCTAATTAACACCAGCTTGATCAAAGTGTACTTAAAATTCAATGGTCAAGTTCACATCTGTGCTTGTTTGTTTTTGTAATAAATACATTATTTATATACTTAAACTGGCATTTGAATGATTAAACATTAATGGAAATTATTTTAAACTGTAGTTCTAAGCAGGGCTGAAGTTGTTTAAGAAATGTATGGGGGAAAAAAGCCAAAAACTTTAACAGTTGTTATGCAGAGAATACAAAATGATTAAAAAAAACATGCAAGACTAAAAGACATTAGATTTAAAACACAAAAATTCTTGCCAAAATTCATGCCAGAACCAACCCCCCGCCCCTTCAAAAAACAAACAAAACAAAAAAGGTACAGATTGCACAAGGAGGGTTAAACAAATTTTACTGGTGCAATGTCTCACCTGACCTACAGGGGGCATAAAATCATTTACAAAACTCTGATGCAAACATAAACCCAGCACAGTCTGAATCACAGCATGTATTGATCAAGTGTTTATTTCTAGCTTTGGGTGACTTTCCAAAATTATTTATAGTTAAATGGCTAAAACATTTTTTTACTGATCTGACTGATAAAAGCATCAAACATGCCTTTGCACTAACAATGTGTGGTAAACATGTGCAGACACACCTACACACGTTAAAGCCTGTATGCCTGCATCACATCTCAGATTCATACTCACACAGTGACTATATTACAATATGTGGCGGATTTAAAAAATAGAGTGTATGTTAGGCTTGAGACAAAAAGCTCCGTAAGGCCATTTAAAACAGCAGCTCGCTGCAGTAATGCGACAGCAGTGATGAATGGGCCTGCACAGATTCTACTTAAACCACTGAAGCTGCCTCACGATGAATGCAAGTATGCATTGGTGGAGACTTTATGTTGCCTCCATGCTGGAAAAGTCCATTTGACTAAGAACTAAGAAAGACAAGACACAGAACACTCCCATAAAAAGACTTGGGCAGTGAGTTCACAGAGTGTCAGCATGAATGTGTATCAACAGAAACACTGAGGGCAGGTGAATTGATAATATTCTGTCATTGATGGATCTTTTTTTGAAGATGACAGAGAATTCTGAAGGTCGTCCATCATTTTGACATGTTAAAATAGTGAGGGTAATATTCCAAAGAAAGTTTCACACAACACTATGAACACAATCTGGATCAGAATCAGTGGTCTGTTTGCCTCAAACAGTCCATAACAGCATCCTAATGACAGAACTGTCCAGCATCACCGTCCATGACCATGCCAAGTACAACACAGAGGAGTCCTGTAGTGGATTGGGTATCCAACAGATAACCCACATAAACACGGGGGGGTAAAAAAATAAATAATTTTTTTTTTTTTATGGGTATGGATGCGGCTAAAATTAAACAAAATGTGGGCAGGTAACCGACAAGGAAGTGAAAAACTAAAAGAAGAATAATAGATGAAACAGTGGAACTCTAGTTGATCCATAGCTGGTTTGTTTTATTTTGAAGTGAGTTTTACATCCAAGCCAAAAAATAAAGCTTTTGAATGTGAGTTAAAAAGGATAAATGCACACACTGCCTTGAGGTACAGCATGTGTGTACTACATTCAAACTGCAGGCAAAGACCTGACACACAAGCACACACAAAAAAAATTAGATTTCACTAAAAAATCTGAATTATGAATTAAGACCTTCTGTGTGAACGTAGCCTCAGAGTATCAAGTCAGACTGAAGCAACTGCAGGAGAGAACATAAGAGACGGGTAATCTGACACCCCACATGTTTCTGCAATGACTGACAGGACGCAGCATCTGACCAATCAACGGTCAGATGCGCCGACGGGTTGTTGGATGAGGAGGAGAATCTGTATGAATCTGGAACAAGAGAAGTAAAAGACATTCAAACGACGAGGCTTGTGTTTCACTTGAAGGTGTGTGTGGAAGCACAAAAAAAACCTTTGTGGCCTGGTACCGGGTTCTCCAGCAGTAGTGTCAGACCTGTTCTGTGCTGTCAGTCCAGATCTGGTCCTCAAGGGCCACTATCCTCTATGTTTTTGACATATTCCCTTTTCAAACACACCTGATTTAAATGGTGAGTCGATGAGCAAACTCTGTAGAAGCCTGATAATGGGTTAGGGGTAGGTTATGTGAAGGAAGAAGAAAACATCCAAAACATGCAGGACAGTGGCCCATGAGAACCAGGATTGGACACCCCTCCCCTAGTTCATCTTTTTTCACTCCTTTACTCGTACCGTATTGTCCTCTGTCTTCAACTTTTGTCCAAGCCATGTAGTCTTGATGTTTCAGCTCCTTTGTCTTTCTGTCTCTCCTCTCGCTCCCTCTCTTTTTAGAGAGTTTGTTATGTCTTTTTTGGTAATGGTCAATTTTAACAAGGGGGCACTCAAAATAAAATTCAGCATTTTTTTTTTAATCCTTTGTAATTTCGTACAGGAGAATTTTTGTTAGACTGTAAGACTATCAATCAATCAATCAATCAACTTTATTTATATAACACCTTTAAAAAGATCCACAGGGGAAGCCAAAGTGCTGTACAAAAAACATGAGAAAAATAAGTTAAAACGCACAATAACAAAAGACACAGGTTCATGTCAGCTCGGTGTTTGCAGATGCCAAACAAAGAGAGCTTTAAGAGTTAAAAGCCAAAGCGAAATAATGTGTTTTAACTGCGATTTAAAAATTGGGAGAGAAGAGACTAAACAGCCTGGTATTTTTTATTTTGTATAATTTTATTCTATATTTTTTATGTTGCTGTGAAAAACAGTTTTTAACTAGAAAGGCACCCTGAGAGTGCAGACCTCCACCAAGGTAGACGCCCACCCTGATTACCCCCAAAATGAAATCAGTTCTTCCTGTTCACATTTCCAACATATCCTGAAAATTTCATCAAAATCCATCCATAAGTTTTCGAGTTATCTTGAACACAGACAAACATAATTGGCGGCAAAAAACATAACCTCCTTGGCGGAAGTAATAAACTACGCACAGTTTACCTGAGTTGCCCTATCTCTTACTGCTAAAACACATTTTTGGTGACTGTAACCTTTGACCTACATTCACCAGTATTTAATGGGATCTATTCTGGACCACATTGCACATTTCCTGAAAATTTCATAGAAATTGCTCCAGCAGTTTTAGCATAAAAGTCCTTAGAAACAAACAGACCAACAAACACACAAACCAAACCAAAAACAATAGTGGACAGGTATTGAAAGTAAATTTCTTCCTGAACGTAAGGTGCAAAAGAATTGGCAAAAAGATATTTTCTGAGAACCTTTACTGCAAAAGTAAAGCAATTTAGGCGGTCTGTTATAATATAAGGATACGGTGTGTTATATTTTGGTAAATAACATGTAAAAAAAACAAAACAAATGGAGTACTGAAATGGCCACAGATTTCCTTTAAATATGACAACACGGGGGTACCTTACGAAATTAATTTGTTCTATAATGTACATATTTACGTACATTATTTAATTACAAACAGTAACATACATATTTATGTCTCGGGGGATTCGGTTTTGTTTCATATTCAAAGATGAAAAATTGAGGTAAAGGTTTTTTGTTACTTGGATGATTCGCTGGGTCTTTCGTAAGTAGACTTAAAATACACTGTAGTGCAGGGGTCTCAAACATGTGGCCCGGGGGCCCAACGCGGCCCGCCAATGGTTCCAATGTGGCCCTTTGGGATGAAGAGCTTAATAACCGATTAAATGACTCCATATTTTCTTCTTAGTTTTTTCTTTGCCTATAAATGATGGCAATTTCCTATTTTGTCATTGTTTTACTGCAAAATATAATATAAAATTAGGAAAATGTTTACATTCACAAACTATCCTAGAACAATAAAAGGTCAATCACTTCACCAAATAGGGATAACATCAAATGTCCAAAGAAAATTAGAAACAATTTGAACCATTTTCTGCTTCTGTTACTAAGAGTTTAGTGTCTTTGTAAAACTGATCCATAATAAAACACATGGACTAATGATGAGGCAGAATATTGTTAAAATTGTCTTTATTTTCCTCATGAAATTTCACTTGTTTTGCATTTGGATAATTTATAAAAGTATTTTCATAATTTAATGGGTTTTTTTTTTCACACTGAAACAATAACAACATTTGGAATTGTCATTATTTATAGGTTATTATGTTTTCATTTTACTGGTTCGGCCCATTGGAGGTCGAATCAGGCTGAATGTGGCCCCTGAAGAAAATGAGTTTGAGACCCCTGCTGTAGTGTATTTTAAGTCAGGTGAAAAAAGTGATGTGTCATTGTAAACTAAAAGACTGCGCTGCATCATGAGGCTGGAGGGGAACACTATCACTCCGTCTTCACCCTCTCATCACTGATTAATCCTCACACCTCTTTCCATTCATTAACAGACACTTCAGTTGAGCATGTGTGACAGCGACAGCCACTTTATTTGTTCCCCACTCATAAACTTTGTATGTGAGGTACGCTCAGGCACTAGAGGCTGGTGCCGTGTTCAAGAGACAACACTTGCATTAACCCAGACCGTTCTGATGTGTCTGAGAGGACAAGGAGCATTCTATGAAGGTTCCATGTCTATGCAGCATTTTGTTTAAAAAAAAAAAAAAAAAACTCATACAAAGTTGATTCGTGATCTGCATTGACTGAACAGCAAGAAGTGTTCAGAACATCCATTACGTAAAGCTGTAGCAGTGTAGGTGAGAAAATGACGACAAATATAACACCCATTACTGACTAAAGCCCAGTTCAGAACTTCATATGAAACTCTGAAGACAAGATGAGCTGAAAACATGTGAATCTTCATCAAAAGGTGTGATTGGAAAAGGACGAAGAAAGGAGGAAAATATATAACACACCCAATAAGGGTGTAACAGTACTGGTATCAGATGGTCTTTTAGGGCCACAGTTTCAACTCTGTTTCAAATTCTGTTTTGTACATAAAGAGAAGAGTGTGCAATTATATTTTTATTTTATGCACACACACACACACTTTAGCTTTTGTGACAGATCACTAGGGCTAGGACGATATGCTTTTATGCCGATTCGATTCTTTTAAGATTTTTTTGGTGCCGATTCAATTTAAATTGCGATTCTTGGATATTCCCGATTTTTCACTTGCCTTTTTAACACCAGACCACGTCAAAAAGCTGAATGATGCTTACAGATCATATCAGGAGCCACATTTCCCCCCAAAAATGCCCATCATATGTGAGTTAGTTAAGATTTATTAAGCAGTAATATATTTTAACCAGACTTTGGGAAGTAAACTGCTCCATTTATCTGCACAGAACACAAATAGGAGACTTTAAATGAACATACTTCATAATAAAGTGAACTTTAAAGTGTACATGTCCAGCTCTGCTCTTCCCTTCTGTTAGAAAGACCACACACTTTAATTGTTGTTGATTGTTTAAGTATATTTATTCAGGAACAACAAATTTTCTTACAGTTTTCAGATATCCTGCGCTGTTGAACGCACCAGAGATGTTACAACGGTCTGAACGCTTCAAACTCCGAGTTCAGAATTAGCCCCTGTGTTGTTACTAAACACCTTCTTTTTCCCAACTCTAATTCATAGACTGCTGGTGTATTACTGTGTGTAAATGCCACAAGGTGAGATTAATAACACAATACAGTTGGAATAGATATTAGCATAGTGTATTGTTTATCTGCGCATAAGTTAATGCTGCTAAACGCTGGTGTATTGTTGAAGCTAATACAATAATAAGCTAGCTGTCATCTGTGTGCCTTCTGTGAAGTGATTTCTGTGTATTCCATGATGCATATTATACGTCTGAGTAACTCATACAGTCGTCTATGGTCTTTACAAGCAGCTATTTTTTCCCCACCAGGTTTAAAATTAATAATTTAAATATGGGAAAAAATTGGATTTTTGAACCAAAACAAATTTTTATTTAAAAATCCTGATACATATGTTAATCAATTTTTTTCTCACACCCCAATGGATCACTCATGGTTCTGTCTGAATATTAAAAGATCCATGTAATGGAGGGAAGTACCTACTCTCAAAGAATGCCCATGTTTGTCTGAGCTGGAGGTTGTGACTGAGACCTGGTTCTGCTATTTATTGTTTACAGGAATCCACCGCTTTTGCTCATGCACTTTATTGGGACACATTCCCTGTAAGCACAAACACTGTGGGGCTGCGCTTAGATGCCTTAGATTTATTTACACATGGATAAGCAGAACAATCTGGTAAAACATTGTGTTATCTTCCAGTTTTTCCTCTTTCTGCTGCCTCTGCATGTACATGTAGCTGGTAACAGACTAGAATGTAGGTCTACATGAAGCTCTTTATATAAGAAAAGAAAAAAAGGGGACAACAGAAGCTGATCATTGTTTCATTCTCTGCTACTTTGAAAGGACTCCAACTGCCAACTGCTAAAAATGGAGTGTGACTGAGCCCTGCTTGTGAAAAGATGAAAATCTCGTGATTATCCTGTTGTGTATAGTTGCATGTGGATATCGCCTGGAGTTTGTATTGAATCTTATTGCAGCACTGAAAAACTGGTTAAAATTAAAAAAAAAAAAAAAAAGTTACTGTACTCAAAGTCAATCCCTCCAGGATTTTGCGGGCCTTTTTTGAGATTGTTACATCCTAAAATGTCTGATGTTGCACGAATGTTTCCGAAAAATTGCGATGAAATTTGCGGTGCTTTTTAGGCTTTTGTTGCGGGAGGAAGTGAAAGTTGTGAAAAAATTGTTGTGATTTTCCCTTTTTGTAATCAGTAATATTACTTTTGTAAAGTAATATTTCAAATATTTAGTTACTAGAAAATTAATTCAAAGTCATTGTGAAATGGTCCTCGAAAACTACCTTTTACCGAGATGGCAAATAACTGATTATGAGGATTACAAAAATGCTACTTCTTTTCCCCCCAACTGCACCTGTTGGTTCAAAGGTTAAAGTTCATATGACACTATATGAAGTTATAAAACATAATATAAATGTCACAGCCAGTCAAAAAAAAACATTATTACTAGTACTGTGTAGTGTGCAGTTTCTCCTGACAAAAATAGAACAAAGACGATATTATTGTTATTAATAATAATAATAATAATAATAATAATAAACTTTATTTCTATAGCACCTTTCATACAGTAGGTGTAGCCCAAAGTGCTTCACAGTGATTGACAATTAAAATACAACTTTAAAATACATTAGATTATGACAGTATAAGAATTAAAATAAAGTAAAAAATTAATTATACATACATTTACAAGTGCAAGATATGAGATGAGATTTGCAGATATTAAGACAACCTTTCAAGTATGGCAAATAAAATATTAAACTGGATGACAAAAATGCAGCAAAAAATGTATACTTCCAAATGCACCTGTTGATACGAGTGCATAATTTTAGTCGGCAAATGTCGGCCGCGCACATGCTGCTTCGTACTCTAAGGTAAACACGAAAAGGCGGAAAGAGTAGTTCAAGACGTCGCAAATGATTGGTCGCATTTTGTGGGAAAGTCGTGGCGATTGGTTAAAATTGCAACATCGTGCTGAATTCACAGGGATTGGCTGAATTTGCGTTGAAGTTGCAAATCACAACATAACGAAATCCTGGAGGGTCTGTCAAGTCACTTATCATATGCTTTTTGTTCAAACTGTGTAAGACATTTTTTCACTCAACTTTATGCTAACTGTGGATGCTCCAGTTTGGATTGTACCCAAATGAGTTACAGTGGGAACTACTTCGATAGATCTCAGAGAGACTCATTCTCATAAAAATGCTGCATAAAGGTTTCTTTTGTATTGGTCAAGTAGTCTACTACCAGTGGTCATTTTGGATCTTTTCCTTTTTAACATGGGTGCTGTATGTTCTTTGAAATCACTTTCCAAACACCCGTATCAAGATTGTCGTAAGAACTGTCTAAAACAATAAGTAAACTGAAATAAAAAAGAAAGAATAGAAAACCTGTCTGCCTACTCAACTCATTTCAATCATTAGGGAAACAGTAATATTTCTGTGCTTTGATGACGTGTTCAGAGAAAAAGATCTTTCTAGACAGAAGAATCATTCAGAGCTCTTTCACAGATGTAGTGCCAGCCTGAAATTCTCTAGACGTTACCCAAAGGAATGAGTATGTGAGGACGCCACTGTCTAAAGTAGTCAAACTGAACATTAAACGGACTTCGGCAGCCACTTCCTCAGTACAAAGTCAGCGCTCTGTCCCAGTACGCTGTCCCCATCTGCAGCACTGCCTTCAATAGTGATGGAGGCTAAATGTACCATCAGTTATTTGTACTATTTTCTTATTTATTTAATGATTATTTTTCTTATCAATAAATTTTTTCAAATCGTCTTGATTAATCAACTCCTCGGGTTGGTCAATCTGAAAAAATGCTAGTACTTTAATATAATGACTATTATCAATAAGTCATCATTTTAACTATCCTTTTTCTGATTTCCATTCAAGCATCTGTCATTTAATTTAGTGTTTGTTTACATTACGTTATGTTTCCATTTTGATCAGATTTTTCTCTGCAGTGGAGGATGGATGTTTTGCTGTGGCACAATTATTTCTAACTGAAAAATAAACTTAATGCAAAACATGATCTTGAATGCATTTACTGAAATACACATTTTACCAATTTCTTACCGACTTGTGGTTGGTTAAAATGTGTTTTCTATCAGGGATGAGCCAATCCAATATTTGTATCAGGGATTGGATCCGATACAGAATTAAAATGCAGACCATGTTATGACAAAGGGCCGATCCATGGTGGCCAATTATTCCATCCAGACCCTCTTTTGTACCTCTGTCACAACTGGCATTAGGGAGCCCAGAACGACATCTGTGTTAAAAATTCTCGCTCTCTCTGTCTCTCTCACACAGGGTTCAAAGTTCATTCAGGAGTTAATCATCCTTTTTGACTGGGTGAGTTCACAATGTATTGTATTCTACTTTTGGAAGAGTTGTCATCCAATTCATTATTTCTCTATTCTTTGTCTTTTTTTCTTCCTCCCTGATAGTGGTCGAGTATAAATTTTAGCATTTTTTGGTAAATTACCTTTTTTTAAAGTAATGTGTCCACTCTCATGGATTCCCCTTAACTCATCGCATGACTTAAAGGTAGGGTAGGACATCTTGGAAAACGGTTCCTGCAAGCTATATTTTGAAAGTGTACACACCCCTGTCTCTTTTTCAGCCCACCCCTCAAAACCGCACCTTCAAAAATATATCAATGTAGGAATGGGCAGTATGGCCAAAAATGTATATCCTGGTATAATTTCAGCCAGTGGCGGTATATGGTATATATATCACGGTATAGTTCTTTTGTAGGCTACTATACATAAATAATAAATAAAGTATAAATGACACCAGAACAGTTTGTTGGTGGTCATATAGCTCCAAGTGCAGTCTTTCATATTTGTGCAGATTTCCTTCATATTAAGGAGCGTGATCAGTCATGAACCAGAGGATACAGGAAGAGGGAGAGGTACCAAAATGAATGAGGCACATGGATTTTACCAAATAAATCGCTCACTGCAACTTTTTGCAGTTGTTGAGGGTGATTTGTAAATGTGCACTGACATATGTGATTATAACAAGTTAATGGTTTAAGTTGTTAGTGTTTCAATTTGAAAAAAAAAAAACATATTTTATGTGAAGCCATCATTGAAAGAGGGGTTAAGACTAAGACTGTCACTGTAAAGATGATCAGGAGTTTTCCTCTGGTTCCACCCTCTAGACTGGACTAAAACATTTTGGGGTTTTTGCAAATATTCTACTTCAGTGCATGCTATAGGATGATGAAGAGGTTATCAAGCAATATGGTAAAAAATGTTCCAAAAAAAAAAAAAGATGTCCCACCCCATCTTTAAGGTGCATGGTTTTGAAAAGTCACACAGTTGGCATGTGCATTTAAGAAACCAAAAATGTGAGTGTTATTGAATGTGATGGACCAAAATACGAGGGTTGATTTTATTTTATTTTTTTGTCCCGGTTCGTACCTGATCACGAAGTACACAGGAGGTCCTTCGTCCCCACGGCAGCTCAGTAGTGAGGAGGGACCCCACTACTGTAGTCCACTCTGCACCTGTGTCTTTTAGCTTTTTTTTTTATTCTAAATTGTTTTTTAACTGGCTATTTTTATGCAGTTTTTTTATCAATTACATATTTATTTACTTATTCATACGCATTTATTTTATGTATGTGCTGTGAAGGTGAGCTATGTGACAACCTAATCTATCTATCTATCTATCTATCTATCTATCTATCTATCTATCTATCTATCTATCTATCTATCAGTTCCAAAAGACTAGCAACTCCTTTTGCCAATTCCAGATCAAAGCTATATATTCTTGTAAATTCCATAGCACTGAAACTCCAGGTTTAACTCCGCCCCAAATGCCCTGCCCGCACCATCAAGTGTTGAGCAAACCTCACGACCACAGTCTTCACAGTGAGAGGATGTCAGACCAAAAAAAAAAGTGCAACAAATAGATAGGCAACAAAGCTGTGAGTCGGGTGATCCAAGTACATGTAACAGCTTTTCAAAGCTCATCATCATCATGTTGAACAGACGTGTAAGAGCAGACGTGCAGAGGACGAAGAGGGTGGGCCTGTGGGGCTGAGCCAAACTTCCTGCACAAACTATTCATTACAGTCTCCTCGTCATGTCTCAGCCTGTTCGAACACACCTTCTCACTTCTGCCTCCAGGCACACTTTCCAATACAGCCACCAATAATGCCCTGAAAATGTCACTGTTAACCAGAGCTACAGAGAGCAGAAACTTTTCTAAATTCCCAATATTTCCTTTAATGCATCAAACATCTGCCTCAGATAGCATTAGACCTAAATAACTGAGGAAACTATGTAGAGCTTTAATGATTAATGGATTTAAATTAATTCAATGTTAGCCATTTCATTATTTTTCTTTCCCTGACTCAAAGCCAAGTTTCCTTAATTTCATTGGCAGTAAATATCGATTCCACTGTTTCACATTATTGTGACGCACATGATGCCAGGATCAACAGAAAGTTGATCAGAACAGAACTAGGAAAGAACGCTTTTAAATAGTCTGGTTCAATAGCCTAGAACAACTTACATAAGGAGCTAAAACTGAAGGAGCTGGACATTGTTAATGTCAAAAAGGATGAATCTGGATGTAAATGTTCATGTATAGCTTAAGTACCACTTAAATCCTGGATGGCGTTTTATTTGTATATTTTAGTTTAGTGTTTTAAGTATGATTTTTAGATATATTCTTCTACTTTATTTTTGTGGTTTAGCTGGTTCTGGAATACAGAACATTGTCATTTTTCAGACGTCTTCTTCACAGCTTTACTTTTTTTAGTTTTTTTTGCCGATCTAAATGATTATTCAATCAAATTGAGGAAAATAATCCACAATCTAATTGATAATTGTGTTAAAAACATTCTCAAAGCCAAACCTACAGGAAGATCACAGATCAAGTTCACATACTAACTGAACTGTGGCACCGGTTCATGTCGTAGAGCAGTTTCAGAGGACATTAAACTTACAGTTCAGCTCAGGGGCTTTATTTTAATACCCATTCACACCTGTATTGATATTAATGATCAACCAATACAAATCAGGTCAAAAGTTTCTGTTTTTTTATATTCCTGGGATAGTTTACAGACAGGCATTCACAGTAGGGATGTAATGAATATAAATTTTGGGGCTATGATTATTCTCAGGGAAATGATTACTATGATTATTTTCCAGGGGTTCATACGTGGGAGTGTGGTCGGTTATGCACACACCTCACAAAAGGTGTGTGCATAATAGTTCTCTTATTTTTTCCAGTCACCCATTATGATGTACTTCAGGGTCATGGGAGGATCAGCAGAGGAAATAAGGAAAAGACAAGAGAATTCTGCAGTTGGTTCTACAACGGCCTTCTAATCGCCACAGGTGAAGCCTGCACGCAACCCCCGTGCCCGAGCATATCTGACAAAATAAACCCCCAAAATAACAAAAATAAACCATGAAGCAACTGCATAGAGTGAACAAAAACATTAACACAAATTATTAAACATAAAGCAGATCAAACCTCCAAATACCTTTCCCCTTTTTAGTCCCAAATGTTTTTAGACACGCAAATAGTCGATGCCAAAGGTCATTAGCAGTGTAGCAGCACACTTTACTCGCGGCACCATGGAAACACCATTACAGGACCAGCCTGCAGTACCTCCACAGTAGAGAGTAATTTACTGGACAATGGGAGAAGTTTAAGCCAGACAAATATTAAATCTATAAAGTTAACTCTGCAGCATCTCAAACTGTGGTAAGGTTCCAACTTGCCATATGACATCCCTCTCCTCTATGCATGTGCATCATGCCCTCCCCTTTTTATGCTGACAGCACAATCATCACATCATCTGAACCCACTTTATCCTCCCCCAGTGACCGATGTGGGTCATAGGGGTCACTGGGGGCCTAATCCAGTTACAATGGGTGAAGGTGGGGTACACCCTGTATGAGTCTCCAGTTCATCTCAGGACTGAACATATATAGACAAACAATCACTCTCACATTCACACCTATGGGCAATTTAGATTAACCAGTTAACCTATCAGTGCATGTGTTTGGATGGTGGGAGGAAACTGGAGTACCTGGAGAAAACCCACGCAGACACGAGGAGAACATGCAAACTCCACACAGAAAGGTCTGGTGTTGGAATAGAACCAGGGTCCTTCTGTCTGTGAGGCACGAGTGCTAACCACTGCACCACCGTGCCACCCTCTGACAGCACAACATTTATAAATTCTTTTTAAAGAATATAACTAACTGTAAAGAATATAACTAACTGTAAATCAACACAGAAAGTGACACATATTCCAAAGACATTGTTTACAACTTAACATGTTACTTATTCCTCTATGTCCTCAGCTGTTGTTGACGCTCATATACCTTTTCTCTACCTCCTGAATCTTTGATAAATTTCTTTTGATGAGACAGGCTGTTTAAGTCAGATTAGTGTGAATGGGTTGGTCAATGGTAGCCCAATGCTGCATAGATGACAGTAGTGCATGCTAACTATGGAAACAAAAGTGAGTGCCCACTGAAAATATATTTATGGTCAAGACAATTCAGAAATACATCTGCCCCTTGAGACAGACTGTCAACTTGTTCCTTCTCTGTCCTTTTCACTGGTGGAATGTTGAATGCAGTGGTTCTGTAACATTGCTTTCATTTGCACAGGAAGTGCAAACTGGTGTGTCTTTTGTTCCACTTTTAATCTGCTGTACATTATGAGATGTTTTTTGGCAGCCTTGACGTTTAAGTAATCATGATTTTTAAAACATGATTAATCAGAACACCATGACATCATTACAACCTTAGTCCCCAGGAAACTCTGTCCCATATGTAACCTGACAATGAGTATGTGCAAACCATATGACTAGCAAAAATGAAAGTGACACTGAAGATGTTTTAGTCATGTTGAAGGTGAGAGGGCATTCAGTGAGGTCAGCCAGATACAAGAGGAAAAGCGATGCAGTGTAATGGTAGAAAATGCTGTTTCTTTGTTTCCTCTATTATAACCTTCAACTCCTAACTTGGGAGTATTAAGACATTTTAGTGGTGGATGTGCTGAGATAAAGAGTATTGGAAGTGAGAAAATGCATTTATGCACAATTCTTTTTAAGTTGCTTTTTGTTTTAATTGCCCTGTACCCTTTCCTTATCTTAGGGAAGCCATTTGTACTAACACTTAAGACAAAGACTTATATGACTAGGTGGTATTTTACTTTTAATTTAGTACAGTATTAGGGCTGGTCTGATGCAATTTTACAGTTCACAGCATATGGACCAGTACAAAATTAACTGGCCCATTGGAGCCACCACTGAAATGACCTGTTGACAAGAGACTAGGGGGTGACATTTGGACCATTATTGTTATCGGCTGTTTGAAGTGTCCAACGATCAATGTGATGGATCAAACTTAAAACAGGGTTATTTTGGCACTGATGAAAACTGGCTGTCTGTTGTCACTTCTCTGTACATTGTCTCATAACTAATGGCTCCAAATAATGTTACTGAAAACCCCAATATATGAACACAATCAGTGAAAGCACACTGAAAAGAATGCTTAACAACTGGCTTTGACGATGTAACTTAGTTTTGAGTAATAATAATAATAATGGATTAGATTTCTATAGCGATTTTCAAGGCACCCAAAGCGCTTTACATTATTGATCCATTATTCATTCACTCTCACATATTCCCTCTGGTGGTGGTAAACTACATATATAGTCACAGTAGCCCCGCCCCTCTTCTGTCTGTATCACAGAGGCTGCTCAGTAACATTCAAACACATTCTGGAAAATCTGTCATTCTAAATACTCCTGGGTTTGTTAACACAGTTTGAAAAAAAAAATCACACAGATAAATAATACAATAAATAAATATAGATATTTTTTTTAAATGTCGATTTGCCCTGTCGCACCTATTTAACTTCTCAGTCCAGTAAATGCTCCAGACAGACTGGAAATGAGTTTAGGGCTGACTTCATGCGCTCATGTTTAGTGATGTGTGTACAATGAGGGACGAGGCCACACAAATCTGCTGCAGGGCTCCAGTTCGGCAACCCCCCCAGCCACCCCACTGCTAAAATCCTCATTACAGTTCCTGACCCATTGTGTAGAACCATGTCCAACCAAGACCTGGACATTCATGTAAGACAACCCCACCTGTCCTTTTCAAGTAACAGCGCAGCATTATGCCTGTCATACTAATTGGAAGAGCTGAAACAACTGATTCAGCTTGAATAGATTAGAGAAATTATTAGATTACAATTTCCCTGAATCAAATCTTTGTTTCTTTAATGATGCTGCTGCCAAATATCGGTTCCACTGATGTGTTCATCCTGGCACATGAACACCAGAATCAACACAAACGACATAAACCCCAGCTCAAAAGAGATGAGGACAAAAAGGCACGACGTGTCTAAAATATGTGAACAACTCAAAAGTGGGGGAAAAAAAATACAGTTCATTGCATCCATTGTGATACAGAGCTAGTTTATCAAAAGAAAAAGACTTCAATGATGCAGCATTTACATCGGAAACACCCAGTCTGTATTAGTCTTGAGCAGGGTCCACACAATGTAATATTTACAGTGTCATTAACCCAGGTAGTGCAAGAGAAAATTAAATCTTCCTGGGTTACTTTAAATCATACTTTGCCATAACTGTTGATTAACCCTTTATAGAGCACCTACAAATATTCTGAAATTAACAATGTCAACCTTACAGTGATTTTGGAGGATATAATAAGACTATTACCTGTGTGAACTTTAAAAAAAAAAAAAAAAAGTATTATGTAAAGAAATCGAGGTTAATTAAGTTATCGTATTCGTTTCCTTACCCATAAGTGGCAAAATAAATAAATAAATCAAGAAGTACATATAAAATACATGAAAAACACATGTAAGGTGAAAGGAACATATATTTTAGAACATTTCAACATCATAAGTGCTGATCAAGACCCCTGTCAACATACACATGATCCATGAACATCATTTCTTGTATGACAACCATTACTTCATGGAACCAAACAAAGCAGGTACACTCACTGTTCATGCAGAGGTGGACCTTACAGACACTGTAGACCCACTGTCACTGTTGCAGTTACTGTTGTGTAATGTGTGAAAAAATTACCAGAAATAGCCATTGCTCAATAAATTAAGGAACTGATGAAACAGACTACATCTCATTCACAAACACTCAAAAGATGCACATTTACACACACATGTGCACATACACACACACGTATTTGTATTCTTTCAGGTTATTGTTTCAACTGGTTCTGAAATAAAGGAAAAATTTTACTGAAAAAAAAAAAACTCATAGCTCCAGTACTAGTACACTGCAAGATATATGTATGTATTTAAGCATCTATATCCTGTACTGTACACCTTTAGTTTGGTTGATAAAAGTGTCCAGGTCTTGATATTTGCTCATGCTTATGTGTACAGAGTCCCTGTCTCACTGTTTTCAACACTGCAGGCATACAGCAAACAAACTTTAGACACAGCTCACAAGTACAACGGATACTAGGTTACAGAGTAACAGAAAAGGTCAAAATTTCCAGGACACTGCAATGGCTAGGACAGTAAGATCCCATTTCCCATACCCTGGCCTTGAAATGTGCTTTGATGTTGTGAAGGTATAATACAAGTCACATCACTGGCCCTGGGCAGGATGCTCAAAGAACTGCATTGTCTATTTGAAAAGCTCGTCAGCAGCCAAGTTATTCTAGACTAGCCTCGTTTACATAAAGTGTCATATGATAGGTCCTTCTTAGTAATAAAGTGACTACATGTACAAATTTAAAGTCCATTTATTTTGTCAGTATTAAAACTATTCAATTCAGTTGAATATTATGTGAATTGATGACTCACACAATTAGAATGTATAGTGGGTATGGAAAGTATTTTGACCGCCTTACATTTCTCACCCTTATATTGCAGAATCATTTAAAGGCGTCATTCCACTGAAAACCACTTTTCCACGCTCCTTTTGGAATCTAACAGGTCACTCCGAGTTACCAACACATGCTGCCTTTGACAGTGGTTTGTCATCTCCACTGGCTGCATACTGCATTCACAGAAAAGAACAAGAGGAACGAAGGACCCAGAAAAAGCCGGTCCATCTGATGTCAGACGGACTTTAGCGTTACACACGTGGGGTTGAGCCCGTCCCCCATTACAGCGAATCTGAAGTAGCATTAGCATCTACAAGAGAAGACGGCGCCACAGAAGCTGCTGCACAAACTTGAAAAAATGGCGGATCAAACTGGTTCATGTGCTCTTTGTGGAAATAAAGCCTGGTTTTTTTTTCCTGCACGTTTTCAGAACAAGCCACGGCACAAAACCTAGCTGGATGTTACTCTGGTAAACACACAGAGAGCGAGAAGGGAGAGGGGGGAGAGTTCCTGAGCCAATCAGAGACGCCTCATCACCACGTCATGTACATGTATGCGGAAGTACCGGTAAACTCTGTTTGACCTCAAGTCATTTTTCTACCCTGAAAAACTGCTGGAAACAAAGCAATCCGGATATTTTTTAAATAGAACCAACACACAATATATTCAATAACAATGGAGAATATAGCAATATTAGTTAAATAACCATGGAATGACAGCTTTAAGTAAAATTTTTGTTCTTCAATATATATACAGCATCCAATTTTGACAGAAAAAAAACTAATTTGTAGATATTTTTGTAGACTTATTAAAAAAGAAAAACTGAAATATCACATGGGCACAAGTATTCAGACCCGTTGCTGTGACACTTGTATTCCAGGTGTTGTCCATTTCTTTTGATCATCCTTGTGATGGTTCTACACCTTCATTGCAGTCCAGATATGTTTATTTCATGCATTTGTTACATCTAGATTACTGTAACACCATGACCTAAAAAGTCAGAGCTAAGGATAATCAGGAGGTTGAGGGAACTGTCCGAAGAACTCAGCAAAAGAACTGTGACAAGACATAGATCTGGCCAAGGTTACAAATGAGTTTCTGCTTCTCTTAAGATTCCTAAGAGCACAGTGGCTTCCATAATCCTTAAATGAAAGATATTTGGGATGACTAGAACCCTTACTAAAGGTGGTCGAACCCAAAGATCACAGTGGCTGAGCTCCAGAGATACAGTGGGGAGATGGGAGACAGTTGCAGAAAGTCAACCATCACTGCAGCCCTCCATCAATGAGAGCTTGGCTCATGACAGAGTAGCCCAACAGAAGCCTGTTCTCACTGCAAGAAACATGAAAGCCTACATAGAGTTGGCCAAAAAACACATAAAGCACTCTCAGACTATGAAAAAAAAACATTTCTCTGGTCTGATGAGACCAACACTGAACTTTATGGCCTTAATTCTAAGTGATATTTGTGAAGAAAAGCAGGCACTGCTCATTATCTGCCCAATACAACCCCAACAGTGAAGCATGGTGATGACAACATCGTGCTGTGGGGGTGTTTTTCAGCTGCAAGGACAGACAACTGGTTGCAATTGAAGGGAAAATGAATGCGGCCAAGTACAGTGATATCCTGGATGAAAACCTTTTCCAGTGACCTCAGACTGAATAGAAGGTTCACCTTCCAATAACACAATGATCCCAAGCACACAGCTAAAATAATGGAGTAGCTTTGGTACAATCCTGTGACTGTTCCTGAATGACTCAGCCAGAGCCCGACTTAAACCCAATTGTTCACCAATGTTCCCCATCCAACCTACCAGAACTGGAGAGAATCTGCAAGGAGGAATGGCAGAGGATCCACAAACCCAGGTGTGAAGAACTTGTTGCATCATTTTCAAGGAGACTTATGGCTGTACGAGCTCAAAAGGGTGGGTTCACAAACAAACAGGCTATAAGACAGGTCAGAACAACATCATGTGATGCTTCTGATGGTAACATGAAGTAGCTGAAACTAGTAAAGCAGGAAAACAAACACTACACCTGTCTGTTAAAAGAATCTAACTATAACAAAAGGGTGGGTTATACTCAGAACTGAGCAAAGGCTTGAAAACTTGTGATGATTTGATATTTCAGATTTTCTTTTTGATAAATCTGCAAAAATGTCTACAATCCTATATTAATGAGCAAAAAAAATATTTTAGCAAATGGCAGCAATATATCGAGTGAAAAAAAAAATTAGAGGGCCTATATATATATATATATATATATATATATATATATATATATATATATATATATATATATATATATATATATATATATATATATATATATATATATGTTTTATATTACAGTAAGTTCTTGGTGGAGGAAGAATGCCATTTGTTTTTACAGATGGGCTTTCATGGTATGGTAGGGGTCACAGGTTTGGGGTTGATACCAGGTGAATGACAGCAGATATCAACCGTCTTATTTCTAATTGGATTTCACTTTCACTGTTGCCCATTTTTGCTGTTTACCGCTCGCTATGTGGATTGAATCTGTGTGGTTTGTACATGTGAAGAGGACTGTTTTAAAATCCATAAAGATGAATTGTGTTTGGAGAGAAATAGAGAACATCCACTTAGCACAGGGCAGGGATTTAATAGCCTGGCCCTCATACACAAACACTATCTCCCTGTGAAAGGCACTCCGGGCCTTCCTCTTAATTATAAAGTGTTATCTCAGACATCAGTAATATGCTCTCAGGACAGAAGTGGGCCTGGGCCTGCAGCTCACGACTAATTGGGTCTCCATTCAGGAAGTGAAATGAACAAGTCAGTTGTCAGAGAGGGGAATGTCACAAAGGAAAATGAGCTTTTTATAGGAGCCTTATTGAAAATGTGTCATTTCAAACAGTCACTCACAACATCAAATCAAACCAAACGCAATGATGAGGATTAAATGGTACCATTCACAATGAGCTGCCATTGGACAGTAAGGAGGCAGTCAGCCCTCAGATAGTCTGTTTGTTAAAGCTAATGATTAAGGAACCATGTGTCTTTTACACCCATTTTGTGTGCTTGATATTGAAACTGCAATTTTTCTTCGTAAGTTTTGAGAAGCTTATTGTATAAATGTAATAAGTTATGTCTTTATGTTTCCTGCCACTTGTTGATGGACTTCTTATACTGAATATATAGACAGTTCTGACCTTGTCTGGATAATTCAATGTGGCTCTTTAGTGCAGCAATTGACAACACAAACTATAAAGAAAATAGAGGTGGATTGTGGTTTCACTGTATCATATCATTTCAAAAACAGAGCTAATACTGCTATAACATGAGTATACAATGCAGCATGTGATGATTTCAAGACAGCAGTGTTAAGATTACATGTATCAATCAATGATACATACTCAATACTCAATAAAAGAACAATGTAAAATTGAGACATAGTGTTGATTTAGAAGTTACTTTGGTAATGGTAGTTGTCTAGAAAGTGCCTCACCCCTGCTTTTGGTAAACAGGAATATCATCACTACATGTAACCCCTTTAAGAAGAAGTTTTATTGAATCACTTAAGGAGATAATGTGAGCAAATGAGAGCGTTGCTTGCACTTCCATTATCAGAGCAGTCACTTATGTTTATACGCACACAACATTCTGAACCTTCGTTGGACACTCATATAGTACAGTTAAGACCAGAAAACTTTCATGAAAAAGACCAATGCCACTATCCTTGCAGCACTACGCTAACTTTTGATACATGTAGTGGTACAAGTATTATTTCTTTATCACTAAAACTCAGTGATGGAGAAAAAAAAAGAACAAAAATAAAGGCTGCATCATGAATTTTGTCTTGCACCTGCTGTTTTATAATTGTAACTTGGTTGTATCTGAATGAAGCGTCTGCTATTGGCTAATCCATTGTTTTGTCTTATATTGAAATGAGTCCAGCTGGAAACAAATGGCCTAGGGCTTAACAGGTTTTAAGACTTACTGCTGACTCAGTAATCATACAGGCACTTCAGAGACGATGGCAAGAAATATCCGACATAATCAACAGAACAGTGCTCATACTTGTGATTCTTTAAAAAAAAAAACAATTTAAAAACCACAACTTAATGCCATTTTTCAGTTGTATTAGTTGTAATATACGTTATAAACTGAGCAATAAATATTACAATAATGGACACTCCCTAATACAGCTGTTCAGATAACTCAATGCATTTCAGGCTGTTATTGTATGGCTTGAAGAAACAATATACTTTAAACACTGTCACATTTGAAACATAGATTGTCTTAGCAAGACACAGGCTGTGTCCGTCAAGAGTGAAGTAATATGAGGAAATAAAATCTAGAAAGAACAATTTGAGTTATCAGGAAGTGACGATCATAGATTTCTGCTTTTGGCTAGCCAATCTAGTATGCATTATAACATTATGACTTTAGTGCCAGATACCTCTGCATTCTGTAACACTTGCTGTGCCAAGATACTGCTCCCACTGAAATGAACAAGGCCATTCCATCTTTTCAAGATGGGTTGATGACGACATCCAGAACAGGCCCTTGGTGACTGAGTGCTCAACATTTTGGTACTGTCAACTACTGTAGTGTTTTGTTTGACCCTTGTGGAGGAGCTGTAGGGGTCATGAGAAACACATCTCTGCTACAACAACACTAAAGTTTTCACTCTTGTTTACTGTTGTCCAGGCTACATATCAGAAATCATTTAAGGTCCACATTCCTCAGACAAACCAATTCATACAGGTACCAAAATAATTTTGTTGTTTTCCAAATGGAAAGAAAAAATCAATTTCCAAAGTTGAATTTAGAAGAACCAAGCTGACCTGCAATGAGCCATCCACAGGCTGTCTATGAAACAGGGTAATTCTAATCATACTAATGTCCAAATTAAGCCTCAATGACCTAACAGTATTATGAGAATTTTTTTTTTATATTGTTTATATATTTATTTATATTTTTGCCATTTTGCATTCCCCACTTTGTCATTCCACATTGATGCAAGCAGTACATTTCCATAAAGATAAACAAGTTACCAAGATAGAGGTGTGTAATTTGGAAGTTAAGTTGTTTGCATAGAAATTGAGAAGAAAAAGGCAACAATCAAACATAATTAATTATGGTGCATTTTTTTTCAAACCATTAGTCAGATTAAAATACAGAATACTTCCTGTATCATGATACACTGTGATACAAAATAATCTCTAATATAGAAGAGACTTGGGTCATTTTGGTCAACCCTAGTCTACATATTACATAACAAAAAGAGGGCACGGGTCCAAATTTATAAGATTACTTTATTGATCGTACCATGGAAAAACGTCACTGTCTACAGCAGCACAAAAAAAATAAATAAAAAATTTCAGAACATGAAATATAAAAGAGAATCTGCTATTTGCATTACTTGTTCTGCACACATACATATTTATAAAAGTTGCAGAACATGATAAAACTAATAAAAGTAATGCATGATTATTTATTGTTTAACCCCAAACTAGTTATGTTATGATTCCTCAAATTATAGTTAGGGGAGTCAGACCCGTCTCAAAACTCTGCAGCTGTTTTGCAAAAAAAAACAACAACAAAAAAATCACTGGAATCCAACTACGCCTATGGTTAACTTAACTAATGACTTATCTTCAGCAAGCACTAAACAAACTGTCCAACAAGACGAGCTCTTAACCAAAGCATTCACAGTCCGAGTGACAAATGATTTTAGGGTGAGCTGATAAGAACTGTGTCCACGGAGGAGCAGCCAGTGGCAAAGCATCCCTGCTCCATCCACACCACAGCTCCCAACCTGGAAAACTGAGATCTAGCCTACCATTACACTCAAGAAAATACACCTCTCATACGACCTATGAACGACGGTGGTGCAAATTAAACGAACGGCTCAGTGTCATGTTACACAGCTGTCACAACAGGAAAGAAAATACGATGTGAAAAGCAGTTTCAGTTAAATACTACAAAACTTTATTTCCATAGCCAGTAGTCCTGAATTCCTATTAGCATGCTAACCTTTAGCTCCGTAAAGCAACAGTCCCAATAGACTAGACAGTAGCTATTCGTAGCATAGCTAACAGCAGCTATAAACAAGTCAAGGTGCACTCTAACCCTTTTCTATGATACACCTCCAGTCGATATCTTATTTCTTTCCACGGTTATACCCTTGTGCACTGCCGTTTCGACCTCCAACCTGTGAACCAGGCACCCAGTTGAGAGCCGAGTCCCCTCAGTGTTGGGATCACTGGGACCTGGGATAACATTAGAGCTAGCTGCTGAGGCTACGGCAGCTGCTCACAAGGCTTAGCACAGAAAACGGGCATCAGTTTTGAAAGACTGTCACAAAATCTCAAATCTGTCAATGATTTATGGCTTACCAGAATCCTTAAGCGACAGCAATCCAGTAAGACTTAGAAGTATACACAGCTTTGCCGTTTAGAGTTAAAAGTGAAGTTCAGAGCGTCTCTGCTCTGTCCGCCATCTTGGTTCTACTGAAACGCTGGATTCAACCAAATCTCACAAAATAGGGGAGGGTTTCCAAATTAACCCCAAATTATTTACGTAAACTTTGTTTTCACCGTCCAAAGTCCAAAGGACGGCAACGTTTCCAGGGTCTGTGGGGCTATCTGAAAACACGGACACGTTGGTAATGGTGCTATATTTAATCTCCAACTGCAAATAAAGGAGAAATCTACAAAGAAGTTGCTTTAAATCTCCTGTATGTGCACAGATGTTTGTAGTGCGAAAACCTTTTAAGATTTTGGAAAATAAATAAATAAATAAATAGTCGCTCCCAACACATATTTACCACATATACATATTCAAAAATTCTATTAAAACAAAATTAGAACAGCAATTTGTACAATTACAAATACTTGCGCTTAATCTGATAATCAGAGAAATATACATAAATAATTGTGCAAAAATTGTATTAGAAAAATTCCACATTTTCACTGAAAACATGAAAAATAAAGGATAACATTGTGAAAATTGGTGATAAACAATTTAGGAAAGGTTACATGTAGAAAAAATAATGTCTTGTAGTTTGACTAGAGTTAGTGTGAGAATAAAGAGAAAATCCTCGTTCTGCTGTAGCACTGATTTAAACATGTATAAGTTTTAAAGAGTCTTATTAACTGATACACTTGTCTTACATTAGACATGAAAGACACTGTTGTAGAATACTGTGGTTTCAAAATGTGCACAAATCAAAACCATTCCCATGACATCTGTGCAAAAAGCTGCTGCAATCCAGTCAAGTAGAAGCACTGCTTCAATGAACAAATGACCAACATTCAGCTTGTTTTGATTTATTGCATACTTTGCATGTCACACTAACCCAGATATCTCAACTTTATCATCCTAAAGTGCCTTTAAAAATATTTCAGGGTATACGCTTTTATAATGTGACAGAAAACTGTACGATGAGGGAAAATGTGCAATGTTGAAGAAAAGAAAACAGTTTTAAATGTGTTCACTGTTATCATATTTGAATGTATCATGTTCTGGCCCCAGCAGGAACCAGTGCTTGATCATTTTATATAAAAACCCATCTCCCACAAGTCTTTGAGGTTTACTGAGGTGTACTACTTTATAGGCAGAGTGGTGCTTCAGTCTGGTTACTGTAGCAGAGCTGATTATACTCTTCAATTACTTATATCAGATTGTAGATAATGAGAGATTAGATCCAGTAGTCCTTTTTAGACCAACACAGACCTGGAACTCCAACCTCCCTCACATTGTTAAACGTTTGGAATTTGGGGTTATCATTATTTATATATTATATTATGTTATTACTACACTGGTCAGAAGGACTTGAGGTCAAATTGGTGCCCATATAAAATGAGTTCAACACCCCTGACTCAAGAAATTATTAGATTTTCGTGGTGATATGGGGGGGGGGGGGGGGGGGGGGTGGAGGTCTGCGCTCTCAGAGTGCTTTTCTAGTTTCTAAGATTGTTACCTAAAGGGGGCATATACAGCGTAAACAAAATAGGCCCAAGGACTGTTGATTATCATTAGTGACTTTGACTAATGCAGTTTTCAGTGCTGAGATGAGCTTGAAAGCCAGACTGGAAATGTTCAAATAAACTGTTGTCCTGCAAGTGCTGACAGCTGTTTAACTACTGCTCTTTCTAGAACTTTTGAGAGGAACGGCAAATTAGATATAGGCCTATAATTGTCTAGAATGATTTTGTTCTGTTGTGTACCAATGATCGAATGACAATAAAGCAGAGTCAGCATTTTAGCTGCTAATGACACTATCTATGCCACTACACTTTATACACACTCACACACTGTGGAACCTCATAATATTAATATCTGGATTCACAAAACAAACATTTTCTTTGCAAAAAAATTAAAAAAAAATATTTTTGGTATACAATATACACATAAATATGAACCACCTATTTGCGACCACTGCATTTGGATTCATTCACCTATTTTATGTTCTACCATAGGAAATACTTTTTAAAAAATTCAGTTGCATGCACATTTTCATCAGTAAAGAATGTGAACATGATCTGTGGATGTGGGCTGGAAGTTCAGAACAGCAAACGGAAAATGTCCAACTCACAGGGTCCAATTAGACAGCTGTTTTCTGACTCCAGGGCTGTGATCACTGAAACACAAAGACCAGCTGAGGAACCACTGCATCTCATCTAGTCTCATCTTGTTTTGTAATCATAAGTAGAATGAGTGTCTGATTTTTCTGGGTTAATGTTAAATACTTGTTATTCCCAAAAGAATAATGAGATTATATTAGTAGAATGTGTTGAAAAACAGAGAGACACACTGTTCTACTGGATGGAGGGAGCTGTATAAGAAAGGACTGTTGGACTATTCCTAGGATCTAGGTGAACAATCTAGTCCCAAATTTTCCACAAACACAGGAGAAACCCCCTTTTGCAATACACACTGACAGATGCCTTATGAACTATGTAAGAACAACGCATAACATTTGTGGATCAGGAGGCCATTCCACAACATACATGTTCCTGTGTTGGCCACAAGTAGATCTGAAGAACACATTACGCTGTTATTAGCGGTCCCTCCTGGTGTTCACATGAATGGACGTACAGACAGACAGACGTTCAGATGGCTTCCTTAAGGGAGTCATAAGGTGTTTCTATATGCATTCCTGTGGTATTCATGGTGTTCTTAGAGAGATAGAATAGAAACTGTCAAGATGACGAAAATGACTGGATTCAAATGCACGGTGTAGTCGTGCAGAATGTATAAATAATAAACCAAGTGTTTGATTAAGAGAAAAATAAGGCTGAAAAAAAACAAAAACAACACCAAACCTTCAATAGTTAAACTACAAAAAAAAGGACAATAAGAATGTTAAATAATGCTGGATACAGGGAATCAGCCAATCAGTTCTTCATAAAATCCAAACTGTTAAAATTGATGGATATAGTTAAGATGAAACCACTGGAAATTCTCTTTCAAGTTGTGCACAGGAATTTACCCTTGAGCATTCAAATCCTTTTCAAGTTAAGAAGAGGTAGTTGTAATTAAAGAGAACTGCGTCAATTCGAAATAAGTAAAACAAGAACTAACGTCAAACAAAGATGTGTTTCATTCATCAGGTTAAAACTATGGAATGATTTTAGTGATGAATTAAAGTTAATAAATACACTGTCAAAGTTTCAAAAAAATCTTTAAAATGTTAAATCATTAATATTTGAATGATTAATTTGTCTCATTAAGTGAGGGATTAGTTTAATTGGGGAAAAAATTTAACATTGTTATAAAGGAATGTGAACATGATGGAAAAAAGGAATTGTTAGAAAGTTTGCAGAGTTGTTTTTGATGTGATGATGTATACGGTGGGGTTAAAAAAAAGCAATGCTTTGGCCCAACACTTTTTTTTGGTATAATACATTTTTATCTTGTTAAATGTACAGATGTTTGTTGTTGTTTTATGTGGATAACCAAATAAAGTTCATTCATTAATTTTATTCATCCGTCCGTTCCGTCCATCCGTCCATCATCCATCCATCCATCCATCCATCCATCCATCCATCCATCCATCCATCCATCCATCCATCCATCCATCCATCCATCCATCCTCCATCCATCCATCCATCCATCCATCCATTCATTCATTCATTCATTCATCCATCCATCCATTTCTAATGCACAGTCCACAGTATTTGGGTGATGAGGATCAGACTGTTATTTTTGTGTATCTTTGATCTACTACTTCAAATGTCTTAATGTGGTATTTTCTCAACTATGTCACATAAATGTTGCAGCACCACAGACATCTCACAATCCCAACATGCATTCAGATTCTACAACCACGGCTCTGATGGTAGCACAGAGGATGAGTACCTCCTTGCTTCCAACATCATGCCAGCTCAAAATTTTCCATAAACAACTCCAGCTGATGCAAACATGACCACGTGAAAGGTGTATAGGGAAGGGGGGGAGGGGGTGACAGGTACACAGGAGTGGACCAGGGGAGAGCACTGACAACATTTAATGAAAAATAGTTTAATGTAATATAATGTAATGTCTGAAAAGAGCATCAATAATCATCACATTACAGTATGTGTGTGTGTGGTGTGTGTGTGTGTGTGTGTGTGGGGTGATTAAAGTCGAATTTTTGTTGCTTTATTTATTCAAACAATGCTTATGCAACACAATAAATTTCTGCTCAAGTTGTTTGAATTTTTCACCAAGATCGTGCACTGATGAACTGAGTCATCAATTCATTGTAGTGACTTCCGGTTTGGGTTAAAGATCTTCTTACATATGAAATATATTAATTACTGGTGTATTTATCTTACCTGTTTGCTTAGTTCAATCCAAATGGGGACATCTTGGTCAGACAGTACGGTCCGTTCTGAGTATAATGACAAACTGAACCTGATGGAACAAAGCTCGTGCTACAGCTCCATCTACTGCCAGGATCCTGAAACTGCACCAGGTCTGCGTCAGAAAAAACATCAACATAACCAACACCAAGTCCCAGAAACCAGTGGTTCTCAATCCAGTCCTTGTGGCCCAGTGTCCTGCATCTTATAGCTTGCCTATATCACACCTACTTGATCAACTCTTCAGAATACTGATAATGATGTAATGGCTTCCAGGTGTGATGGAAGAGGGAGTTTTAATATATATACATACACACACACACACACACACACACACACACACACACACACATACACACACACACACACACACACACACATATATATATATATATATATATATATATATATTTTTTTTTTTTTTTTACTTTAAATATAGTTTTTTAGTTTTGTAATTTTTAAATTTAAACATTTTTTTGTAATAATTTTTATTTTTATTTATTCATTCATTTGTGTGTATGTATGTATGTATGTATGTATGAATATATGAGTATGTATGTATATATATATATATATATATATATATATATATATATATATATATATATATATATATATATATATATATATAAGGACCGAACCACTGCCATAACCACACAACATTAACACAGCTGAGTATTTTCAAATGTTTTTATTAAGTAATCCCTACACTTTTAGTATTGCTTTCATCTTTTTTTTCTTTTTCCTTTTTATACTCTAAATTAGAACCTTTTACAATCAGCACATATAGAACTTCAGTCAAGCTACACTTGAGGAATACAAAAATATCACAGTACATTTTCTAATTCACCCTTTACCTGTGAGCTCCAGAGCTGAGAGAGAGAGAGAGAGAGAGAGAGAGAGGAGAGAGAGAGAGAGAGAGAGAGAGAGAGAGAGAGGAGAGAGAGAGAGAGAGAGAGAGAGAGACAGAGAGAGAGAGAGAGAGAGAGAGAGAGAGAGAGAGAGAGAGAGAGAGAGACAGAGACAGAGGAGGGAAGTTTGGAACCACAGCAGCTGCCTGGACACACAATGACACATGGACACTGACATGGACATGTCTTTGACAGTAACAGCACCATTGTCTGTGAGTGAGAGGAAACAACCCATAAACCCCTCAGGCCTCTCTGATCTGCATGGACTCATGTGGGAGGCTCAGTTCAGAGGTAACGGACCACTTTTGGGGCAGGAAAATAAACACATTTAACCTGTGGACCCCTCAGCGGAGACAGGAAAAATAACAGATTTGAGATGGAAATGAGACTGTCGTGTATTTTTTCCCAGTGAAAAGCTTAAGACACTTGTAGTTTTTACTCAACCAGTCGTCCTCTTTTAACTCTTAAAATACCTAGAATTGCTTTTGTGTCAACTTCCAAACGATTTTTTTCCTCTAAATGTAATCTTTAAGCAATTTATTGCTATCCATTATGTTATCCTCTGCATTTTACATTTTTCAGTGTAAATTCCTTCCTATATGTAACTCACTGACCATGTAGATATTCATAAAAGGTCAGAATAAATTCAAGTTTTGTTTTTTTATCAAAATTGAGAAAACCTAAGTGACAAAATATATTATATTATTACACCAAACATAAAAACAAGTGTTTACATCCACTGTCATTGAACCAACTCCATGGGTTTTACTGGTGAATCAATGATATAGAAGATGAAGATGTTTTGATGTTCATTATGGACCCACAGAACGTCCAAATGGGTCACATCTAATGACCATGATATGATGACAAACTGCATTTTACACCAATTATTTACATGTACTGATAGGGTTATTGTATCAAGTATTAAACATTTTATATCAGTAGATGTTTCTGGTCAGTGAATGCTTGGGTCTTTATGAGTTATGTAATTTCTTTGAAAAATACTCTAAATACTCCTGATACCATGTAGTTGCAGTCAAGGACATCTTCATATTAACACCATGTCTGCTTCATCCATCAGACCACAGGTCCGTGTTAGTATCTACTTGTCAAAGCTTTTCATTGAGAACTATCAAAACGGTCTCAACTGTGGCTGATTTAAATGGAGAACTAGTTGAAATAAGAAACAAAAGATGTTTCACAAATGCTCTGTGATTCTCAGTAACGAATCCATTAAACTATTTCACAGATAAATGTACCTATCAAACAAAAGCACAACACATTAGCAAGACCATGTTCAGACCAAAAACAAAGCAATTCATTTGGGCTGTGCAATCACAAACCCCAAACAAATACACATGAATGTGTTCCATATACAGCTGCACACACTGAACAGTATGGCCACCACAAATCTTTAGCCCCAAAGCATAATTGTTTGTCATATTTTTGGCAAATTGTGATATTTGCATATATTTACTGTCCCTCACACTGATGCTTCATTTTATGCAGGTATCATAATTTGACCAAAGATATGTCTTATTCAACCTTGCAATGAGCCTAACAACATGCTTATTTGTGTGTCATTTATTTTTAAGGTTGATTGTCCAAAGTGATGTAGTCACAGCATTACCATTAGTGGAGGAGGATAGGAACCTCAAAACGTCAATTTTCAAAGAAATGGAATTAGAGATTTGTGACTTATTATTAGATTATTCAAATGGATTTTCCTGTTAACCACTGTATATCTTAACTAGAGCAGAAATATAAACCACATGGAGTCATGAAAGCCAGTTAGTGTTGAGGTGACCCCACGGTAAAATGTATGTGTATATATAAAGTCTGATGGTCAAATCATTAGCTTTAAACATGCTCTATTAAATTGGCAAATTACTTTTAATGGTAAGGGTTGCCAAACAAATGGACATGAACCTGTTTATAAATGAGTTCTACATTAAACACTGTTTACGTGTTAATATAATATAGTGACAACATTGAGGCATTAGAGCAAAAGGCAAGTGTTTGTGTATATGTTCGATATTCACTGTAACCTGAACAGCTTAAAATATAATATGTATAACATCATATGATCCTTTCTCTGTGTGAAAACAAGCTGAAATGGGGTGAATTTCATGGCACAAACTGAGCATAACTTGGGTGATTTGTTACGGACTTGCCTTTGCCATCTGTTGTTGTGGAGGCCAGTTATTATTCTGGACATCGGTGAGAATCGGCACATACACAGTGTAAAAGAAATAAAATTAAAATAAAAAATAAAACTCACATAACCATATTCTGTAGCTGTATGAGAAATAAGTTGCATACATGTTCAATAGGTTTGTTAGTTGTGTTTTATATTTTCAAACCACATTGTTTTGTCACTGAATCGAAGAGCATTTGTAAAATGTGGTGAAAATGCAGGAAATTTGTTCCACAATTTGTTCCAAATTCCACTCCTCTCAAGTTCGAGTGAGCAGCTGATGAGTAGTGGCCAGTATGGACATATTCTGACACATCAGATGTAGACTTTAAAGGGCATCAAGCCTCATGAAAGGTTCTAATCACGAAGTTAGAGGCAGCGTCTGGAGCTGGAGGAGTCCTAGTGGTTCTGTGGTGTCAGTGGTTTTGGTCGGAGGCCGTGTTCACCTTTCACCTCCTCAGGCTGAAATGTAAAAATGGATCCGACACAATAACAGCACCTTTAACCCACTCTCATCCTCTTCCTGTTCCTCTCTGCATACACATCAGATTCTATACAAAGTATCAAAAAAGATAAACAAAATACTGAAAAATCCTCACCCGTACAGACAATACATTTTTTCACGTTAAACTTTCCTGTTTTTTTTTTTTTCCTTTCATTTTTTTCCCACACTGCAAAAATTCTGATCCATAGTGACAAGTTTTTGGTGAACGAGGCCTCACAGCACCTACCACTGTGGACAGGAATGTTGCAGCAAAGTCTCACTCAGTGGTTTCATTCAATACAAAGGGCTGAACTGAAGAAAATTAGAGAACATTGAAAATTAATGTGGATGGAGGTGGAGAGCCCCGTTGGTATCTTCAGTCCAGGGCAAATGGAACACGAGTTACATGAACAAACCAAAGAGTATACTTTAATTACATGTTGCACAAACATGATAAAACTGGGATGAAGGGACAGTCTGGACCAGAGGAGAGGAGAGGGGGGCTGACCAGGTCTGACCTGGTCTGACCTGGTCCTCCTCTGAACTCTGGTGGATACACACACAAATCAGTCTTTGTGGGTTGGGGAGTTCAGGAGCTGATTGTACTGCCTTTATGCCGTTTTCCAGGGTCCTCACAGAACCACAGCACGGCCGGCTCGGTGCAAGCACAAGCCCTGCTCCAGGCCCTGAGGCGGGGGCCAGGTCCAGGTCCAGGCGCTCAGGGGGAGAAAGTTGCCATCTCCAGTGAGATGCGTTGCCACAGCTCCTTGGTCTGCTTGCCTCTTTTCAGGTTCTGCAGGACATCGTTGAACTGCATCATCCCCACAGGTGTCAGGCAGAATGCGCCTCGCGCACTACGAATAATGTTAACAAAGTCGTCGTAGTCGGCGGGCGTCAGGTGGATAAGCCTGTGATGGATGTACTGGAAAAAGACAGAAAACCAGAAAACACAACATAGGTTAAGACAGCAGTTGACTTCCATGAACAGAATTATTTTTCAATTCAAGTTAACAATTCTCAAACACATAATTGTAATTAATTGAGTATACATACACATAGTATATATATATATATATATATATATATATATATATATATATATATATATATATATATATATATATATATATATATATAATATATATATATATATATATATATATATATATATATATATATATATATATATATATACACACACACACACATACAGGAAGTAAATTAACAACAAACCAAATGTTAAAACCAACATATATTTGCTTTAGTTCACAGATGATGGATTTCTGGCCTTCAGAGCCTCTAATAAACTTTGCCATTTTAAAACGAACCCTCAAATTATTTCCATTCTATTTTTAATGAATTAATACAAGAAAAGTAATGCCACATAAGGCCACATTTCTTGATTGTATTAATATCCTGCAGACCAGATAGGAAGTTTTGTGTTGCTAGTTGCTGATCACTGTATACTTTAAATAAGGGTGGGATGTTAAAGTGAGATGCTAGTGTCAGTTGTGTCTGATATTTCTTTGTTCTACTGTAATGTGCTACTTTGTGGTGTGTTTGTGTGCGTGCTGTACCTGCAGGTAGGCCTGTTGGCAGCGCTGGACGAGCTGGTGGAACGCAGGCGTTCGAAGGTGGGCGTGGATGTGGGCGGGGTTCAGTCTCTGCAGAGCTTCCATGATGATCTCCTGTAGGACAAATGGACTGAGGACACCTTTGGCTGCTCCCACACAGAATTGGTACACATAGTTAACTCCTGAAAGTGAGGAAGAAAAATGCAACAGTGAGTCTCACAATCACATACACTGTTCTCAATTACCACTAATTAAGGTGCTGTAAATACACATGGATCAACAGTCTGAGCGGCAGCTGTTCCCTTATGTTACACGTCTGTGATAGCTACAGGACTTCTGTTCACACCACAAATTAAACTGCTACAATTCTACTGAACAAGTGTTAAACAAAGCACCAATACACATTTAAAATACTACAGTATAAATAAAAGAATATAAGAAATACTCCTCAGAAGTATTAAAAATTTGTATTTATTGTGCAGTTGACAATCCACGTCAAGTGTTTTATGTTTTTACTCATATGAGTTAACCATTGTAGAATCCCTGTGCTTTGAAAAATAACATACATATTTATAAAAATAAAGCCAAATTTTCATGAATTCAAGACTCTTAAAACTTTTATGATGGATTCACTTAAAAATGACAATTTGGCACTTAAACTGTAAAGGAAACATTTAATCTCTAATGTAGTGTAGTTGTTCAAAACCAAAACATCTGAGAATATAACATAATATGTAAAGAGAGACTGTGACACTGGGTGTAATATTCACAGCAGGAGCTATTTGTGACCATGGTCGCTCCATCTGTTGTGTAGTATTTGTTCTTTGCTCTTTGTTTTGCCACAGGTACCTCCTGTAAACAGACCCTTTTATACCTGTGCTACTGTGAACTTCTACCACATTGTTTAACAATGAACCATTGAGTTTTGCCATAAAAGCGTCACTGCCTTCTGGAGCTCACCTAGCCGTGCAGCCAGTCCCAGCAGCCACTTGACATCCTCAGTGTATGGTGGGCTCCGGGAAAAGTTGTTTGGATGGTCGTTGTGAGCCCTTCTTCCCAGCATCTCCAGCGCCAGCATTCCTTTTTTACACACACACACACACACACACACACACATGGAACAATGAGAGGAAAAGTGGAGGGCTTGCAGTGTCGGCTGGTGTGATGGAAACGTTTATGTTACTCCAAGTCACCTGTAGCGGTAGTAGCAGAGCTGCAATCACTGCTAAGTTTATTGGTGTTATTGAAGGAAAATCTACTGATGTGAAACCAACAAAACAAACAGCAGAGACGCCTACACACACCTTGTTGTTTATTTCCAGGGGGGGGGGGGTTTCGTGCCAGCATAAGCATGTTCATGCGCTTTACTTCTTCTACTGTTCTGGTGTATCCGGTGGGACTGTCTTACAGCGCACATGTGTATTGCATCGTTTTCAGCACATGTTTCATTGCCAGGTTTACGTGACATGTTACGGACCTGTTCCCAGTGTGGACGCCATATATTTTCTATCCGGTACAAAATGAAACCTTTGGACGTGGCCTAAGTGGGGTCTGGAAAAGCCTTAATGTCAAACTCATTTAGCTCATGAGCCCAGCTGCATGGCCCCCTTCTGTACCTTCAGTGTATATCCCCACCCCCCTACACAACTTTGAGCCACCTCTCTTCCCCCCATGCTATCCCCCTCCACCACCCACATGACAAATGAGCCCAAGACCAAGGTATGCAGCTCCAGGGGGAGTGTCTTACCAACTCTGTAGGCAGAATGCAGGTAGTGCAGGCCCTGTTGGCTGATTGGCTGGCTGTGCTGCTCATCTTCCGCAGGAAATGGGGTACTGACCAATGGGGCGGGCTGTGAGGACAGAGGAGGCAGAGTGGCTCCCTGCATGGCCTGGATGGTGGGGCCTGAGTGGACGCTGCCTACTAGAAATATCACACACAGATGTAGGAAGTCAAGAAAAACTACGCCAAATGCTGAAAAAGGTATTTACTATATTTTAGACTAATTACATGATTTCTGATAATGCTGCTGTGATGTTTTAGGCTTACTGATGTATGCATATGGGGTGTCATTTAATTATTTGGTCATCTACAATACATACAAACTATGAAATAATCTTAGACGTTATCAACACAAACATTTAAATATGCTTCTGTTACGTTCAATGCCTTGCATATGTTTAACCCACATTTTCAAAATAAATGTATGAAACTGATACTAAAACATTTCCATGCTCTTATACAGTTAGGTGTTTTAAGCTAAGACCACCTCTAAATCTAATCTTTTTAAAAATTATTTATCACCATTTAATGTATATTAGTCACTGCATTTTGAATTCTTCAGTGAAGTGAAGAAGGGGTAGGATTAAATAAGCTTATGCTTCATCCTACTCCTTTTCGGACATGTCATTGTGTATTATTATTATTATCATTATTGTTGTATTGATTATTGTTGCATTCTGCACATGTTCGAAATAAATCATTCAAATCAATCAAATCAAAATCAAGTATTTTCCTACATTTAATTAACTGATCAAGTGACTCTTCATTAAAGGTCAGAGTAAATTCAATGGTTAGTATATTAAAACAAAAGAAACTGAAGAACAGAAGACAACATGTAAACACTGCAAAAGCCCACGCTGAAACTGATCAAGGCACTGCTTTAGCCTTACATGACTAGACCTCTTATCCATTCCAACAGAATTCTACCAGATCTCTTCTGCTCATGAATTTATATTTAGTAGTAGTTGCTAAAACAGGTAACAGGTGTATCAGTGCCACCTAGTGGACTGAAGCAGCTATAGCTACACCACTCGATCCTTCAGTGAGAAGGTGGAGGTTTCTGTGAGTGTCCTGGATATTCAACCCTTGCTCACCTCCGGCCAGTGTCTGATTTTTAAGCCCTTTTCAAAACAAGAAGTGGAGTAAAGATTTAAAATGAGGGTAGTTACATTTTCAACAAGATAATTGACAGTGGCAGTGACAGAAGTCCACCACTAGAGAGAGATAGTCTTGTCAGAAAGAAAAAGAAATACACCGTCAGTTATATCAAAAGGGGTGTCCATCTGCCCGTCTCAAATAATGACTCACAGCACACGAGACATGGAATTACTTTAAAACCATAAACAATTATTTTCCTTTTCTATTTGTACTTTGTTACTTAATATGTTCTGGTCGTCTGCTACTGTGATTTTGGCACATTTATATTATCTAGTGTTACTTTCACTTGGATGAAAACCCCTATAAAACCCATGACTGGTACCAGACGCACAGATAGAACAGAGCCCATTATGTCCTAACCTGCCACAGTGGTGCTGAGGGGCAGGCCTGTCTCTGTGTGGTAGGGGTGGACGGCGATTTGAGTCATGGACGGGACGGGGACACCAGGGAAAGTGACGGCTGTGGCTGCCATGGGGGGAGGGGGTCCCGTGGCCACAGAGAATGGATACTGAGCACCGATAAAGGCTGGGTGCATGCCCTGAGAAAAGACACACAAAAACAATGGCATGAGGTTCCTGTAGGAACATAGCAAAAACAGACTGGCAGTCAAATATACATTCTTTAGGGTGACAGTGATTGGTTACAGGGAAGGAAGCGTCTTTATCACCATATGCTAAACCTAAGGAAGATGAGCTAAAAATACAAGAGCCTCTTGACTTATTTCTTCAGCAATTCAGGCTACATTTGACTATGAAGATCAGGAAAAAGATACATGGAAGTTTTTAATTCAATAAAAAAAATGGCATGGTGCGTTTTTCTTGATCATTTAATTATTCACTGTAATACTGGATTATACTGTTTGTAAGATCAGTCACTTTCAGAGCGTACACTGTTATGGGATATTTTTGTGATGGTTCATGTCATGTTGAAGATAAATGGACTCATATTGATTTAAAAAATTATGATTATAATTTTCCTGAATTGAATCTTTATTTCCTTCATTTTGCTGCTGCGAAACATAAGGTAAGGTAAAGTACTTTGTCATTATACATGGTACAATTAAATACAATGAATAAACATAGCTTCCACTGTTGTGTTTAGCATGGACACTTATGATGCACATGACACCAGGATCATCACATCATCATAGTCAGTTGGATCCAAATGTGTTTAAGACTTCAGTGCATATGTTACCTGTAGATACAGTTTAACTTGTTTGTTTTTCTTTATATCTGTAGATATGTTTATATATAATTTTATAATAATGGTGTTATTGTTGCGGTTATTTCTATGTAGATATTGTTCTATATCCTTTTACACTTTTGTAGTTGTTGTTTCAGTTGGTTATGGAATAAAGGACAAATTAATTTTCTGACATATACTTATAACATCTTGACTATTTTTTTCATCTTCCAAAATAATTGTTTAATCAAATCACATTGAGGAAAATAATTGCTAAATTAACTGATTACAAAAGTGGACGATAGTTACAGCTCTATATGCATTTCAAGGAATAGTTTGAAAAAGTTTAAAAATGAAACCACTTCCATTTTAAAACAGCAAAGATATATGCATAGCCGAGACTTCCAGACCAATATACCGATAAGAATCATCTAATAAACACAAACACTGTAAAAGAACAAAGTTGACATGAAGACAGATTAAATCAAAAGTACCCGAGCACAGATGTGGATGAAGCCTGGGTGAGTTCTGACCTGTGGATATGCAGCGCCAGTCACTGGGAAGACAGTGGGTCGTGGGACATGCTGCAGTGGGTGTCCCAGGTACTGTGGGGTGCACACAGTGGGTAAGTGGGCCTGAATGGTGGTGTAGGGGTGGAGGCCCTGGCTGTGGGGGTGGGCCATGGCCTGGCCTGGCATGGCATGAGACTGGTAGATGGTAGAGCCCACAGAGATGACAGGCACCACAGCTGCTGCAGTCACTGAGGCGGTGACGGTAGCGACGCCTGGAGCCTCCATGTTAGCCCCACTGTCCAGTACACCGCAGTTGGCCTCTGGAGGCCTCCTGCCTGAGCCCCCGTTAGCTCCACAGCGGCCAGATGTCTCACGCTGCTGGCTTGAGCCTCCACCCACTGACTGTTCATATAGCCAGTACCACTGATGAGCCACTTCAAACAGAACCTCAGGATACACTCCTCCACCCTTTGCAGCCTCCTCTACAGCCATGCAGGCCTTCTCTAGCATCACATTGTCCTGTAGGGACACAGATTATGTTAGGATGGTTATGAAATGCTAGTTTATTTGAAGAATAAAGGATAAAAAAGGAGTGAAAGGTATGGATCCAATGACAGTACCTGCTCTTTGCACTGTACCAGGGCTCTCTGGATCTCATTAGGATTCAGTGCATGAGCGTGAGGCAAGCAGCTCAGTGCCAGTTCTGCTGCTGCACGAACCATGTTGGGGTCCCTGGCCCGTGATGCTCGGTCTGCTAGGGATGCCACCTCTGGAGGGGTCAGATGACCGTCCCAACACTCCACCAGGATGTTCAGGGCAGCACTGCCAATTTCCATGGCCTGACCTGGGAGGGGTAACAAGACAATAGATTCACTGTGTTCACTTTAATTACATTCAAAGAGCTGTGAACTGAGAAAATGTGTCTTGGAGGAAATGAGATGCCTTTAATAGTGAACTATTACAGAAAATAGCCAGAGCCAACCTGCATTAATGCATTATGATTTGAAGTTTGTGTCTTTTCACATGAACATAGTCCAGTTAATGAAGATGAATGTTGAGTTATTAGCAGACATCAGTGTTGTGTATGAAGCTAGTGTTTTTAAAAATTACCAAATAAATGATCTTTTACAATTGCCAGTGTGTAATTAGCTTATAATTATTCATCATCTTCATCATCATTGACTTTTATTGCAGACTCGAGGTTCAGGTACAAAAAAACAGACATATGCACCCACATAAAATAAAAAAGAAAGAAGATAGGGATGAATAATAAAAACAAGATTAAAACACCCTCATAAAAGACACTTGTACCAGTGTCTTCACATAAATGACGGGTATCGCACAGTACCAAGAGCAGGGTCAATCAGCAGCAAAATCATTTGGTTACAAGAGCTATCCAACCTGCAGATAAATTTATACATTAAATTTCTCAACAGTGTTTACCCCAACACCACAGAACAATTCACTTACACTGCTCCACCACATTATCAGTGCACCAGTGAATTGGTTACCTGTGATCCAGGACACATGAGACGAATAGGTCCTGGACAGCCAGTTGGGTGAGACAAAGTTGTGAAGGCCAAGAGCATACAAGCCTATCTCAAAGGCACAGAGGTGCAGGTTTCTGTGGGGCCCTTGGTGGCCCCCGCTGGCTGAGGGCTGTGTGAAAATAGAAGTGGATGAATTCCCTCCAGCTTTAATCAGCACCGTCTTGGCCAGTTCAAAGTAAAAATGAGCCGCTGCCTCTGATGGCTGGTTGGGCACGTGTGGGGCGTGGCATTCTGGACGACGCCCTTTGTATCTGATCAAGGGAAATGCATCACAATTATGATGATTATAAAAATATATATCAAACTAAAATTCACAGTATCATGTACAGAGTTAAATGTTTTTACCTGCTGGTGTCAGTGCTCTTGGCCCTGGCCCCGCCCCCTGCCCTCCGAGAGCCACTTGAAGAGGAGGAACCCAGGGAGTCAGATGATGAGCTGCTGATGCTGTCACTGTCCTGACCCCGCCCCCATGATGTTGCCGCCCAACCGCCCCGGAGCGGCCTCCGGCTGAGGGTTGGGGAGCTGTCAGACGTAGTTTCCGGAGCACTGCTATCAATACTGGCCATACCTGTGCACATACAAATGTCAGGTTTCAGGAGCCAAAATCAGGGGGAGAGGGATCCCACCATTATCAGTGAAAAATTTTACCAGTGTGCTTCTTCTTCTGGCGTACAGGTGAACCCCAGCAGCGCTGACTGTACCCACAGCGTGCTCCCAGTGCCAACCGACTGGGCACTGTGGCTTCCAGCTTGAATGGAGCAGTCTCATTCTGCTGTTCGCTTGATGACGTTGGTCCTTCGGACACTGGACACAACACATATGAAATATTCAAATATAGGTTAAAGGTGGAAATTGCATGTGTTTATCCTACACATGAACACATATATCAATAAGGTATAAGCCATTTAAAGGTTCAGAAGTTAGTTTTTTCTTTATTGCGGCACCCATAGATGTCATGTGATAGAAAATATGTGACAAATCCTGTATAGTTAGTCAAAACATGTTTTGTAAGAGTCTTTAGGGCACAGGTGTCAAACTCTAGTCCTCTTGACATTTGACATCCTGCAGGCATTTCCCTCTTCTAGCACACCTGGTTCAATAATTGATCAGCTCATTATCATATTCTGCAGAATCTGATAATGATGTAATTGTTTCCAGGTGTCATGGAAGAGGGAAAACATGCAGAATACCAGCCCTTGAAGACCCAGTTTGACACCCCTGCTTTAGGGGGTAAAGTTGTAAAAATTCTGAGAGAAGTTGCAGTTTGTGATGCGTGTTTCTTACCATGCCCTCTGGTCTCAGCACTGCCCTCTCCTGATAAACTGTTCTGCACCGGGTTCAGGTCAGCCTGGTGGGCCACCTCATCACCAGCCAGAGCCACAGCAGAGGATGAGCTATTGGATGATGCCGCTACAGGACCTGCAGTGGAGGAGGATGAGGAAGGCCCATGTTTGGAGAGTCCTCCAGTGGGCCCGCTAACCCCTCCGTGGCTGGCTGTGGTGTGCTTGGACGGGCTGCGCTGGCTGCCTGCTGCTGGTTTGCTAGAGTAGAAGGAGCTTAGAGTCTGGGGCTTGTGGGTCTGACTTTCCCTGTCCAACAGCTTATCCAGAATCTGAAAGTCAAGGCACAGGACCGCAAAGAGTTACAGCAGGATTAATAGTGTTGAAAAGAAAAGCAGAGGTGGACAACTAAAGCAGGCAGGTCATGCAGCACCTATGTAGCCTGCCCAAGGGTCCAATCTACCAAAATCTTTTTAGTTCAGCAGCCTCACACAGACCAATGCAATTTCCAAGTGAAAATAATAACGCATAAATAATTACAATTCCAAATTTGTCTTTTTGATTTAATATGAAAAAAATTATGCTCTCACAAAAAATGTGAGTATTCTAAGCTAATATCAAAAACAAGCTTTATGCCTTTGTAGATTGACTGTGATCTGCGAGTTGCATGTATCAAAGGTAAGCTGAGGCAGACTATTGTTAAAATTGAACTTTTCTAAAGAAATGTGATATTGTTAGTGGTTTTCATATTTTTTAAACAATGTTTTATAGATGTAAACATTTGTATTACATAATTCTACTTTTTTGAGTTATTATTTTACAGGTCTGACTGATTTGAAATCATATCGGGCTGAATGTGCCTAAAACGAGTTTGACATCCCTGCACTAAAGCATACCTAATGCAATTTTAAGTAAACAAAAAAATAAACCAAATATACAAAGAGATGGTGAAAAGTGTTGAGATCTTAGTTGGAAGTACCTTCTTAAGCTTGCTCTGGTCATCTTTATATGTGATCATGAGAGCCAGAGCCAGATCACCTTTGACCCTTCTTGTTCCTTCACACAGCAGAGGATGCTCTGCCTCGCTCACTGTGGTCTTCATACCTGCACACAGAGCATCAAGGGTTAATGACAAGGAGAAAGGATGATAGGAAAAGGAATAAGAAGCAGAGAACAGTGACAAAATGTTATAGAAAGCCAAAAATAATAGTTCAAAAAATGAAGTCCAGTAATAAAACAGGCAGGAAAAAGTTCAACTAAGCAATCCTAATCCTTGTAAATATTTTCCTGTAAATGAAATAACTAATGTACCGAGAGCAGCAACAGCAGCTTCAAAACCCAGCTCCTCATCACCGGGCATCTCATTGTTACGGTTGCGGCTTGGTGGACGGGAACCCGTTGGGGATACAACTGCACAAATGATATACAGAAAAGTACAAGCAAAGTTAAATCTTCAACTTCCTGTTTGTAAGATCCAAATTCATTCAGTAGTATCTGCGGATAAAAATGCCCAATTTCTGTCTAGGATGGTAAAGCCATGGCCCACCCTACCTTCTCTGCCTCTAAATAGCCAGTACACACTTGCCTTCACTGATTAGATTGGTTAACTTCAGGCATAAGGACTGATGAGCCAGAAGCAGAGTAGGGCAGGTCATGTGAAGGAAAATATTGTTAACTAGCACTGGCCACCTCTGGAACCTGATTGACACTTCAGGTGTCAGTACCAACCCACTTGATTAACAGATCACTGCATGTCTTGGATATTGGAAATGCAGAATAAACATGTTTCATTTTGATGATAATTGATATCAACAGCCCACCTACTTCCAAGTTTAATCCTGGAAAGTATACAAAGACTTAGTAGAAGAGCCATGGTGCTCCCTCTTCTGTGTGTTCTAGACAGTGCAATGTGAAATCTCCTGCAAATATTCTGTCTGGAAATCAGGGTGGACTTAAATATGTTGATGACAGAGCAACGCTGTTGAAGCAGTTGGTAGGGATTTTTTTTTTAAAGATAGTAAAATGTCCATATGAAGAGGTTAAATAGAGTTTGCCAGATTGTTCCTATAAACAATTCCCAGTCCAGCTTAGTCTGTAGGCCCAATGGGGGCGCTATTAAATCAAGGTTATGAAAACTGACTTGTTGTTATGATCGTGGTCTGAACTCCTGAAAGACTCGGTCTCGACTGCATTTGAAAACCAATGGTCTCAGCCTCAACTTGGTCTCAATCCTTCAAAGACTTGATCTAAACATAGACTTAATATGATGCTGAGTTGCCAAATGTCAATGTTTTTCACAATTTTTGTAATGATCAATTTGTAGTTCAGCTCTGATGATGGAACCCTCTTACCTGGAGTGCACAGCACATCAAAAATAAAGCTGGCTAGCATGAGCGGCAGCACCGGTCGATAATCACAGAAGTTGCCGTCTCTGAGCTGTTCTGCCCGCTCTCTAATGGCTGCCATTTCCACCAGACCTAGAGGAATCTTCTTCAACAGAGCCACCACCTCAGACTCCTGGTAGGCAAGCTTCACCTAATTAACACAAACATAAACATTCAGTATGGTTGCATTAAAATACCATTTTAATCAGAATGAACAAATGCCATCTATGCCCAATAAAATGAACATAAAAGCAAAACAGATGTTTGTTGAAACTGAAATAAACATATTGCAGGCTACACTGTAGAAAACTTGTGTATAATTTCGTCTGTTGATTGAATAAGTCTGTGACTCAAATAGTTGTCACTGGTTGTCACGTGCCGTCTGCTACCAGTTTAGGGTGTAGTAGAGCTGTTTAGTTAAACTGACTCTTATACTGTTTGTTTTCATTCCTGTTTTTATTATGTTTCTCTGTCTAGAGTCTAGAGTAAATGGTAGAAATGTATGGTTGTGTTCACATTTCTTAGACTACCAATGTGTTAAAACATGTTTATCTCTTTGATTAGCTGGTTCAGAATCAGCTGCTTTTCACAAATGTCATTCATTTCTCATATATTCCCATATTTGCCCATAGAAGCTCAGCGTCTCTGCACTTCAATGGGACTAAATAGCAGGTTTTTTTGTTTTTCATTGCCTTGAAACATTAGATAAATGCCATGATTTTGTCCCATCCCCAGTCACTCAGTGACTCTGGGGGTTAATGGGGCGGTGGGCGGGCCTTGGCTGGCCTGGATGCTGAGTTTCCACATGATGATTAGAGGATCAGTCAAAAGTCTGAATCCCATTTTGATTGACAGGTATTTTCAGATCTACACTCACTTGAAAGCTCAGCTCAGTCCCATCACGGATTTACAAAGTCAGAAGACAAACTGCAACTAATTTGTTGGCATTTTCTCTGTGAAATTACTTGTTAATTTCTTACAGTGTAAATAAAATAACACAGACCACTTTCTTGAAAAGGAATGAATAAATAAGTATATTGACAAATTGTATGATGTAAGCCAACAAAGAGCATCCCCTCTTTGACAGACTAGCAGCTGCCACAGTCTTTAACATATCTGGATCCAACTTCCCAACAACTGAACATGGAACAAACATACAACTTTGAGTTGATTCTGGGATCATGTGTGTCCCTATTAAGCATTCGTGTGAAACACAATAGTGGAACCAATGTTTAGCACCAACAAAATTAAAGAAACAATACTTCAATTGCTTTATATAGAATTTTACTAATTTAGTCATAAAAATAATAATAATTTTTTAAATCAGTTAAAGTCGATTAATCATTTTGTGTGTGTAGGGGTATGTGTATATGTGACAAACCTCCAGAGCTTTGGTTGATGCTGGTGGCCTCTGTAGTTCTAATGAGAACATGCCTGTGCTGAAGGCCAGGTTGTGGAGCTCCAGTCGCTCACTGAGGACCGTGAGCAGAAAGGCAGCTTTGGACAGTGTGTTAGTGGCTACCTGTGTCTGCCGGCTTGTCGACACCTTACTCTTCTTACCCTTAAATCCAGAGAACAATGTTGACGTCAGGGAAGGAGACAAAACTGACAGGACAAATCCAACAGTCCGTGTGTTTTGTTCTAAACCTCAGTATTTAAAACAAACTTTATCCTCAATATCACACTCAACACATTAAAATATGGACTGCAGTGTTTCCAACTCTGCAGTATGGAAAGTATCTATATTCTGTCCTAAAAATCAATAAAAAATACAACATAACATAATCACCTAATTTGCATAATTGTAAATGTGCATGTAATTGTAATGAATGATGTACAAACAACACTGAGGGAGAGACAAAAAGGGAGCATATAAACATCCTAAATATGCTTAGAACTACAAATGCCCAATTCCAATTTTCTTCACTTTGGTTTGGTTCTAATCTTACAGTCCACTTAGGAGCCCAAAACAAGTCACGGTAAAACACAAACATTTTTAACTAGAATATTTAAAAATTTCAGTTGACACTAACATTTGAAAAAGAATAATATTGAGAAACCCTGGATTACAGAGTCTTTAGAGGGGTATGAATCACTACATATACCAAGTAAAAAGGTAACACTGACTGTTACAGCTAGGCACACAAAACATGGGTTTTTATGATTGTGAAAGAAAATCATTTAGAGAAGTGGGTGTGTGTCTTAGAATTTGAGTCACTTTTCAACAGTTGCTAAATGTTTCCAAACAAATTTTAAAAGCAGCTACATTTGTTGAAAGGTGGTTTTGGTAAATAGGATAGATATTCTATGCTGCAGGCCCCACAATTGTAGTTACCTTGGTTTGTGGCTGCTCCACTTTCAGGTCTGGAGGATTGGCTAATAAGTCTCTGGCCAGTTCCACTGCCAGTCTGCAGGCTTCATTACTGTAGCCATGGGCGTGGAGAGCCTCTGCACATGCAAACAGCACCTGGACAGAACACAGAGAGTTTGCCGTTTTTGTTTTAACCATCTCTTGCTAGTACATACAGACAGTATATGTAAACGAGCACAGTTAAAGAGTAATGATCAACTGATATAATGTACAGCTGATATTTCCTTTTTTCTCTGCATTGGACGATATGCTCTTTTTTTCCCTGCCATGATTTACTGACAGGTGAAGTTCACAGCATCTCCATGTTCTTGGAGATGCTGCTGTTCCCACTGAAAAAAATTGATTTTCGGTGTATTAAATTAATGATCACAATTTTTATTTTCTGATAGTGAGCGTCAGTGAAAACTGGAATTATTCAAGTAAAACTAAATGAATAATGCATAAATAATAATAATAACTAATGAATAAACTGTGTGGGAAGAGTAAGTTGTATTTTGTATTTTCACATAATATTCAAAGGGTTTTATATTCACTGCACATGAACGTAGGAACACCAATTAAGTTTTAATAGTGTTGCGTGTTTTGATTCCACATGTGACATGGGGACATGTATGTGCCGAGTCATGCGACACACGCAGTTTATTGTCACTAAGTCATGTGATGGTGCGCTACCTTGCAAGTTGTAAATATTTGTTAAAAGCAAGTTGCTTTTATGTGTTATGTAGTTGTATGATTCATGTTCTGCCTGTAGGCTTAACTGGGTGGAAGGAATATTTCAGTTTGAATGGGCTGCTATGGCTCAGTTGGTTGAGTGGTTCATCCTATGGGGGTTCGAATCCCTGCTCTGGCTGGTCACATGTCAAAGTGCCCCTGGGCAAGACACCAATTAATCAGTGAGACCCTGTTATCAGCCAGATTAATCGGTCGGGCTCTTATTAAAATTTGTAAACATTTGTTCAAGCCTGACCTGAACACCATGATCTTTGACTCCTTAAAATGACATCACATCAGAGCAGTTATTCTTCTGGAGCCAACAGAACCACAGTAGTCAGAATAACAATGGAGAACTTTCAGCGAAGATTATGGAGAAAGAATTGCATACTGTTAACTTTTTATTTGTTTGGGGTTGAGGCTTTATGAGTGTATTCATTCATACCCAAATTTGTAATTTTCACATAATGCTGAAGTTTATCTTCCAAAATGTCATTAAAAACTGCTTTTGTAAACATCCAAAGGGCAAGTTCAATGCTGTGATTGCTTGTTATTTGGAAAAAACAGGAATGAATCAGGGCTGTTTTTAAGGTCAGTTACAGCCTACATATTAGAACTTTACCAGTAAGACAATTGATATGTGGCAAAGCTCTACCTTCAGTTCCTTTGCTCAACACTGGCCCAGAACAAACTAGATGAGTTACTCACCTCCATGCGTCCCTCCTGCTCCAGAGGTTTGATTCCTGCAAAGATGTCTGGCTCCTCCTCCTGGTGGTTGTCCACAAGTTGTCTGTCTGCTCCCTCCTCTGAGGCGGCACTCAGGTAGTATGCCTGATAGTCATCCTCACCTACAGCTACAGCCACAGCTTCTCCTGCGGCAGCACCTCCTGCTGACTCTGCTCCTTGGTTTGCAGACCCACCACCAGTTGCTGGCTCATTTCCTGCTGGTCCCGCCTCTCTATTGCCTTGTGATGACTTGCTGGAGGAGGGAGAGGTGCCTGGTATGGCTGGAACATTGGAGGTGGATGGTTGCGTACTCCCAGCTGAATCCACGTCGTCTCTGTTCTGGTTCGTTTCGGCCTCAAGTTCAAGTTCTTTCTCTTCAGTGTTGGTCATGTCCATAACAACTAGCACAGTCTCTTTAGCAGGGAAGCAGGGTGGGACTGGTTCTGGAGTAGGAAGTGCAGGTGAAGCATGGCTAACCCGCTTTGAGTCAAACATTTTGCCCCCTCCACCACTGCTGTACTTGCGTGAGTCACGTAGCAATGGGCTAGGGGAGGGCAGCATCTCTGGGGGTGGGGGGAGGAATTCAAAGGTGTTGCTGGCTTCTGCCCCCAGAGCCAGATTGCAGCCATCATCCAGGCTGAGTTCAGCCAGGTCTGGTTCTAGAGAGCTGTCTTCACTGCTGGTTCTGCGCTTGGTGCTGGCATGCTTATTGGCTGCTAAATTTGTACCCCCTCCAGGACCCCCCACAGGTGCACCCTTTCCACCTCCCTGTGTCAGCTTCAGTTTTCCACCAGATGAGGAGCCTGGTCCTTTGTACATACACTTTCCTCCTCCATCTTCCAGCGACAGAGACACCCCCCCACCTAGTCGAACCAACATGCTCCCCCCACCACTCACAGACAGACCCTTCCTCTTAGTGAGGATAGTCTCTTTGGGTCGCACCGCCACCTCCTGTTGTGGCGAGTGGCCACTCCCTCGTCCTTTATAGTCCCCTGCAGCTCCACACTCAGGTCTCCCACCTACCCCTGGTTCCAGAGCGTCTCCTCCTGCCCCTGCAGCAGCTTTCATTCCTCTCTGGTGTTGCACTGCCCTAGACCAGCAGAAGGTGGCGCTCTTCTTATCTGTGCTGCAGTAGGTGATTCCATCCAGTGGATAAGCCACCTCCCAGTTGAAATAGCATGACTCTACAGCAGGCTTGAAACCCTGGAACAACTTGTCTAAGGATTTGCGGTGTTGTCCCCGTTTCACGATCTCAATGACTTTGAGGTGCCACTGTTTCAGCTGACCAGCCAGTTCCAAACGCCTGGAGAGAGCATATAACATGGGAAATTCAAGTCTAGAACTGCAGTTATCGAACACTCTAGTAATATATCAGTCTGTTGATTAATTGCTTCTATTCAGTTTGATTAAACAATTATTTGAACAGGTAAACACATTGTAAAAAGGTAACAAAAGACATGTCTGAAAATGAGAAACAACTAATTTGATCAAAAAAGCAAGATGGATTGGAAACCACATGCTATTGAAATGGCTCCCACACTCACCTGACCTAACACTGTGCAATTTCTTTCTGTGGGGTTACCTAAAAAGATTGGTCTATGTCCCACAACTTTCCACATGTGTAGAGCAACTGAAAAGGAGAATTACTGAGGCTTGGAGAATGTTGCATGTGACATGTGTGGCAGGGACTCTACTACTGACTCCACTGCCACTGCCCTATTTCTTCCTACATTGTAATAGCTTAGGTCATTTCCTTAAGATCCTCAAAGTATAAAACATTACAACTACAACTTTAATGAAGGTTATTCATGGCCTGACCTGCATGGGCTCATGGTGGGGTCCAGCACCGCCAGCCTCCACAGGACCACCATCTCATCACACATGCTGGCACAGGCATGAGCTGCCACCTCTGATTGGCCGTTGCTGCGACCAGTGTGGCCACTGGCGCTGCTGTGTGAAGCTGAGGTCCGAACGCTGTACCACCAACTGATTATCTGAGAGGAGACATGGAAACAGAGAACAGTGTCAGACAGACAAAAAATATATTTCACAGCTGTATAAACAGTAACACACTTTAAAGTATAGCTTACAAAATACCCTATTTTAATTAGAAAAAAAAAATACTAATTAAAACATAATTCCACTTTTCTAAGTGCTGGCACTGCCCAATGGCTACAAAAGAAGAAGTGATGGCCAGCAAAATACAAAAGCCCCATGAAGAAAATGAGGCATACACCATCGGAAATGACAGTGAGGATTATATCCCCGAATGCCCCCAATTCTTAACCAGACAGCTATGATTCCTGACATGACGCATCCCCAGGTCTTGATCTTTCATTTGCACTTGATTTGATGTCAGACAAATAGTTCCACAGATATGAACAAAAGAGTGTTTAGTTATTTTAAACTTTTCATTTAACCATACTTGCCATATACCACAAAGAAGAGTAAAGTTTTAGAGCACAAGAAAGTCAGAAATAACAGACATGAGGATGACAGATGAAGGAATACTGATGTGGATCCTAATATTGAAATCGAAGAGAATAGTCTTTTATGTCTTTGTGTCGTTTATACAACTTACAGTCACTGTTACTTTAATCACCGTTGTAGGTTGTGAAAAATCTTCACACTGCTGACATTACTACCTTCATACCTGAGGTGACGATACACGGTTGTCAAATGGTATCAGTGTGTTTGACCACTTTTATAAGTACCAGAATTGGTACATGTTCTCAGTATCGGACTGATACCAAAGACTGGTATCTGCGTATCCCAACTCACAATACAAATGCAACTATCCAATACATTTCCTAAAGGTAATTTTATTTATTTATGTAACCAGGAAATATCCAATTGAGATTAAGAACCTATTTTACAAGGAAGACCTGGCCTTTAGTCTTTTTGGATACATTTCATTGGGTAAAACGTTGTGCCTCAGGCAAAAACCTGTGAAATGTGAAGACTTTACAAAAGGATCCATTTCCAGCTATTTTGAGCTTCAACTTCGACAGAGGATGAATTAAGTGACAGTGAAACTGGTCTGCAGTATGAATCCAAAAGTGTACAATGTAAACATGAATAGTACAAATCCACAAGTCTCCATCTGAATTAATTTGGGTAAGCTACATCTTACCTGTTCGTAGGTCAGGCACTGCTCAGTGAGGATCTCCAGCAGAGGTGCAGCATTGCTATCTCGTCTCTTAAACATCTCCCGGACGATGGACAGAAGGTTCCAGATGCCCTCTGGTTCTCTACCTCGCAGAGGTCGCAGTAGACACGCCCACTCAGCAGCAGCCGGTGGCTCCGTGGATGACAGGTACATGGAATTTACATCACTACAGATCACACAAACACACCAAAGTTATAGTAAAAAAAAACAAATATATATGTTTACATAGCAGTGGGAGAGATGACAGATGCTTCCAATATTTACAGAAAGGTTCTATACAAGTAAAATCAACAACAGAAAATCTTTTTTTTTTTTATCCACAACAGTAATTTAAATATTAGCAATAATCTGTGAGAGACAGAGACAGTTTATACAATACATTTTAAATATAAAAACAGACCTAGATTAAAAAAAAAACAAAAACCCTTGAATAAGCCAAGTGTACGGTACAAAAATAAACTAATATTTAATATATAAATATGGAAAATGACATTTGAGTACGAAGTGACATAAGGATATAATGGAATATAATAGTATATATATATATATATATATATATATATATATATATATATATATATATATATATATATATATATATATATATATATATATATAATATAGCTTAGTTAGTATATATCTATATGTATATGGGGGGGCAAGCAGCTGTAACATCTTGAGGGGGTCTGGCCACAGCTCAGGGTCATCTTACTGCACTCATGAAACCAGGACTGTATTATTCTGACATGACGTCATGACCATAATGTGCTGCGACACCCTTAGTTAAGACACCAGTACATACCTAAAGACAACAGGTGAAGGGCCACAGAATTTGTGCAGCGTCTTTTTGATGTTGTCACTCAACGTGGATTCATCCAGATACCAGGTACTCTGGTCTGAAGCGGATGGACCCGCTGTAGGGTCTATACACAAACAGAAATACACAACACATAAGTACACAATTTATGTGAACCCTTCAAAGAGAATCCTGAAAAGTAAACCTTAGATACAGCCGACTTCTTCAGTTCATACTATGCTGTTTTGATTTAGCTGCACTGCAAATGATTCACACATGGAACTATTTGTTTTTAGTTTTTTTTTTTAAGTCTCCATCTGTATTATTACAATAGAGGTCTGTAGGTGCTCAACAAAACTGCAATATTTTGTACAAAACCCAAACAGCTCCACACACTGACATTTCCATTTCCATGGATACAGATCATAACACTTTGGGGAAAAAACAAACACTGTCCTGGAGCTCAGAGACATCATGAAGGACACATTCCTGATCTGAGGACAGCCACCATGATACAGATACTGTTGGTGCCATTTAGTATGAGTAAACACATGAAATGAATAGATGGTAACAAATGAAAGGGGAAAGTGGGATAATGAAGTGTGGAAACATGAACACTATTTAAAGACTAAACAATGGCAAGAGTTTTCAAACAAAAGGTAAGGAATAGTTAGTCTGAGGTAATAATAATAATAACCATTCATTATTATAAAGGAGACAACATCTGTAAATGGTAATATATAGTCCAGATTTTCCTTTTGATGTGAATTTGATGATAATTTGTCTATTAATGACTGTTCAGATGTACCTATACCCCAGGAGTGCTCAATCCTGGTCCTCCAGAGCTACTATCCTGCATGTTTTAGATGTATCCCTCTTCCAACACACCTGATGGTCATGATCAGGCTTCTGCAGCTTGATGAGAGGTTTATCATTTGAATCAGGTGTATTGGAAGGGGGGTACATCTAAAACATGCAGGATAGTAGCTCTCGAAGACCAGGATTGAGCACCCCTTCTATAGACCAGTTCAATTTGGGTAAACACCAATGATATATTTTGTGGCCCAGATCTAACTAGTGTCAGAAAAGTGACAGTTGTGGTATTAACTGTATATAGATTCTGGTGTTAGTATCAGGGATGTGAAAAGCAGAAGAGAGAAAAAGAGTAATGGAAGATACAGAGGCCATCTCCAATTATTTCAATGGTCCGTTAACAAGAGACAAGATGTCTTACAGATAAGATTGACCACAATCAATGGGGTGAAATTTCCTGATCCATACTTACTGTTGGCTCAGTGGGTCACAGAGCCAATGAAATGGTCAGACATCTTTTTTATATCTTGTTGAAAAACCCAGCTTTTATATAAAAGAAAAGCTCAAGGCATACATATCCTTTGATGCTTACAACTTTGTTACAATGGACATTTTAAGGGTAGGAATACCACAGTAATGCACAATTCACAGGAGGAAAAAAAATAATCACACTTGCAGGACAAGGCTAAAATAACTGCCAAGTACTCATTTTCTGAACACGGGTAAAGAAAAATGTCATGTCAAACTACATATACTGTGGTTAGAAGGGTGTATACCACCTGAGTACAATCACTGCTACGATTAATACTGTTAGAAAAACACATTAATGTAGAAGGTTGTGTGATTCATGCATTGACACACAGATGGTAGTTACAGTTCATCTATCGCTCTCCCTTCTAAGTATTCAGCTGAACAAAACACATTCAGAAACTGCAGTGACATAATTCAAGATTAGAAGATGGACTTGAATACATAGACGGTTGTTCAGTTTGTAGCTAATACTTGTGGGAAGGAGTGGGAGTAAAGTCTTGAGCAAAGTTACCAGTGACATCAGAGCCTAAATGACAGGATATATTTTGTTCATTCTTTCACACACCTGCCAAATCTTTGACAAGAAATACTTTAAGTGTAGAAGAATATGATCTGAGCCAGGCCATTTACGGTGTAATTATTTTTGGATGAGAGTGTGTGCCTCAGGTTTGCTGATTTCACTCTACCTGGAGCTCCACATACGGTGTTGATGGCAGTAGACTGAGAGGACAGCAGCTCATCCAGCAGCCGCTGGGCTGTTGGTAAGATCTGCAGAGAGGAATGGCAATGAATAAACTAAAGCTGCTTTGACAAAACACATGTTATATTCAGCATTTACACTCTGTTTACAATAAGTGTGCTTCTTCCACCACAGGAACTTCCTGATACAAGTGTGCGTGTATTGGGGGGTGGGGGTGGGGGGGTTATAGAATCATCCTCTAACTTCAGTGGTTCTCCAACCTTTTTGAAACATGGCACATATTTTACATTACAAAAATCACAAGGCACATCACCAAAAAAAATGTTACAAACAGTATATTTATTGAATTATAATGCAAATTTACTCTCGCTGTACTTATTCTGTATTCACCTGGGCCTGTTTAGTTCAGCACAAAGCTGATATTCATGCAGGAATTGGTTCTGAGTGAACCACTGTTGTGTATAATCTGTTGATTTACTGAAATCTACATTCTTCTGCAGGGCTTTAAAAATCCTGTTTGTTTCGTGTAATTTGACCTGTGGAGGTAGTTCCTGCAGTGGAGATGTACACAAACTGTCCCCAAAAAAACTACCCCGAAGTTCTTGGTGATGGAAAATGCACCTGCACAGAATAAGAGCACCATGGGTTGAGTGTTACCTGCTGTGGCAGCTCACTGATGAGGTACTGGGCAAACTTTTGGAGTTGGTCCCTCTGCAATCTGGACAAAGACTCAGAGACAGGAGCCCTCAGACACACAGCAGAAGCCTGGACACATACAGAGCAATGAATACCAACACCCAATAACATCAATTATTATATATTAAATAACTAGCCATCTACTGGTGTGTGTGTGTGTGTGTGTGTGTGTGTGTGTGTGTGAGAATGGGAGGAATTGTAAAGCACTTTGGGCACCCACTGGTGTATAAAATGCACTATATAAGTACAGTCCATTTACCATTTTAATTATCATGTTATTTTTGTTGTTATTTCTGTATAGATATTTTTATATATCCTTTTACTTTTATACTTTTTGTGGTTGTTGCTTCAACTGGTTATGGATTAAAGGACACGTTGGTGTTGAGCATTTTTATAATTTTTTTCCATCTATTCAAATAACTACTAAATCAAATCGAAGAAAATAATTAATCGATTAAATGATTACAAAATTGATTGCTGCAGCTCTAGTTCAGACATTGACGTGTCCATGTTTTCTTTGACAGATCTCATAAGGGCTAAGCTTTAACACTAATGCGAACATAATGTAAAATACTATACACAGCCGTAAAGATCGTCGACTGCTTTTGTTGCTGGAGTCACTCAGCTGTATTTGGTTTTCAGAAATGAAAATGAATCTTACATTGTGGATGCGGAAGAGGCAGAGTGCCACCACATGGGCACACCACTTGGCCCCTGCGCCACAGGTGCAACTGCAGGAAGTGATGCGGCAGCGGTCAAACATAACCGCCACATTGTAGGCTCCTTTAGATTGACCGGCCTGACTGGTTACGACTGTAGCACTGAGGTGGAAGCCTGGTTTACAGAAGCACACAAACAATAGCATAAATCAACTGGATTTCACTTCAATAACTCAACATGATGCATCTCTGCAATATGTTTTCATTTACAAAAGTACATGATACGAGTGTCAAATGAACCAACCGATCTGCAGCGGGTCTTTTACTGCTCTGATCCGGTAGAGCTGCTCTCCACGTTGGAATTCATCTGGACTCCCATTAGCCAGGCATGAATACAATCTGCAGGAGAGCAAAGGATCAAACACAGAAGTAGCACAGAGGACACAACGGACCACAATCTAAGTTCTTGTAAAACCATTCAATAAATTTAATAAATACAAAAACTTGTTTTTTATTTTACACATGCATATGTTGAGAAACACATTCATGCTTTTGGTTTGTTCCCACTTTCTCAAATATTTATCCATTTGTGAAGTGTGTTCCACGTTTGGACCAGTGGCGTTTGTGAGTTGTGTTTTTGTTTGGCTTTTTACACTGAAAATTTTTTAAATTTAGATTCAAATTTTAAATCTGAATGAAAATGTCAGTTATTTAATGTGCAGAAGAGACACAAAAAAAAGAACTAAATTAAAAAACAATATTTGTTTTTACCTCTTGGTTATTCTTATTACCTTTATGGTGTCATTTTCATATTATTGCATCTAAACTGTCTTTTACTCATAGTATCTTTCACCAAATATTTTGCATTGCATTTAGTTTTGTCACTTTTGTTACTATGTCCTTATACAGTTCTGTTCTCATTGTATCTTTAAAAAAATTATTTAAAACCATAAATAAACGTGTAGTTAATTGACCTATCTTTCACCACCAAAAAATAATGACCTAATGTTATATTTGAAAGAAATACAACAGGTCCCCTGCAAGTATACTTAACAACATAGTATAATTTGAAGCATAGCTGCTGTATTACCCTCAGTTAGTTCCATTTATTTTTGTCAAGGCTGAGATCTGGACCTAGACTCACCTGATGTCCTCCTCATTCTCTGGGAAACTCCAGTAGGCGATACGGAGCTGCAGCTGCTCTGGGACAGGAGGGTAGACCTTCTCTACCACCTCAAAAGGGATATGGAATGCTACCTGCTTGGCAGACAACTCCACTAGGGGGATCACCTGACCATCTGAGAAAGAACACAGCAGAGTAGTCAGCAAGTATATATTTGAACCAGACAGTGGATCATATTTTTGCACAGAGGAATCAATGCCATCTGGGAAAGATATTTATATTTATTTGAATCATTTGCCGAGATCAATTCAACTGACCTTTGGCACAAATAAAATAATACTCAATTTAAATTAGTAGCTTTTTTACAGAACAGTATTATTATGTAGAAATATACATAGTACATAAAGTTCAGGTTTTTATCATTGATTAGGGTATGACACAGTTAAGGATAATTAAAGGGGAATATTGTAATATTTGTACATTAAAACACACACACACACACATATTATATATACATACATATATATATATATATCAATGATGTTAATGGGTTGCAATAAATTCATAAGCTAACTAGTCATTAAAATCAATGATTGACTATTGCAATTGTCATTAGTTCCAACCCTATTTCCCAGCTCTGTTGGTAGTTGCAGTTCTTTTTTTTTTAATCCTAACATGACAGACTTTGTTCTTTAAGTCCAATGCAAAACTTAAAATTAATTACAGGTGGTTAGTGTACATAGTATGGTGGTGGGTTATCTGTATTATTTGCAGATGGTACTTGATTAAAACTGAGACTGAACTGCTCTTTTAAAAACACAGTTATTCGAGGAAACCATCAATACTCTGCACCAACCGTTTGTGCAGCTGATATACTTGATAAGGTAGGAATGTATACAATAAGACTGTATGGCCATGGTGCATCATCATCATCATCATTGCAGGAGACACTGGCTCACTGGCTGCTGGATCATCACACTGATGTCATGTCACTCTGTTTTTCTTTCATTAATATAAATGTTGATCAACCTCCTGGATGGCTTTGTCAGACTACTATTCCAGTCTGACTGGTTGGTTATAGAAGTCTGTGAGCGGGTCCAGTGATGACTTAACACCAGAAACACCAAGCATTACTTTTCCTCAAGAGTTTAACAGCAGCTGTAAAATCAGTATAATTACATTATATACCATGAAATGCAAAATTAAGATAGAATTTTTTGATTTTTCCCCACAGAAGCTGTTTTTAAAATGATTTCTATAGATTAAAAAACTCTATATAACAATTATGTTACCAAGGTTTTGATCTATCAGTCTATCATATAACCAATATGTGATTGAATGATTTTAGCTTAACTGTTCACATTTTGTTAAAGGTGTCATATTGTGCTAAACTCATTTGTATTAGTCTTCGGTTCATTTATTTGTGATTTGGACCCTACCAGTTTAAATTTGAAGCCTCCAGGTCCAGAAAAGCTACATTTCTATTCATTCTGGCAAAACATTTAACGTATTTATACAACTTGTTTCGATTCCTCCTTAATTTATTACATTTTACAGTAGTTACATCACAAAATTTGCACACAAAAGACTTCTGACACACATTTCTCAGAGTACACGATAACTCTTTGTCAGCAGCACCAGTTGGAGTCCATACTAAAAAATATGTCCAAACTTCAGGCAGATTACCCAACATGTCTGTGGTTGGTTGTGTTCATGAACACAAGTGGCTGAACAGGACAGAAGGCATACTCAACAACATGGAGGGGGTGGGGTATGAAGGGGCTCATGTGAATTTAAATAGCCAGTGTTCAAAACAACATCATTACTCAAAAATAGGGTTGAAGACGGACCTGTGGTGTTAAATTAATGAAGAATTCAGACCCAAGCATAGCTTTTACAATATATGTAGTAGACCAGAGGGAAGTGTTTAAAATGCATAATTCCATTTTAAAAAAAGCAAACTATCATTAATTTAAAGTAAAAGACTGTACCCCAACAAACCTGTAACATTACATGTGCAATAAAAAGAGAGTAGCATAAGAATTATGACAGCAGTCGAACCGAGTGAGCAGTGGTCTGCCACAGAAAAGAAAAAGTGATGGGTCTCAGATTACAGGTCTCATTTCCAAACCACTACTCGTGCTGCTGTTTACCATATATGGAGGAAAGCAGTACATCCATATAATGCCATCCTTGGAGAAAAGGCTCAGGATCTCATGGTCTCAGGCCATGGGAAACCAATCAACACAAGGAGAATAGTATCGTTCTGATTTTACATGTAACTAAATCACTGAGCATTGCTGCAGTGTAACCAGGCCCAGACGAGTCTGAAACCAGAGAGGTATTCCAGAAAGCAGGTTATGTGACGGCCCCGACATGAGGGAAAGTCTGGGTTTGATCTGGGTCTGATCGCTCCATTTACCTCCATTGATATACAGTGTTTATCTGTAACCACATTGCCTGCACAACTGCAGTGACACAGACCATGACGTCGACATTGAAGTGGTCTATAATCCTTTCTAATGCCAGTACCGACACCAGTGTGAATGTGTTGTATGGCTGGAATAGTCATAATCACGTTACAGCTCAAAATTGTACTTTGGTATCACTACATTTATTTGATCAATTAATACAGAGTCAAATCGATATTGGATCAAATTGTGATTCATCGATTCAGAACCTTATGAATAAAAAAATAAAAAAATAAAAAATAAAATCAAGCCAATGTCCTATATTGGCTTGATTTTGATGGTTTTGATGATACCCACCGCTACTATTATCTATCTACTTGAGGTAGGCGAATATATGATTGGCTTCTTCGCATTTCATTTCAGACATGAAGTGTTTTTTTAGAGCTACAATGAAATAGCTGTAGACTTTGCAATATTTTTTTCTTTTAAATTATTACCTTTAATATTTTTGAGTTATCTATTTAAATCTGTAAATTATTTTTGCCCTTTCTTCATCATTATATTTTATTCATACTTATATTTTGAAATAAAGTTTATCATTATCATATCAATCTTGCACTCTGTTGAATACTAAATTATATTTAAAATACTGTGAGTGACATTCTGCAGCAAAGTCAAACTGAGATGAGAGTTAACCTTCACTTTGCAGGGCATCATCCATATATAACTGGGTGTGTAGCTCAAACACATACCCCCATTAATGCTCCTACACAAAACCAAGAGACTATGTGAAGTCTTTCCACAACATCAAGTTCCATGTAGCTTTACTACTACTTGACAGTATACATCACAATATAAAGCAGCTTATAATAAATAATAATGCCATTCTCTGCACCTTTCTCTGTGGTGTTTTCTAACCTATTTCATCCACACTTGCCTCCCTGTGCTTTTTTTCCAGTGAGACTGGGTCTAAATACAACTCAGAATATCTTTCTATTCATCACTTTTATTTAAAACCAACAGTGTTTTAACTGATATGCTATAGTTTTAATGTAGTGGTTCTTAACTGAGGTTCAATCAAAGCCTAGTGGTTTGGTGAGTCAGTCTCAAGGCTTCAGCAGAGTTCAAGACACACATGTGACTCATATGATACATGATGAGTTCGTGCATTATATTAGTTTTGTTCTTTGAACAGTGGTGTTAATGCATGGTTCAATTTGTGCACAAATAAAACATATACTGATGTCTTCAATTTGGAAAAAAAAAATATTTTATTTTTTGTGAACCTAGTAAGGATAGAGTGGGTTCAGAAAATGAATAATAAATACAATAAATAATTAGTAAGGTATGTAATTCATGCAGTTCATGCATTCAATTGGTTTTGTTCTTTAAACACAGTAATGTTAGTGCACAGTTCATTTTTGGCACCAGTAACATATTGAATTAGAAAAAAATATCAATTTTATTTTTCAATAAAGAAGGGTTCTGTGAATGTGTATATGAAACTGGTGTGGTTCAGTACCTCCAACAATGTTAAGAACTCAGACTTTAGGATTGGACCTCAAATTTCTTGATCCTAGTTTCTGGAATATCAACAGGTGCTGCCTCTCTTTGTTTCACTTTCTTCACACAGGACACCATCATAAGACAACTAAAAGTTGATTTAAATTACATCTTCTGCTTTCTTATATTACACTGCTGCAAAATGTAAGTGTAGTTAATGGAGAGCTGCAGTTTTACTACAATCCAACCAAATGAACTGCCTTCATGATGACTGTAATTGGGCATTTTGGCTGGACATTTGGGTTTGCTACTGCTAACAGTTCATAACTTATATAAAAAGGTATGGTTATTGTTGTATTTTGTTGCCATTCACAGGTTGCTAAACGAGAAATGACATCACTTTACAAGTTTGGTAGGGCAAAAAGATACGGAGGTTTTCCCGCTGTGGTATATTTTATGATCAGAGCCGAAACGGTTAATAGATTAATCAACTCCAATTGATTTTTTAAAATTATTCAGTTACCATTTTTCTGAATTGAAGCTTTTTTTCCTTAATTTTTCTGCTGCTAAACATTAGTTTGACTGTTGTGTTTCATATGAACACTAAGACACCAGGATCAACACAACAACACGGTGTATAAAAAAAGCAGAAAATGTTCATATGCTCACGTTTCTATATTGGAACTAGTGCTGCACAATGAATCGAATGCTGTGCAATTATGTAATCGCATAAATTACTGCAATTTGCGATTTAATGTAAACAAATGCATACATGTGCTTGTGAACACTCTCTCTCTTTTTCAATTAAAGTCTTTATCTAACATTTAGAAAAACACAAACATTCAACCTGTGGCCTAAATGAAAATAGACATATCAATTCCCACATATTTACCTTTTCCCCCACCTATTCAAATAATTGTTTAATAGAATTGAAGAAGAAATAATCAATAGATTAATTCCACTTCAGCTCCACTGTTCATCCTATCCTCCATGTTAGAAGGATGTAAAATGTTTATATGTATTTTGTAGACCTTCAATCTAAATTTTCTACTGATGATTTGTCCTTTTTTAAAAATATAATTAATTCTGCCTTTAGATGGAAAATAGATTAAACCATTGTAAATCTCTAAGACTGGACTGCATGTGTTAAGGAACTGCTGCTGTGTCTAACATTCAGCAGAGAGGACAGACTGGGTAGTAACAGACTTTGTGTTGCCAGCTTGTGGTTGGTTGTCTCCAGGTAAATGACAGCAAGCTGTCGACCAATCAGCTGCTAGCACAGAGGGAAGCCACTATAACAGCTGTTCCTTTGTAGCTGGCTGCTGAAGAGCTGAGAACTCATTCAGTGTGTTTTCATTATAGATCCCTGGCTCGCTCACTGCCATCCTGATTACTTCCCTGTGTCCACTTCACTCCACTCCACGGGGGACTCTCCATTAGTGCACAGACATAAATCTGAGCTAAGAAAGGGACAACACCCTGCTCACTGAGTAAAGCTGCCTCTGCTGCGGATACTTTGACCTTGACCTTATAAATCCATAAACGCACACAGGTATCAGTATTGTTAGGGTTAAAGAATACTTTCTTTTTTCTGGAAACATTAAAAGGCTGGGAGCAGGAATACCTGCTGCTTTGGCTTCTGTTGTTGGAAACACCACAGGTTACACTGATGGGACTCTTCTCTTTTCTTTCTTGGTAGGGGTTTTCACATACTCAGTGTCCAGATGGAATAAAAATGAACTCTGCAGTGTTTGGAAAATATTCAGTTCTTTCACATGCTCACGTTCCCTTGTTTAAAAAAAAAAAAAAAAAAAAAAACTTTCCCCACACTGGCTAGAGTACAACCCTGATACTTGCAGTATGATAACTAAATTGATAACTATGGCACCTCTGTGCATCTACCAACAGTCACAGTCACAAAACACGTAGGTAGGGTAATCAGAGAGCACTGTGTCCATAAACTTGCCTTACTTGTACCCACAGGACAGTTGGGTTGTAACAATACCATGGTGCTGCACTTAATGTAAACAGGATTTCAAACTCATGGTTAATGTTCAGTTCAGTTGAATTAATTGTCAAGGCTGCCAAAAAGTATCTCAAAGTTCAGTAGATTAAGAGCAGAACTATAGACACACCAATAAGTGCTTCCCTCATGGAACAAAACCAATGTTACAGAAGCACTTCATTCAACATTCCACATGTGAAAATGACGAAGGAGCAAGTTGACCATCTGTCCCAGAAATTCACACCATACATATACGTTCGACGTGAGCTCACGCCCATTTCCATGAAGTTTGCATGTGCTACTGTCATCTATACAGCTTCGGGCAACCATTGCACAATCTATTCACATAATCTGGTTGCATAGCTTCTGTCATACAAGCTTCGAGAGGGTGAACTTGATGCATCAGTGGGAGACATGGAGGAATTACTGACACAGGTTAAGTTCATTTTCAATTTTGTAGGCACCCCCACATATAAACTCGCCACAGAATAATCATAATAGATGTAAACGACAATTATTTCCCTCGTGAAAATCGCAACACCAAAATCTATAATCATTACATCCCTGCAGGACAGGCATATGGAATAAAATAAATGATAAGTGACCTCTTAATATAACAGACTGCATTGCTTTTTTAATACTGTTCATGAGAGGTAAATAAGGTAACAGCTGAGTTAAACTGGTTTTAAAAAAAATAAATTTCACAATTAGTTTGAACCTTTATAAAGGTATAATGTATGATGTGACACTTTCCTTTTGTCATCTTAAAATGCTCATAAGTGTGTCACCAGGTTTTGAAACTCAAAAATGTTTAATTCTCATATATTTCTGATGAAAGTCTGACCAATCATTTTATGTGGTCAGAATAAAATAATTGGCCGTGCCTCCTTGTCAGTCATCTGTTACCAGTGTCTCTGAATCTGACGTTTCACTTGCTGCCTCTCCCGTCACTGACAATAGTTTGATGTCTACAGATATGAATGGGTGGGAGCCAAATTCACAGTTTTGAACAGGAAAAAAGGATTTAATAACATTAACAACCAAGGAGAACAAACAGAAAAACATGATTGCAGCAGTCACGAGTCCAGTGAAGGAAGGACAGAGATAAAAGTCCAGAAGTCAGGTGGACTTAACTCTGCAGACAGAGCTTTTACAAGTGCAGGACTCGACATACACGTACATGGTGTCAATTACTGTAGGATTATACAGGATGATAAATGTGTGGACTTTGAAACCTCTAATGTCCATGGACAGTGGAGGAGTACGGCTCAGTCCACCCAGGTGATGATGTGCGGTGAAGACACTGACCCACATAGACCAACAGTGTGTTCCAAATTGCACACTTCAGCACTTAGAATGCTTCATTTGAGGGCATTAGTGCGTTCACACTTGCAACAGTAGTGCAGTGCGCTTCAAATACCCGGATGGTGCACTCCTAACAGTCAAAATGTGGAGTGTGGAACGATGGACACTTCTTGCACTACATGGAAGCAGCAATTTTTCCTGGGACACTCTCGTATTTCAGACCCATCTCCCGCCCCCCTCCCGTTTTGTAATTTCTCCCGTAATTTATTAGGTCTGAACATCAAAAATCTGAAGACATATCATTTGGCTGATGTTCTCTAGTTGCCACAGATCATGTATGGAACATATACACGTAATTTGTTGACTATCTGACAACTCATAGATGCGTAGTTGATCTGTGCGCAGGTTGAAACTTTTCCTCCAGACAGTATCTCTCTCACACTCACACATACACACTCGCATAATAACATACAAAAAATGACTCCGTATTTTCTTCTCAGTTTGACATGGAAAAAAAACACTATATTTCACTAGGTCTATAAATATTAACTTGAAATTGTTCTTTGTCTTAGTGCAAAAAATCACATTAATATATAGACATATTTACATTTATGAACTGTCCTTTAACAAGAAAATTTGAATAACCTGAACATATATGAGCAACCTGAAATGCCTAAAGAAAATTAAGCCAAATTTTAACAATTTTCTGCCTGTTACAATTCATGTGTTTAATGTTTAGTATCTTTATAGATCTGATTCAACCTACACATGTGTAAATGATAAGTTGAAAATGACAAAGAAGTCTAAGCCTGAATCAAATGAACTATGAAGAAAAAGTAACGAGTGTTGTGGAGTCCAATTAAAAGAAATTGTGTGGCTGAAATACATTTTCCCTCTCCCTATATACCATTTAAAACACTTAAATAACTGTTACCGTTTATGTGAAAAAAGAGCTGCATTGTAAGAGTCAATCATGTTTCACTTCTACTTTCAAATATTAACACTTTCGTCCTGATATGTTGGGACAACTGGATGATTCAAATGACTACACTACACATAAGCAGCGTTGCTACATGAGTTAATGTTACTCTCCCTTTAAAGGAACACACCACTGATTTTCCACACTGAAGTTCTTTCCTTAGACAAGTTGATGTGTACCTCTTTCACCTTTGTGTGTGGCCACAATTGCTCTGGTGCCCACTATTACTTTGCTAACAATTAGCTTAGCTCAGTACATGCATTAAGATCCATCAACTGTCTTCATTGTCCATTTAATCTGTAAAATGTGATGTGTAGTTTATTGTTTTGATACAGACAACATTTTTTTTAAAGATTTAAATTGTTGATGATTTAGTGTGCTCGAAATAAAATTTAATCGAATTGAATACTGACAAAAAACAAAACAAAAAAAAAAGACAAATAGACTCTGGCAGTTGCAGGATGGCCCAACTTAGACACTGAATTACAGATGCAGTAGAAACATTTCTGGTCCATTATAAATCTCAACTGGAACAAATTAAATAGCTACCATCCAAGTAATTCATGAAAACAAAATATAGAATAGTTTTTACTCCATTATAAGAATGAGTTTTCATTGTTATGCATCTTCAGCGTAAGGAAACTATTTTGAAGCATTACATTGTGAATCTGGAATGTTTGAGTGACTACAATACCACGGTCTTGTAACTAATTATCTTTATCTCACTGTATAATTCGGTGATAAGTTTAATCTACTAATTTAGATGCATCTCTTGAAAACAGAGCTTTGGGATCACATGAAGAACTGAGAGAAAACAATCACTTTGGCCCAACATTATGAGTTAGTAAAAAGCTGCTGATGTGGCTTGCTTCACAAATGCAATGTAAGCGTCCTATTTTTATTCTGTAGTTGGTAAAGGGGACATTTTCATGCTACACCCAACTAAACCTGCACAGAGCAAAATCTGAAAAATACAGAGGTGGCATCACTGTTGGCATTAGGAATGTAAACAATTAATCAACTCTTAATTAATTGTCAATAAAAATTTGCATGATTAAAATACAATTTTTTCTTTAATTGCCCTGTTCCATGGTGGGATTTATGGTGCCAACAGTTGGAGGACGCCACTGCGGAAACTAGGCTTCATTGCTGAAGTGTAATAACAGGGGTGGCACCCTGACCACCTGTCTCACACCTGTCTAAAGGCTTCTGGTTTATCCACACTGCGAGGCTGTGGCTGGGGTAGCGGATCATCGAACAAGATCATGGCATTGATGAGTTAGAATCACTCTAGGGACATGGTGGAGTGAAGTACGGACCAGCCCATCTGTTCATGGGAGCAGTGCACCCCTGCCTAATTATGCACACATATGCATGGTTGGTATTGGATCTGGTCCTGAACCTAATGTTTTCCCTGGAGGTTGGTTTAGTCCACAGCCATCAGGAGTATCTGGTCAGTGCCACAGAAGTTGAAAATTCCTCCAGGCTGCTGATCCATCCACACTATATAAGGTAGGTTGGTCACCAAGGTGGGGGGTGGGGGGGCTGATAGCTCAGTTCATGGTGTCAGGTAGTGATGCAAATTCAGAAATGCCCATTTCTTCTAAACTGCCTCTCTTCAGATCCATTTATTTTATTTAACGTCACTACAGAATTTATGTATTTCTACTGTATAAATGTCATTGCCTGGACTATATCCACTGATACAATAAATCAATCATTAGATAATATGGCATGCTTTTTTCATTAAACAATATTTAGCTTTTTTCTTATAGACCCTATTGAAAGATACATTTGGTTCTCCAGAAAATTGCCACTTACCATTTAATTGTTAATTGATAAAGTCCACCAACTGATGATTAATAGATTAATCAATCATTTGCATCTCTAGTTGGCATACTGCTGTGCCTTCTGCTAAAGAAGTATTTTCATAACATGAGTGAAAGTAGGCCACTGCTAACACACATCAAGATTTTTAATCTGGCAAAAAAAGAAACAGCAAACAAATATAGGGCTCAACAATATGACTTATTCAGAACCAGTACATTGGGCAACTGAGTTCAGAGGCCATGTAATGAACATGGAAACACCATCATCTTCTAGAACATTGATTCACCAGTAGAAGGTATGGAGATGGATAAATGACAGCGGATGGACACACTTGTGTTCCAGTATTGATTTCTAAAACAAAGTCAAGATAAAAAGACACTTTTTGCTAAGTTTCCTGTTTTGATAGAATCATATTTGAATGGACTCTGAGTTTGGATGAACATCTACACGATGAATTAAATATATATGTTTTACTCAAAAATGCTACATACAGAAGATAATATTAAACAGCACTATAGTAAATCACTTAAGAACGGTTACATAGAGAAGAAATCAATTTTGGCGTTGCCTCAAAAGTACTGGGTCTTTTCCTTAAAGCTGTGCATGACTTCTGTCACTGATTTCTCATAAAATCTAAAAAACTCAAGTCATAGCATAAAGACAATGAATACATAAGTCTTTCCATAACGATCACACCTGAATCTTTTCCTTCACATTGAACAATTCCAAAATGTACTCCATCATAAACAATCCATTTGTTCATAAACAGGTAGTTCGCTGACATTTTCAGAAATTTGTCACAACATGCATTGTTTGAAGTAGAGCTCCATGCAGCTGCATTATAGCCACAACAGCAACAAACACAAATGGCTTCATTGCCAGTTGCTACTACATCTGCATGGAGCTCCACTGCCCACAAAGCACAAATTTCCAAAAAGACAGATTTATGATACTTGGATGATTCTGGTTTTAGAGATGTGATGAAACATTGGTGATTCAAGTCATACACAGCTTTAATTTCACTGCCATTTAACATTGGCTCTGCTGTTGCATTTCATACAGTTGTATGAAATGCTAAGTTGTTAGAAGGTCAGTAAGTTGGATGCAAATGTGTTGAAGACTCCTGTGCACATATTGTTTGTAGAGGTTATTTGAGCTGTTTCATGTTTATACCTGTAGATATTTTATACATACTTTTAGACTGTTGTTATTGTTGTCAGTATGTCTTTATTGTTATATACCACCACCTGCCGGAATAGAATTCCATGTATGTGCAAATGTATCTGGCGAATAAAAACGATTCTGATTCTGATTCTGATATTCTTTTGCAGTTGTTTCACCTAGTTCAGAAATGGACGACAAGTTGTTACTTTTTCATATACTTACAATTTTTCCCATCTATTTGAGTTATCACTTAATTGGATTAAAGAAAAATAAGCCATAGATTAATCAATTCCAAAAATAATCAATAGGTATAGTTCTACTCCAGTGTCCCATTTTTCTTCCTTTTTTAATTATGTTATTCTGCTACTGTACTGTAATTTTCCAGTTTGAGATCAATAAAGTTCATCCCTCTGAGTATAGCAGCACAATATGATTACCTGCATAAACACATACCCAACTGACAAAGCATGGTACTGGATAAAAACTCAACAGTGTGTGTGCGTGTGTACATGTCCTCAAACCTTTAATCTTGACAGTGGGGGAGTTGGGTCCAGCCGACTGCTTCCTCCATCCTCTCCAGTTCTGACACAGACTCTCGGCCTCTGAGATGAAGGAGCACAGAGAGTCTTCCTCGAACCGGTCCGAGTCTTCGAAGGAGAACCTCTCCCCATCCTCCCACTCGGCGAACATCAGTTCCATTACATCCACTTTTAGCTGCTCCGGAGTCCAGAGGACTGCGAGCAAGCTGCCTTTCTTATGTTAATTAAAACAAAAAAACGCGAAGGGAGACCCGGTGAAAAGTGTCCAAACACTCGGGAGAGAATCCAGACTCTGAAGGCTGGGGGAGGGGAGGCCACTAGCCAGCAAAACACAGCTGAGAGCTTTACCACCGGGCCCTCAAAACACAGCTACATAATACAATTAAAACGCACACTCCACGAAAGTAAAAGAACAAATGTCTTCGCCTTTGTGCTTCTGTGATGCACTGATGGAATCTTTCTAGATCAGCTTAAACCTCTAATGTCTTAGGTCGAAACAACAGTGTACTTACTCCATGCTGCTTGGCTGAGTTGTGGCTCCTGATACAGCTGTTTACTTAGAACAGAAGGGCCTCTTTCAAAACTGTGTGACTGCACTATCGCCAATTGCTGCCACTGAGGGGACGACGAGACCAATTCACCTACTAGATGTCTGTCGAGTGTCAAAAGTGAACGTTAAAGCCAAGACCAACCTGGCTAACACCGCCTAGCCTAGCTAAAGCTTTAAGAAGTCATAAAGTTGTTTTCCTTCATCACGACGTTCTCCTCTTTTCAGTCAATCAACTGGACAACAGTGCTACAACAACCGACTGTTGTTGAAATAAAATAATCCTAAAAGTAACGACTCTACCCAACTCAACAACATATAAACAACTAGTATAGATATAAGTGGTATCTGTTATACATTTAGTTTGCTTCTTAACTTAATATGTTAGGATTGCTAATACAAATAGCCGAGGATAGCTTGAAGGCTAATTATGTTAATGACTGCATAATAATAGAAGCACAGACAATTAAAGTAGTGACACTAGCTGCAGATGACTCTATTGAGGTGACATTTGTTGTTCAACTGAACGACAGGTTTGTCAAATTGACTTCACCTTCGTACTGTCTGGATCCTACTACCTTACGTAGCTCTATGTGCTAGCATGAAAGCTAACCCCAGATCGACTGACTCCAGCTAGCTTGAATAGCTGTTTGTTTACATTTACTGCTGATGCTTTAGAAGTCTCGGACTGGAAGGTCTACATGCTTATTCAGACGGCTAAACTTTATAATAAAAACATTACTTTTGTATATACATAGATTTGATCTCTGGCATATTTTAATATTAACCCCCGCTCCTGGCTCTGTTTTTCGTTCTTTGTATTTGTGTGATAAGCTTCACAGTAATGATAAATAGCTGGTATATACCCTTTAGTTCTGGTGCAAAAAGAAGTCCTCAAGATATTTGTCTTCCACACTAATATCGGATGTCCAGTCGTCCTAAAATCTTCTTCCAACCGACACCGGGATTTCCAAATAATTCCCTCTATTCCTGTCGTCCAGGGTCTATCAGAGTCGATCAGTGTATCAGTCTGCCGGGGGAAGATGGCTCACCTTCGCTTAAGCTCCTCCCCCATCAGCTGATCACAGCTTCCGGCTGCTGCACACGGACGCTTTTAGATATAGGGTTATCTCAGCTGGTAAAGAGGGCCAGAGGGCTGTCCGATCATGTGTTAAGATGAACACACCTGAGGAGACCTGTAGCTATCGATTATTTTTGAAAGTATTTATTGTGTTTATTATTTGATACAATTTCTGTCTGTCTGTCTGCCTGACCACCTATCTATCTATCTATCTATCTATCTATCTATCTATCTATCTATCTATCTATCTATCTATCTATCTATCTATCTATCTATCTATCTATCTATCTATCTATCTATCTATCTATCTATCTATCTATCTATCTATCTATCTGTCTGTCTGTCTGTCTGTCTGTCTGTCTCTCCTCTCTGAGTATCTGTCTGTCTGACTGCCAAAGAACTACTTTAGATAGAATAATTAGATTTAATTAGCTGCGAACTTTCTTTTACTGTTTATTTGTTTTTTTTTCTTCCTTATTTTCTTATTTGTTTATGTTACTGAAATGTTGAAAACTTAACAAAATAAGATAACAGGGGGGAAAAAAAGGGCACTGACAACATATTAGTTGTTTATACAGTATTTTATACCGTCTCACATATACACAAACAGTTTTTCATTACATTCAAATGATAATACTGATTTGAAATGTGCAAGTGTAGAGGTTAAATTAATTGCAAACACAATTGCAATTACAGTATTAACTCATTCACTGCCATTGACGTGTTTTGGCATCAATTCAAATCCAAATGAACAGTTTACACTCGATATTGATGGGTGCCATACATATGTAGAGAGTATTTTATTATCATGTAATATTATATAATATTATAATATAATATTGTATATAGTATAAAGTATACAATATTATATTGACTATATTTTGAATCAATATTCTCTTCTCATTCACCTGCCAGTGAATGAGTTAAACTCTGAAAAGACCTGTTCTACTTGGTACTTTGTTTCCAATTTTGCAAAATGCTTCTTGCAACACAATTTATACAAAACACTTTACATCACTTTCAAAAGCAAACAATTGTTCGAAAAAACTTTTCATAGTTAACACATTTGGTTGAACTTATTTTGTTAATTTGATTTAATGATGCTGGTTTTCACATTTAATCAGAACTAACAAAAATAATCATTAACACAACATAATTAACCATGTGAACGCTTACAAACCAAAATCACTCATGTAGTTGACACAATCAACAGAATAAAAAAATACAAAAAGACAAAGAAAAATGACCTAAATGTCATTTTATTTTGTCAGACTGACCATTAACCATCATCTTAAAGTGAATGTATCACAGTTTGGCTTTGGTTTCAGAACCAGAGCTTCGAGAATCAGTGTTAGTGTTTGAGCTGCGCTTGCCCTGTTCAGACTGAGCTTCAACATCGAGCCTGGAAAATTTAATCTATTAATAACAATTTAGCACTTTTCTTACTGGATTTAGCAACTTTTCAAACTACCTTAGCAACATTTTTTCAAAAAAGCAACTAGCAACCAATTTTAACTACTTTTCTAATTAGTTTGGAAACATTCAGCAGAGTGAAGAGTAACTCAAACATTAAAATGCACACGTTGTTCCTCTAAATGACACGAAATAATTTTCTCTGTTACACAGTCATCAAAGCCCACATGCTCTCTGCCTCGCTGTAAAAGTCAGTGTTTCCAACTGAACCGCTCTGTGAGTGTAGTGTGGGATTTTTGTAGCCCCCCCCTCCAGAGACTCTTTATCAAAAAAGTAAATAATGACCAATCTATCAACTTTTTCTGGTGTTATTGGAGACTTTTGGACACTCTTAGACAAAGAACAATATTTACTTTCACATAAAACAAACCACTAGACTGGGTATAAACTGGAATTGGCAGTTTTCTCTGTTGTCTCTTTTTGGTCCATTTACATTGTTAATATCAACTGAAAATGAAAAAAAAATATTCCAGTCATATTTTACCATGATTTCTTTCAGTCTCTTAAGTGGACTGTAAGGTTAAAACCAAACCAAACTGAAGAAAAACTAAACAAATAAACTCCTCCAGAGTGTATTTTTTGGTTAACTTTAGCCAGTCTCCAAACCCAGGTAAAGGAGGAGGGTTGGAATTGGGACATTAAAAAAAAAGTAGTTCTAAACAATAGCCCGAGACACCCACCCTCTGAAACACACACTGACTGCACTAAGGAGTTCCTTCAGTGACAGAATGAGTGACAGTGTGTAAAAGAGAGGTATCGCGGGTGCTTCTGTCCTGCAGCCTTCATAATCCACAACAGAGACAGAAACTTCTCCAAATAAACTGTGCAATAAGTCCACCCATTAACAGTATAATCCATCCAATAACAGTGCAATAACGTCTATGTCTACACACACACACACACACACACACATATATATATATAAACAACTGTATATTGTACATAGATTTATTCATTTATAGAAGTGATAACTCTTCTGTGCTGTGCTATATTCATGCTGCTGGAAACCCTGAATTTCCCCTAGTGGGACTAATAAAAGAATATCTTATTTTACCTAATCTTAATTGCTATCTCCTACATCATTCATTACTATTACATGCAGATTTTTTCCAATCATGCAAATTGGGTGATTATGTCATTTAGCAAATTCTAGTGACTTTTAAGACAGACAATGGATACCTTCCTAGATGATCAACTCTGATGCAACTCATAAACACACTCAGGATTTAGTGAAGGTGATTTCCAATCATAACAGGGGTCACAAAGATGTGCTTCCTATGTGCAGAGTTGATGCCTAAAGACACTAGAACTTCTTTTCTCTGGGAGGAAATGGAATATCAACATTCCACATTCCAACATGTATAGATTGATTCACTGAGACGCCCCATGTAGTGTGTCAGAGAATACACTGCCTTAGACCCTTCGAACAGCACAATGAATCACATTTCCAAAGAAACATCTCAATCACAGACTGTTGAATTTAAAGTTAAAGTTTGAGGAGACGTCTGATCTGTACAAGGATATGTCAGGATGAATGTTATTACATGGGGCTGATAGTGGCTGTTGAATAACTTTTGTTAATTTCCTGAACATTTGTGAACCATACAATGGAGATGAAGGTAAAAAGAAAACAAAAAACAGCTACATTTTTTTTGTTTTGGTTGGAATGTTAAACAAAGCATGTGTACATTCAGTGTGCACCACTGCTCAACATGAAGAAGTGTTCTTTCAAAACTGACCAGTAAATTCAGAGCAGCTACAGGGTCTATATTGTATGTATGTGTGCGTGCGTGTGTATGTATGATTTCTTTTATAAAATTGATAGAAATCAGGATGCATTTGTGTCATTCAATCATTGAATTCCTCAAACAAACTTGGTCAAAAATAAATTAGCAATAAAAATACAGAATTGTGTGTTTCATATATAATTGTTTTGTCATTTGTGTGTGTGTGTGTATGTGCTCACATCATTTTTGTCATCCTTTTTCTTGTTTTGCATCATTTGTGAGGATGTCTTGATTAGCTGTATTGACAGGTTTATAGATACATGCTTGGAAGGTCATACGTGCATGTACAGTAAATGTTCGTGCATCATCATGCCAATGCTGTTATTCACTGAACTTTGAGCTTGTTCTACTTGACAGCTCCAGTATCTCTACTAATTACATCAAACACCTGGACATAACTGTATGTACATCCACAGCAGCCCTATGATAGTGAATCAGGATCAAACCATGTCATTGTCTCACCTTCAAGTTACTGTGAACTGTCACTAGAAACTGAGGAACATGTTGAAATGTTCCTGGTTCAGTTTCATGTTCCATTCCTCTCTTCCTGTTCAGAGTCACTTTGCTCATCTGATCTTCTACAAAATCAAAAACCTCCTGGTTTTAGAGGCTCATAAATGAAGCTGTCTAGACACAATGCAGGGTGTATTAGGAAAAAAATAGAATCAGCAAAAAAAAAAAAAAAAAAAATCAAAATAAGAAGACATTTTAAAAATCTGATCATATGTATTTATTGATCATGTAATTATCACTTGATTGACACCAGTATCCTGGGTCAGTTTTCATGCTTTAGTGAACAACACTAATTTAAATTGTGCAAAATAAAAGTTTTTGTGCATTGACGTGTAAAAGTTATTAGAATACTACTAACAGATTGGATTTATATACTGCTTGTTTGGCCACTCAAAGCACTTTACATTAATGACCCATTATTCATTCACTCCCACATACTCTTTCTGGTGGTGGTAAACTATATATGTATCCACAGTTGCCCTGGGGCAGACTGACAGAAGCGTGGCTGTTATTCGCACCACAACCAAACATTTACGCACCAGTGTGAGTGGTACTGGAGGTAAGGAGGGTGAAGTCTCTTCTCCGAGGACACAAAGAACTGACTAAGACAGAGCAGGATTCGAACCGCCAACCCTTCGGTTATTGGACCCAATCTCCCAATTGAGCCAAGGACTCCACCAGTATGACATCTGCCACCATGAATGACAAGTTCCATTGGTCTACTACTTGTATACATAAAACAAGAGAAAAAAATAATGCCATGCTAACCCCTGCCATTATTAAAAAGATTTCACACTTTGGTGAGAAACTAAAAATGTACCGTATATCAAAATTTACACAGTGAGTCAAGCTTTGGGTTTTACACTTCAGGATTTTAATTGAAAGCACAGGCTTCTGTTAGTTGAAGGACTCCAGCATGTTTAGTCTTCCACATGAACCCAGTTTGTTTCCATGCAAATTTGTGTACCCCGCAACATATCTGTGATGGCAGGCCTAACCATGCCTCAGGAGTTCCACTTTAGTGATGACGCAATGATTCATGACCGACTCAAATGTTTAAAATTTCAAATGGTCAGTTCAAAAAAAAAAAAAAGACCAATGGAACTTTTCATTCAAGGCGGCATCTTTCATATTAACCATTAAACCTTCATGAGAAAAAGACTTATTTTGCACAATCCAAATTAGCGTTCACTGAAGCATGAATTTTCATGGTCATAACATACAATGACAATAAAGGCATTCATTCATTCATTTATAACTGACCCAAGACACTTGTGTCAATCAATGGAAAATTACATGGTCGATAAAAACATATGACCAGATTTTCAAAATGTCTTTACGTTTTGGTTTTATGTTGTATTTTCTGTGAATCTACTGTTTTTTGATAGACCCTGTAGTGGGAGAAAAGTTATCTGAGATGTGACAGATGATCTATTGGGAACAAAGTTAATTTCAACATGAATTTGTGCAAATTTCATTAAAATACAGTATATATAATTCAAAAATAATTGCTTTAATATTGGAGAAATTATCCTACATTCTTTAATATCCAGGCTGAATCGGTGTTGATAAGATTACCATCAAACTAGCACTCTGACATTTTATTCCTCTTTTCAAGTCTCTCCAGCTCTGTCAGGTTACACTGGGATTGGGTGACATTTCCACAAATTCTGTATGGAGTTTTGAGCTTTGGCTGTGGCTCTCAGAAACACTCACCTCATGTCTCCTCATCTTTAAACTATTCTGTGTACAGTAGCTTTTGCTCTAGATCTCAGGTTATTGTCTTGATAGAAACTTAAGGCCAATTCCAATTCCTCCCTTAATCTTCAATCAGTAGCCCTCAAAACTAAGTGTTAAGGGCTATTTGTGTCTTAGAAATGAGACATCCCTTAAATTTTGGCCCTGAAATTAATCAGGGCTCTTGTTGTCTCTAAAATTAAACACAATTTATTATTATTATTTTTTTTATATATATTTGCACTGTTATCCCTGCCTGTTTAATCATAAACCACAAACACAGTTATCATTGACTGGTCCATCAGGTCCACATTTTTGAAATTGTTATTGACTATCTGTAAATTATTCCTTCAGTTAGAACTATCAAACAAATAATCTGTATAAATAACACAACCATATTCAACTGTCACCGCATACCACATACCTGCGGCTACGGGAGATGACATTAGCCCAACCATTTATACCATTATCGGTACAAGCATGTTATATAGGCTGTTATTTTGATAAAACAACTACATTACCACCGCGAAAAATGACCGTTTTTGTAACGTTAGCTAACTTAAAGTATATCTAGCTTGTCCGCACCAGCCGCTATAGGGAGCCTAAGTCTCCGCCCCTTCCGGTCGGTCCACTGGGCCAAAGTTCGGAAAATTTTAACATGAGAGTGGATGAGGAGAAAATAATTATTTTCTGCTCCACTTTACTTTATGCCCTGAATCACACATTTGCTGTACTTAAATTAAAATCATAACCAATGATGTGCGTTTGGAGTTTATTTAATACGTGTTTTGTATTTTATTAGCGTGTAAAAATATGTAATTATTTGGACTCTGTTTGGACTACATATCAGACGTCGCATAGCTGACGTCACAGCAGAATCTTTCCCTGCAAACTTTTCAAAACCGTATACCGCCTTTTCTATTTTTCATTTGAAAATGCCTGTGTGCTTTGTGCCGGGGTGTAATCACAACACCATTTCCACATGTTCCCTCTACCGCTTCCCGGCTGATGAAAGCTTGTCCCGCATGCTGGCTCTCACTCGACCAACTATCTCTCCCCCGGAATAGCTGCCACTTTCGTCCTGAAAGGAGGTGAAGCTCGGCAATTGTCACAGCCATTTTCAAAGAGTTTGATGGTGAAGCTTGGTGGTGACGTCATATTTGTGAGACGAACGTTGTAGTCCATTACTTACTCTCACATAAAACCTAACGTAACTTTTGATGCCTGTCCGAAGTGAGTGCTTTCTCAATGTGAAAATGTATCTTTAAAATTCACAGACATATGTGAAAACCGTAGCACATTTCAAACGGGACCAGAAAATTACTTTTATCCCTCCATTGACTCGCGTTAATTTTTTATGGCACTTACGTCCCATTGCCCAGAAATCTACCGGAAATAGAAACGCGTCACTTAGGCTCCCTATTGACAAAAGATTGTAAAATAAAAGATACACGTTATGCAACAATGAGGGAGATAATCCATAAAATAGACTTAAACTAAGATAACATAATGATTTTCGTAATTTGTATAACTCCATTTACAAAGAAAATACTGCATTCTGGGTAACCATTGCTACCAAGGGTGGTGTCGTGGAGCCTCACACGCGCCCCTCAACATAAACGTTTCGTGAGAGCACGCATTTTGAGTTTGAGGGTTAAGGGAGGAATTAGAATTGACCGTTAAGCTACTTCAGTGTTGTGTATGACCCACTCTAGCCACATTTGCATATTCCTTCCATTTCATAATGATTCTGGACTGTAGTCGACCTTCCAAACACAGGTGTTTTCATGCCACACTCACAGCCCCCCTGGTGAGTAACATTTCACTGGCACCATTTTCATTTTGCTGTTGAATTAGGTCAGTCATTTTAAAATGTAATTATGTTCTGGTAAATAGATTTTATATTCTGTTGTACGTTATCTTTTATAAATCATTTATTATCATTCAATTTCTACCTTTTTTTTCTCCTTCTTAATTACATGGCATTTACAAGGTGAGAGACACAGTATCTCAATTTAGTATGCCATGATGTACAGTTTATCTGTATTCAGGAATCAGTTCTAAATAGTATTTTACCGTTTAGGAGTGTGTTGACCAGTTTCTTGGCACAACACATTCTGATCCTCAGCAACATACAGAATAACAATCACCATCTATTCTAGTCAGTAGAGGAAATACTTAAGATCACAGCCCACAATGTAAACAAAATTATGACCAATTGTGTAACATAATTATGAAAGTGTACAGTGCAAGACAAGTGTATGGAGCAGAAGTCCTATAAAACAAAACCTAACAAAAATCACATGTTTTATAAATGTCCTACACTTCACAAAAAAGTTTAAAATATACATACACCATACTTCAGAAACAAATATGACATGTCTTATGTATAAAAAAACCAAAACAAAACAAAAAAAACCCCTCTGTGTGTGTGCTGAAAGGCCAAAAAAAGAGAAAAGAGTAGTGGTTTTCTCTGATGTTCACCTCCACCACAGCAGGTAGAAAATCAAATCTACCAAATATTGCTTCTGTTTTAAGTTTGTTTTCAGACATTATGAAGAGCACATGATGTTATTCAACTCATATTTTTTGGCTGTTGTAGGTGGATACTGTTAATTTAATTGGTTAGTTTGGGAATGTGTTATTCAGTAGTGGATTTTCTAACAGCTAAGATAACACTGGTAACATTATTTGATCCTTTTACATGTAGAAAAATGGACCCAAGGGTGGTGCATTATTTGGCAAAATGGACTCTGGAATCTGCTGGTGTGGAGGTAAATTACTCAGGACATTATGTAGAAAATCTCTGTACAACAGACATTTCTGCATCTGTATAACTGATGATTGATTGCTTATTGCTCAATTATGATCAATGACAGTGTGAATGGAGAAAACACAGTTTTAACGATAACTTCTAAAGAGATTTGTAATAGGATAAAGTGGAGATATTTTATGCCCAGAAAGGTCAAAGGTCAGTGACATCATAATACTATGTAAAAAATATAAAATAATAAATTCTGCTCAACGTTATACAACTCCTCTGTAAGACACAGTGTGTGTGTGTCATTGTGACTCACAGCAATCAGACATCTTGGTATAAATGAATAAAAAAATATGTGAAAACACAATTAAAGTGAAACAACAGCCTGCCAGTATAATTACTTAAGTCATATGTTTGGCCAAATTGTGCTATCAGTGTAAATTTACTGTCCTAACAATGCTGCTTCATTTTATGCAGATATTTCACATTGGCCAAAAATATGACTTAGTTAATTATGCCATGAGGCTAAAGATGAGATTGGACAGACATTGGAACTAATTTTAGCTTCATGCTGGTTGTAATTATTTATAAATATGCTGTGTATTAGCATTATTTTGTTGAGTTTGTTCTGTATTTGTAAATCAAACTAAAGTACATTTCAGGACATTTGTAAAGACATGTTTTGTTTGTTTACTAGGTTTTAGTAAGTCATTAGCTCCATATAAACAGCTTACCCCCTGAACCCAGAGTGTATATACTGTGCACATGCACCTTTAACAGTCAGTGTTAATTACGCTGTAAGTTGCTTAAGCAGAACTGACACCATTGATTTATGGAAATTTGCCATTATTTGACACAGTGGGAGTTCAGTCTCATTGTTTTCTCAACTGACAAGATGAATGACTCAAGTGCATGAAATCTCAAGAAGGCATGATGCAGAAGCAGTATCTTGTGGTCCATCTCCTCTTACCATCTCCCATCAGCCCTGGGGTCTTATCTCTCCATGTCTCTCCATTATCAGTGTTTGTAAGGTTTGTTGATAACCTTGTCAATCCATCGTAGGAACCTGCTAACTCGTGTGTACACTCCAGGAAAGGCAGGGTTACCACAGCCATGACCCCAGGAGATGACCCCTGTCAGCACCCAGCGGCCCCCCTCCCCCTGACAAACCAGGGGCCCACCGCTGTCCCCCTGGCAGCTGTCCACGCGGTGGCGTTCAGACAGACTCCCGGCGCACAGCATGCGGCTGGTGAAACGCTCACCGTAACGTTTCTTACACCTCCAAGTGGGAAGTAGAGGAACCCAGGCCTGTAAAAGGGTCCGAGAGTACTCCAAGTCTGAAAAAAGCATAAGACAGCAAACGACTTACAAAGGTAACATCTGAAGTAGAAACACCTAGATGTGAGATTATTTGAAAAAAAAAATTCTATATATACATACATACATACGAAAAATAAATGTTTCTTGACATAAACCATTTTTATGATATTATATGCTCTATATGACTGCCATTTTATCGTGATGATTTCAATTAGTTTCTCTTTGTTCAAATGCACTCTTTGGGTTATCTGAAATATAAAGAAATACATGTTAGAACCATATATGTATGTAACGTATTGTGTATGGAGAATTAAGGGATACTGTTGTTTACTTTAATACTAAATAAGTTGACAGACCTTTTTTTTTTTCTCTCCACATCTTTTTCGTGTGTGTGTGTGTGTGTGTATGTGTGCGTGCGTGCGTGTGTGAGCGTAGGTGTAGACTTTTGCTCCAATATCACATATGTATTTAAGCTGTATATAACAGTATAGAAAGTTTTATGTCAATTGTTCAAAAACATAGAAAATAAGTTTGAAAAAATAAATATTGAAACAATGCAAAACAGAAGAATATAAAATAACTACCCCAAGCATTGATGCCAACTTTGCACTGTTGTTGCTATAATGAGCAACTATTCAAACCACCCTAGGAACTTTTTTTTTTTTTCACCAAAAAAATAAGCTCCTAGCAACAAATGTAATGACTTGGAAAATTAGTTTGCAAACTTTCAGCCACTTTTGCAAAGTGAGTCAAAATCTTAAAACTCTCTAAAAGATGCCAAGTGATTTTCTCTGTCACAGTCATTAATACCCATGGTCTGTCTCTGCCTTGCAGTAAAAGTCAAGGTTTCAAAATGTGTGTATTTAACCACTTTGTGTTCTTAACACTTTTTCAGACCTCTCTAGAGACTCTTCAAAAAAGCAATTACAACTTTTTCTGGTGTTATTAGAGACTTTGACATGAAAGCACACATCGTTCTTTGTCTAAAACAAATCACTGCACTAGAATATAAATCACTCCCATTGTCATTGACTGTTTTCTCTATTGTCTTTTTAAAAAAAAATCAATTTAGAATCTAAATTTTAGATTGTTAATGTAGACTGCAACTTAAAAATGTTATAATTATAAATATTCATGTTTTACTGTGACTTGTCATCTCTAAGTGAACTGTAAGGTTAGAAGTAAATTCATTTGTAGTTCTATTTCTATATAATGAGAATAAATGTTATTTAATAAGCACCTTTCAGGACACTCCATGTGACTGTACAGAACTGTCAAAATATATATATATAAAAAATCCAATTTACATACATACATACATAATCAGCTTTATTGTCATTTAGCATATCCACAGATAATCAAAACAAAATTTCAGTCTCATTCTGATACATACATACACACACGGGTACATAAAATCTAATATATGTACTTTCTTAGGATATTATCAAGTACTGAGTCATTAAATATGTATGTCTAATATATGCCAATACACAAATAAATGATCAAATAAACTCTATAAACCATAAAGTGTAATGTAATGTTTATAGTTGCATGTGTTTACTTTAACATCACATAAATCTTGGACATGGAGAAAGAGTCAAAACCTTTCCCAACACCTGTGCAGGTGACAGATTAACATGCTCTGTCTTGTGTAATGCATGCCAAAAGAATCACTCAAATGTTGTGACCTTCAGGAGCTAAACCATGGCTGCTCAGTGTTGGGGCTTTTTCTTTTGCTTAATCAAAAATATTTGTAAGTTCTGAATGGTCCATATCAATGACTTTGTATCTTAAATAACCATGCTGTTTTTTTTCCATGTCTGTCAGTCTATTGTTATGAAGCAGAACTGTAAAATTGTCATAAAATTTTTGTCTTTATACAGTAAATAAAAAAATACAGTGGAGCAGATGTGCACAAATAAAAACGACTACTCTATATATTTTATTGTATTTTTTGTTCATTATTCAAAAACATTCTGCTGAATGTTATTTGAATAGTGAGGCGAGTTGAAAATGTGTGACTAATGTGTCAGTATCACTCTGACACCTGTTACTTCAGATTCATGCAACAAGACTGTTTAGTTTCCACAGCAAAAACCCTGTCATTCTATAGCTACTTTTACGCAGGAATCTCAGAAAAAAGCTGGGATGTGAAGTGTTCTTGTGTCTTTACTGATCCAATCTACTTAAAATTTAAGGTGGACCCTAAACTAGGAAAATTGTTAATATCTTAAGTGTAATTACATACATCCCATGAACTCGATTGAATGAGTTGGCAGGTTGGATTTGGCCTGTGAGCCATTTTTTCTACACATGTGGTCTAAAAAGACTGTAGGTGTTGTGTTTGTTCATGTAGACGTACCTGTAACACCCCACCCAGTGATGACACAGGCTGCAGGCCTCTTCTCCCACTTGTTTCCTGGCTCTGGCAGACACACTGCGCCCGTGTGAGGGTTGAACGCCACACAGTTACCCTCTGTGCCTTTAAGTCGCATCAGGGCGATGTCGTATTCCCAGCCCTGACTGTGGTATTTTCTATGGATAACGATGCGTTCAGGAGACAAGGTGCGTTCAAAGTCATCCTGTTCCTCTGTGTGGTAATCACCCAGACGCAACAAGTAACGGCTTGGGTCTCTGCCAAACCTGAGGGACAAGAGGAATAGGAAGTGTAATTGACTTTTTCTGTGAAACTGTGTTGTGAAAATAAGTGGGTAATGCGGCTAAGCTAATGGTAGATGCTGTGATTTAGGAAATGTAAAATACAGAGAGCAAAATTCCCTATGGGAACAATAATGCAAGTAAACCTTTAAACCTTTACAAGCCTACATACATTTTAATCAAACAACTGTTTTGAGCATTATTGCAATGAAAAACAGTTCTAATAGAACACACATTGAATGTGGATGCTATGTTTAAAAATTGAAGAGCAAATGTACAAAGGGGATTTATTTGAAAAGTGATACTTGAAGATAAGCCTCAATTATGAATGTACATTATTCCCTTTTCCACCAACATTCTGAGGACATTTACCAGAAAGATATTTACCTGAGTAAATAATGGTAAGCAAATGCAAATTCAGTTTTTGATATTATTCTATTCTATGTTTGATGGATCTGCTCCTGATAGGCTGGACTGGCTTCTCATCACCCCCTTCATCAATGATTTTCTGTAACCCTATAGTATACTAGATGATACAGTACTCTTGTGTTTACATTTATCTATTTATTTTTCCTGAGACATTCCCCTGGGTGACCTGAAAGTTCTGGTTTGTTTTATCTGTACGTTTAGGTTTCTGTTAAAAAAAAAACAACGAAAATTTGCACTTATAAAGTTATATATAGAAAAAAACGGCACTATGACAATGTATGAAAAGCGAAGAATATCGACTCAGTGTATTTGTGTCAGTTGATTCTGAATGAGCTCGTCTTTGAGACCAATGTGTTCTAATGCATTTGTATTCAGTGAAATGTTAACACAATGGTCCATATTTGACCATTTAATTTATGACATTTTAGGTGAAGTTGAGCATCCATTGCAGTCTTAGAGAAATTGCCACTCATCTAGAAGGAGGTCATGTTGTCACTTGAAGGTAAAGAGAATATTTTAAAGCTGTGCATGTGTTGTAATGAGGTCAGGTGACCATCAGGGAGAGCTGTGTTCTACCTCTTAAAGCAGTGGGCAGCTGTCAAAACCCAGCAGGGATTAATGAGTGATGCTCCGCACAGCGGATGATTCCCTTTAGACTGTGACCTGAGCCACAGAGACACTTGCCATGGCCATTCGCCCCTGGAATCACACACAAATACACACAACCACTGCGCTGGTTTTCCATGACTGCACAGGACTTTAAGACACAAAGGCAAACAAGAATTCCTTTCTGATTTAAGAAACACAGGATTTACATACAGAAGTTACATGTCAGGCTTTCAGCATGTTAAACACTAGGAAACTGTTCATATTTCATTTATCACCCCCCCCCCCCCCCAAAAAAAAAAAAGAAAAGGGGAAGGTGAGGGTGTTGTCCACCCATATTCTGCATTCTGACCTCAGTGACTTATCTCCTCCAATGATCCTGCGCCGACGCCGTTGGTTATTGAGCCTCTGGCCACAGGTTTGCATTGCGACGGCTGCATCTCCCAGAGGATCCAGAGTGTAATCACAGATGACACCTGCATCTTCACTGTGGCGACAGTCATGGCCATCTTGACCCTCAGCAGGACACTGGCCCAAGGACCACTCTGTTCCCAAACATCGGACATTGTCCAGGTGGATGGGACCTTTACCTTCTCCAAAGTACGCCATGGAACGAGCTTTAGCCACACCTCTGGAAAGACAAAACCCAAACCATAGCAAATCAACCCAAACTCATTCATGTGTTTAGTGTCATTTTTAATAAATGATAAATACATGTTATTTGTACATGACACCTGTTTCACAATCTCAATGTTCATTTTGCATGTGTGATACTAACGTGAATCCCAACTGTTTACACACTACGGCTGCATTTACATCATTCCAGCCATCATCACACACACTTCCCCACTGGCCGTTGATAAAGACTTCCACTCTGCCCTCCTTCCTGCTCTCTCCAGCAACCAAACGCACCAGAGGACCTGCAAACAAATGATGCCAAACACTTTAGTCTTTGTTACTGTTAATACCATTTTACAAGTATAATCTGACACAATAAAGACTAAAAGCTGGTCAGTACACACACTAAATGCTACACCACCACCCTCCCTTTTAATCCACAAAACACAGGAGCTGCTCTATTTCACTGCCTCAACCTGGAAGTTTGTGTTTTTGTGTGACCTGGGTTTAGTTTGGAGACACTGTAACAAACAACCAGCTGATTAAAAGTTAACAGTTAGCTGGCAATTTAACCCTCCTGTTCTGGTCATTTGTCAGGAATCCAAAACATGTCTAAAACCTGGAAAATCCCAACAGGCACTAACTATTCTATCAAGAACATAGTCATGCATTCTCATTATTGTGCACCACATAGTGTTGTTAAAGGAAGGAAAATGTTATTTTCTTTCCTTTAAGAAGGAAAGAAAATGTATTAATCACAGGCTGACAAAACCCTAACCCTTCTGTGGCTACAAATACAGTTTACCACCAGCAGAATATGAATGAAGAATGGATTAATAATGTAAAGCACTTTATGTGCCCTGAAAAGTGCTATAAAATCTAATCCATTATTATTATTATTACTACAATAAATATAAATAAGAGCTATTGTTTTTTGTCTTATTTTGTACTTTATAATCTACGAATGTATTGCACTAGTTGTGATCATAGTTGACTACTAATACTACTAACATTCTTTATTTGCAACCCTACACTGCAGGTTTTATTTGAGTTTTTTCCAGACGGTGCGTTGTTGTAATACAGTTGATGCATAATGACTTCTGTTTGTGTGTACGTACTGAAGGGAAGCATCTGCCTCGGGGTCTTATTGGCGTCGCCTCCCCTCTCACAGCGGACTCCCACATCCTCACTGTGGGAGCAGTCATGCTGGCCCCACTCTGAGTGGGTGCAGTACAGCAGAGTGGACTCTGTTCCCTGACACCGGACCTCATCCAGCAGAATCAGGCCTTGGCCTTCTTCGTAAACCCCGTCTGGAGCCACCTCTGCTCGGCCTCTGCGAAAAATACAAACACAGAACATTCACCTCTGTTAAGTCACAGTGAATGGACCAATATCACCATAATGTAAGCCATAAATATCATCTTTAAATCTTTATTTTCATTAAAGAAAACAAACTGTTGACTATCATCTATGACTTCGCCAAAAAACCTTTTCAGTTCACAAACTGAAAATGTCTTGAATTCATCAACTCAATAAAAGTCAGTCTGGACTGAGAGCAGGCGATACAATTTCTCTGTGATGTGTGTTGTGTTGGGTTTTAAGTTTAGAATGTTGGAGACCTGGGGTGTAAGAAGTTCATCCAAGGGAGTCTGTGTTTCATCAATGGGAGAGAGAAATGGAAATTAAATCAGAGTAGAGTCAGGTTACAGCCCAAGACTGGTTGGACTGTGGGGGGATTTGAATATAAATACACTTTGGAATTAGAATAGACTGGAATAGGAGCTAATAAATTGTACCACAGAGGCATAGTCAGATCTAAAGTTGGGTAATACATCTTAGCAAAAACATACATTTGTGAAAATGTAACAAATATTCAACTTATGAAATCCTGAGGGAAATACATTCCTGCAAATGATGTATTGCATTGAAATTAATACTGCAAAAATAGCTGCTGACCAAAAAAAGTGATCTATATCTAAAAAAGATTAATCTGTCTGTCTTCTCTGAGTTTGTTTTTAATATTTCAAATTGTAAACTTGAATTAATGATCCTTGGCTAATCAGAAGACACAAAACTACCAGTAAAGTCACACAGAGAGGGTGAAGAGAAAAACACATTTTAGAAAATTCTATGAACTTAAAAATAAAGAACATGAACAATGTCTGTTTTGAAGGTTTTTTGGGGGGAAAGGAACCAAAGACACAGAATTATTTTTCCTTTATGAACACAAAAATGTTAGTATTTTGTCTTTTCAGAGAAAATAAAATTCTAAACAGAACGTAAATAAAGCTACAAGAACAGGAAGGCCATTTATATCCACCTCAACAACTGTTCTACCCCTGTACTCATTTAATGAAGATTTGTGGCATGGAAATGTCTTTTAAGTCTGAGGAAAAAGCTGGACTAGTCTCCAGGATCCAGATAAGATTAAAGTACTGGATAAGAACCAAAAATTCCATTATATATGCTATAGATTTTGATTATCAGTACTTTCATGGCATATGTGATGCAGATGTATTGATGCACTAACCTGAAGCCCAGCTGTGTACACACTACCTGGGCGTTGAGCTCGGTCCAATTATCGTCACAAACTGTGCCCCACTGTCCCTGATGGTAAACCTCCACACGGCCTTCCCATGGACCATCTGCCCCCACTAGACGAACTGCACCATCTGCAGCAACACACACAAAACACAATGATTTACCGTAGTAAGCATTCTCAGAGGTTAGGGGGGAAGGAAATCTGGAGGCATCTGGTTTTACTCAAGGTGAAATTCAGACGGCCATTCTTCCACTGGGTCTCATTACTGACCTGCTGCTTGTACACATACAGTGTGTTTAACTGTGTTTGTCAATGGTCTGTTGTAACCAAGTCCTGCAGACAATTACACTGGTCCAATGTGAAACTGGAGGTCACTGTGTTTCAGATTCTCTGGGACTTATCAGCCTGTCATTCAAGCATTTGGATGTGAAGGAGCAGGTGGGTCTGATGCAGTCCCTCTTTGTTTTCCATTCCTCAGCCTTGAAACAAATATGTTAGAGCTGCAACTATTGATTACTTTTGAAATTGATTAATCAATTTATTATTTTTCTTATATTCCATTCAATTAAATGTGAAAAAATAAATGTATTCAAGAACTAGCTGAAATAAGCACAAAAAATAAATAAATTAGAAAAGCACTAAGAGCGCAAACCTCCACCAAGGCATACCCCCCCCTCTTCAAATGAAGAGAGGTCTGCCACGGAGGTTATGGATTTGCCAGAGTTTGTCTATTTGTATGTCTGTCTGTTAGTTAGCAAGATAACTCAAAAAGTTATGGATGGATCGTGATGAAAATTTCAAGACATGTTGGGGGTGTCACAAGGAACAAATGATTAGATTTTGGTGATGATCTGGAAGAGATCCTGGATCACTTTGAAATTTGATAAAGTGTGTAGTGAGGGGTTTTACAGCCTTAAAACGTATAGAACTAGAAAAGCACTCATATGCTTCACTGCTGAAGCATATTCACTACTGACCCATATGATCACTGCTGATTCTAACCTGTGTATGGATTGCAGGAAACGCCAGCATCGTTCATGTGTTCACAGTTGTGCTGCAGCCAGTCATTACGAGGACATTCCTCCAGAGCAAGTTCATTCCCAGTGCACTGAACCCCATTAAGGAAGATTGGGCCAGAACCCGGGCCAAAGTGGGCCCTACTCCATGCCTTGGCCACTCCACTGTTGATGAAGACAAATAAGAATTAAGGTCATGTCTTGTAGCACAAAAGGCATTCATACCTACATTTGGTTGCAACAGACAAATTAAATAAAGATGTGTGGCAATAATCAGAAAAGAAAGGAAGAAAGTCGGCAAATGCACTTTATGACTACAACTGCATAAAGAGCAAGAAACAAAACTGGATTTATGAATAGTAATGGTATGGTGAAAAAAATTGTCCATTTTAAGTCTATTCACACAATTTAATCATGCTTGTCTACTATAAAACATCTATATAAATCAATTTCTACAAGGCATTCCTTAGATATTGCAGTCATAAGTATTAATTGACATGAGATTACATAAACCCTGTCCTTTAGCCACCAAGTTATATTTTATGATCAAATGTTCCATATCTGTGTTGTACCTCACTCAAGAATATAGAAAGAGGTTGAATTTTCTTGTCCATTTGATATCTACTAAATGTGGGACAGACTCTCTTTACACTCTGTGACTCGGCGGTACAGCAGGTGGTTCTTACCCCAGGCCCAACTGTCGACACACCACTTCTGCATCAGTGTCATCCCACTGCTCGTCACAAATGGATCCCCACTTGCCAGCGTGGTAGACCTCTACTCGACCCTCGAATTCTTCCAGACCTCCCACCAGCCGCAACGGGATACCAGTTCCTGACAAACGAGAGACAAAACAAGTACAAAACAGACACATAATAAGGAAACATGTAAATGTGTTTGTGGACAGCTCATAAAGAACAACCTGTGAATTGATGCTTTATTATTGGTAACTGAGATGTGCAATTATAATGGCGCGGTAATGAAGAATCTTTGTTTAGCTCAGAATGCGTGAAGGAATACCCCTCCCTCACCTTTGGCTCTCTGTGTGTTTACCATTAAGAGTAGCATTCAGCTAGATTTTGTGCCGTTGCTTGTTTTGAAAACGTGCAGGAAAAAATAACACTATTTCCACAGAGAGTAAATGAACAAGGTTGCACTGCCATTTTTCAAGTTTGTGCAGCAAGCTACTGTGGCACCGACTTATCTTGTAGATGCTAATGCTACTTCAGATTCACTGCAGTGGGAAGTCACGCCCTTCTACTTCCGGTCCATGTGTGTTTAGCTCGTAAAAAAATTAATGGGAGTGAATGGGGCGAGTAAAGTTAAATTTTGATTCCGTTTGACAAGTGCTCATCAAAGACAGACCAGCCGTTTGGAAGCAAACTGACATTAGGATTGATGCGACAATGCGTCGCGTATGTGACGTCACCATGGGCCCCTCGCCCGAGGGGGTGGAGGGTGTTGCAACACCTTCACTTTTACAATAAGACGATTTCACCCCCCCACACACACACACACACACACACACACACACACACACTTCATGGCATTTAAAAAGTTTGCCCGCCTTTGTGGTGTACTAGTGTACAGAAATTAAGCGTACCTCAATCCCATACATTAGTGGGCCTACCTCATTGGCTGGACAGTTGTCAATCAATGTAACTGGGCCAATCACATTTGACCAAGCCCGGCAGTCCCGGCCGCCCGCAAAATAAACAGACTACAGAACTGAGCTCTTCTGTCATTCACTGCTGCGGACTTGACCGTAGAACAGAGGTGGGAAATGGTAGTGATTGTTCACTCATTCCGTGCTTTAGTGCTTCCCCATCCCTGTGACAAATTAGGTAGCACTGAACTCCTGGGACTGCAGGGTAACTGGGCTGGTGTGGGGCTATTTGAATGTCGGCTGGGTTGGTTCTAATGCCCTCAATACACCGTGATTCCTCTGTTTATGATTGACATGTGTTGACGTGATGTTATTGGGACTGACTGGTGCATTGTTTGGCTTTACTTGTCGCGCAGCAGCTACCGTAATTACATGCGAATTCCCACCCGTGAAAAAGAAATAGAGTAGTGACCGTTTTCCTGGTCTCAATTATACACAGGTGAACCACCATAGACACTGTTGCGAAAGTGCCAATCTGCCCCTACAATATTTGTCCAATATGTGACATATAAAATCCTTCTTATTTCCTAGATTGGTCATTTCTGTTCCCGATTTACTTTCAATGTAGGAAACACAAGAGAACGAAACAACCGAACAATCAAGGGGAAATACAACATGACGACCCCCCTCCACTGTTGTCAACTTGGTTTAGCCCAGAATGTCAAGTTGCAGATTCGTTAAAAATTCTGTGTAGTTTTTTTTTAAATAGCAATAGAGTTAGCAGCTAAAAAGAAAGACTGGCCAAAAGGAAAACATTCCTCGTTTTCCCTGCCAGTATGAAACTGAACGTGTGTGTGTGTGTGTGTGTGTGTGTGTGTGTGTGTGGTGGTGGTGGTGGTGGGGGGGGTAGTAAGTCCCGCCTACATTTTCATTTATTACTTGTATGTTGTTAAATGATGATGTAAGGTCTCACCTTCAGGTTCAGCACAAATCATCCCTGCTTCGTTTCCATGGTTACAGTCGCCTGCGACAAACTTCCTGTTTTGGCACTCCAGCAGGGATTTCTCATCACCACGGCAACCTAGGTGCTCATAGTGGAAGACTGAACCTGGACCAAAGTAGGAGTGTTCTAGAGCTGTGCCGAACTCGCTGCATGGACAGATACAGATATGGAGAAATAGCTCTCTGAACCACACTCTTAATTCAAAGGAAATGGTCCATTATACATCGATTAAAAAATTAGACAGATTCCAAGAAAATTTTCACTTTTTGTCCAGAATGACAAAAGCAACAAGTGATTACATTTTAGGGGTGATCTGAATCACCATCTGGAACCAGGTCTGTGCTCTCTGAGTAACTTTCGAGTATTCAGAAGTAATGAACTAGTCATTTTGATATTGACTGAAGACATGTGACCTGACACCACAACAGTTTTGTGTTCAAATTAAAGTTTTATTCCCAATTCGTGGGCTGGAGTTACTTCTCTTCCTGGTAACACCAGAGACATTCATATATAAATGAGCTTGATAAAGGCATTAGCTGGGGAAAGAAAGTGAATCTGTTTCTTGTTTGTTTCAGGTGATTATGTCATCTTTGTATATTGTTATTCTTAGTCTATTTACTTTTGTCAGGCATGGCAAAATTAAGTGTCATGTAAAAACAAAGTATATACAGGCAATTCTGTAACATTAATTTGCACTGACAATGTATTCTAGTTTTACCACCGAAATGTTTTAATCTTCTAAATGTTGTTAATCAGTTACATAGTATTTTTGATTGATTGTTTATAAACATAATTTGAAATTAGATGGAGAATGTCTTGTGAAGTCATTAGTGCTGTATTGTGTCAGTGGTGTTACTACACGCTTGTTCAATGATATGATATTATCATTTATACATTTATTTATTTTTTACTTTCTAACAATTATTTTTTTATTGATTTGTGATGTAACACTGTACCTTTCACTCACCCCAGTCCAAGCTGTCTGCATATGACACTGGCATCACGGTCTGTCCAGTGAGTGTCACACACTGCCCCCCATTGGCCATTCAGGTAGACTTCCAGACGCCCACTGCTACTTGAAGACCCTCCCACCAACCTTGCAGCACCTGCAATGTGACAGAGTTAAGAAACATGTAGGGTCATCTTATCTGCCTGATCATAGGGATTTGAACGATGACTCCTCTGTCAGAATTTAGTTAAAATATGACACTCTGGAATAAAAGGAAGATCCGTCTGTCCATCCATCCATCTATCTGTCCATCCATCCCTCTGTCCTTCCATTTGTCTGTCCATCCATCCCACTGTCCTTCCATTTGTCTGTCTGTCCATCCATCCATCCCTCTGTCCTTCCATCCATCCATCCCTCCATCTGTCCATCCATCCCTCTGTCCTTCCATTTGTCTGTCTGTCCATCCATCCCTCCCTCTGTCCTTCCATCCATCCATCCATCCCTCCATCTGTCCATCCATCCCTCTGTCCTTCCATCCGTCCATCCCTCCATCCGTCATTCCATCCATCCATCCATCCATGAGCTAACCCTGGTGGCAGTTGCAGTAGGCCCAGCTGATGGCACCCGAGCGCTGTCTAAAGAAGCACCAGGGTTTGATCTCTCCGTCTGGATTCCGGCAGAAGCTGTGATGGCCCAGGCCTCGGTCTGGGTACTGCTGCATATAGTCTGGGAAGTCTGTCCACTTAAGACAGGGGGACCCTGTGTCCGTCTGCGAGACTGAACCATTATAGTAGCCCTGTTGAGTAAAGCTGTCTGAGCAGGACAACCCTACAGACACAAAGGATGAAATAGTTAAGACATTCAGTCACCTGAACACTTACAATATAAAGATATGAAAAAAAAATTAATGGATATTGTTTTGATCAAAATAAATTAGTTCTGTCAAATGCTTAAAATCTAATTAATTTTGAATGAATCATTATTAAATCAAATTATTTTCAATCTATATTCATTGCATTTCATTTTGCATGAGCAAACAGACTCAAGAAGGAAGGGAGTATAGCTGCACTTAATGTGTTTTTTTTTTTCTATACTCAGATTGCTCATCCAGAGAGTCAACGTGCTGTTTATTTTAGCCTCTTCCATCTTTATTGGATGGTTCTGCTACCAGTCACTGCCAGATCAACTGTCCATTTGCGCATGCGTGGAGCTAACTCTACTTGAACTAACTGTTTAAAATACATTGCTGGAGATGTTTATAGTCATTCTGCACTGCATATGGGTTTATTATGTTATTATGGATTAATCTGTGTTAATATGTTCCTTTTTAAAACCGTAAAATAAAAAAAATAGATAAAATCAAACAATTCGTATGTCATTGTTCTGTTTTAGTATTTAGTACACCTTACAGTTTGAAGCATTAATTCTAAAATACATTGATACATAGAAAACACATTCATTATAAAAAATAAATTCCACCATATTCTGCTATGTTTGTGTTCAACTTAGGCTGTAGTAAGTAATGCTTATTCTCCTACTGTATTCATGTGGAACACCCTTGCTGTTTTTCAGTAGGTTTTGATGGTTGGATAATAATCTATAAGGTTGTCAGTGGGTGGTATTGGTTCTTTACTTTGTCCTTATCCTTCCAAAGACCTGATGCTGATGTTCAAATTCATAACTTAAAGTATACACACAAATGCAGAAAGGTAACCAGATTTACAGAGCTATGTACACACATGGTTCTGTGTTATAAATCAGAATCCCTGTGGAATTATAAGCATTGGCCTATTTACCACTCCTGCCACAAGCCATAAATAGACAATAAAGTTTCCTTTGTGAATCGTTTCCACATGGTAATGAAATCAATGAAAAACACAAGTATGAAGTTACCATGTGTGGAACTAGATTTACACTGGAGAAACAAAAAAAAATTTTTTTTATTTGTTGGCTTCCACATTCAAATCAAATGCAGAGGGAAATACACGTAATACGGAAAAAGTGACTGAGGTACTGGATGTATTTCACAGCAGATGTGCATGTTTAAAACAGGATGACTAAAGGAGAGGCATTTAGAAAGTTACAATTAACAGAATTCAAATGGGGTCAACTGAAATTTCTAGTAATTGATAAACCCCCTGTTCCCCACCATTTTTGGTTGTTTTTTTTTTCCATTTGTCCATTTTCATGTTCGTCAGCAAGTTTCCACAAAAACTACTGAACCAATTTCTATGACATTTGTGTGAGGTGGTCCAGAATGTACAATCTTTTTTTGCACAACAATTTGTTGCCAAAAAACAGAAAAGCAATGCAAGGTAAATGTTTTTGAATAGCAAAATTCAAGGTGCTTTACATAAAACATACAAAACCGTTGTAACCATGTCAATTCAGTTATTCTGTATTAACACTTCAATATGTCATTGCATCGTACCTATTTGGTTTTGCACCTCACTGTTTGACTTACTTGTCTGTGAATGCTGCGGTTGTTACAAAGCAATTCGATTTTGGTGGCGATCCAGAAGAGATCCTGGATCACTTTGAAATTTATTACCAAAAGGTAAAAATTCAAAGTGTTCAGAATCCAGGATCTCTTCCGGATCACCACCAAAATGTAATTTGTTCCTTGTGACACCCCCAACACATCCTAAAAATGTCATCAAAATTCACCCATATGTTTTGGAGTTATCTTGACCCCCACCCCCCCCCGGATCACCACCAAAATCTAATCATTTCCAGATCTCCCCATTACCAACCTACCCTGTAAATTTCATCAAGATCCATTCATAACTATTTTAGTTATTTTATTAACTAACAGACAAACTCTGGCAAAAACATAACCTCCTTGGCGGACCTCTCTTTACTTGAAGGGGGAGGTCTGTCTTTTCTATTCTATATTCTATTTCAATATTAAAAAAAACAAAATTTTTATGAAAAATGCAAAATCCAGAAATTATTATTATAACAAATAGTCATTCAGAACTCTATTATTTCTATTTTCAGGAACATCACTAATAACCTGTTAATGTTGACACTATATCAGTAGAATCACAAGCAACTTCACAACTCAGGTTATTACAGGATCCTGGAGCGAGAGAAACAACTTCTAGTGTATGAAGATGAAAAAAAAAACATCAAACAGAAGCAGGCAGACGTTCATCTGGACAGCAGATGGTGTTGGAACCAAACAATGTTGTAGCTGATATGCAGAGAAGACACTTAATAGCAACCAGAAGTATTTCTAACTGTAAAACTGATCCATAAAACTGCTTCCTGGACACACACACACACACACACACACAAACCTGAATCCCTGAATGCTGAATTCATTACTCAGGTTTGGCACATGTAGCTTCTTGCCAACAGTCAAACTCATCCATTCTGTAGTGGGTGAATGTGATAGGTATGAAGTGAGTGAAGCTTTGTTCCCATTAGTGGTGAAGTCTTACTGCCAAAAGTCACGAGGAATGAAAATCAGGTAATCCTCTGGGGCCTGGCTGCTGTAAGTGTGAATGTGAGCTACAGGCTACACAGGCTGTAACTGTAAACCACACCGCTTTACAGTACAGACACAGATGCCGACAGTGGGAAGGAGCTGAAATGACGAAGGACTCTGTTTAGGAAAGGAGAGAATCACCTCAGAGGTAAGACTCTATAGGGTGAAAACCTGATGAGATTGTCAAGTGTGGGTAAAGGATATTAGTAATTACAGCATTAAAGGGGCAAGACTTAGAGACGACAAAGACTTGTGACCTGAGGACAGGGTTGGGCTCAGCTGTAGTATATGCTATGTACCTTGAGGGATTTCCAGTTTTCACATGTGCAGTCATACAGTGCATTGCAACAAATTGTCTCAGTATGGAAAATAGAGTAATATACTGCAGAGATGGTCAAAGTACTCTCATTCTATTCACTCCCATTCAAGTATTTGTGTAAAAAAAAAAATACTCTGGTAAAAGTAGAAGTACTGATTCAACTCCTTTACTGAAGTAAAAGTAAAAAAAAAAAAAAAGTACAACTTCTCAATCTAACAATTCCAATGGTGGGTTTATTTAACTTACAATGCTTTTAAAAGACCAAAAGAGGTGCAAATGCAGACGCAATTTGGACAAGAGTGAGAGAGGTGTATAGATAATGACAGTCAAAAGTGTGACATAAGGATAACAGTATTGATCTGTGTGGTGTGTTAGAAATCACACACACGAGAGTAATATCCTTTTGATTCGTTTCGTTTTAATGAACACTTTTCAAATATGCACATACACATCCTTCATGGTTGCCTCTCTATCTCCTTCCTATATTCCTCTATTCTCGTGTTACTACTCTAGTCTCGTGATAGACTTTTTTTATTATGAGAACACTACAATCTGTGATGGCACTGGGTGAATAAATAGTAAAAAAAAAAAAAAAAAACAGGCACCTTGGCAGATCACTACATATGCTGCATTTTAATCAAACACATACCTTCACTCTGAACAACATTTAGGTATCCGTCTTCATCAACCTGTAGAAAGAAAGCAAAATACTCTCACTAAGCATCAACATTTCATTGCACACATCGATTGTTCATCAGCAGACACTGACAATATGTGGTAATATTAGAATTATCGCTGAATTATTTTACCTGTCGGTGCTGTAGTTCTGAGACTTGGGTAGGATTTCACTGAATACTGTTCACAAAGCTTCAGTTGTATTTAGCTATAGTTAGCTAGTAGCAACATTAGTGTCCATTTTGTTTCCCCATTTTTTATTTAATTCCCTTCTTCTGGCCTTTTCCAGTTTCTCTTCCTGTATTGCTTCCTTCTGCATCCCTGACACTAGGTCAAAGATGTCCATATGTTGCTAAAAGTGAAAAAAAGTTATTGGAAGGAAGGTGGATTTAATGGTTTAATAAACCCAGTATTTATATGTTCCAACTTTGTGTCAGTTTAGTTTGTTTGATGCTTCAGTTCTTGTTCTAAGCCTTAGTTGCTATTATTTTTAAATACAGTTCTGTTATGTTGACCTCATTTATACACTCAACTGTTAACCTATTTGTAATCATTTATGGAATAAATTCTGGGAGTAAAAACCCATCATTTAAACTGTAATCCTGTTTTCCTGGCTACTTTCCTACTTGGTCCCTATAACACCTGATCATTAGAACAGGTCGATTAAATACATCCATGGACTGATCCTACATAATCTCATCATTCTCTAGTTAATCAGAGTCACTCTTGATTCATCCAGTGTTCACAAGAGCAGCAGAATCTCCATGTACTGTGGAGTCACTTCACTTTATTAGACAGGTCCTATTTAAGTGATTTCTTGATTGGGAACAGATGTGACAGTAATCAGGCCTGGGTGTGGCTAAAGAAATTAAACTCAGGTTTAATAAACCACAGTTATGTTTTAACAGGGGTTTTTTTTCCACACAGGACCATGTAAGTTTGTATTTTTCTCCCATAATAATGAAAACCTTTATTTAAAAGCTGCATTTTGTATTTTTTTGTGTGTGTTGTCTTTGATTAATACTATTTACATTTGTTTGATGATCTAAAACATGTAAGTGTAACAAACATGCAAAAAAAAAAAAAAAAAAGAAATTAGCAAAGGGGCAAATACTTTTTTCACACTGATGTACATAATGTGATATTCAACTTTATTCACTGAACGTGACATAATCCACTGTACCATCAGAAGCCTTATTTCTATGTTTAGAGACACAGGATCATCATCAATGTCGTCAATATTCACTATTTGGTGTCATTAAAAACCACTTCCATACAATTGTGGGGTAGCAGCATCAGAGCCAGTGACACCAACAGACTGGACAAAATCCTCAAGAAAGCTGGATCTGTTATTGGTCTGAAGCAAATTTCAGACTGTGGTGGAGAAGAAGATGCTCAGGAAACTAAAGACAAGCATGGACAACGCCTAGTGTCCTCTGCACCACACACTGGACACACAGTGGATGTCACAGCTCCACTGTTGAATGGACAGATACAGGAAACCCTTCCTTCCATAAACCACTGTTTCTGTTTTTCACTATGCACTTACTGTAAATAACAAATAATGCTATAATTAAAATTTTACTACTTTACTTGCACTATTCACTTATTCTGTATTGACACTTTAATATGACATTGAACCTTACCTTGTTTTGCACGTCAATGTTTGTCTGTTTTATTTATATGATGAATGCTGCTATTGTCATGAAGCAATTTCCCAATTGTGGGATCGATACAGTTCTATCTATTCTATTCTCTCACTCGTAATCTGAACCCACTTTATCTTCACTAGGGTCATGGGGGCCTAATCCAGCTACAATGGGTGAAGGCGGGGTACACCCTGTATGAGTCTTCAGTTCATCTCAGGGCTGAACACATATAGAAAAACAATCACTCTCACATTCACACCTATGGGCAATTTAGTTTAACCAGTTAACCTATCAGTGCATGTGTTTGGATGGTGGGAGGAAACTGGAGAAAACCCACACAGACACGAGGAGAACATGCAAACTCCACACTGAAAGGTCTGGTGTGGATGTGAACCAGGGACCTTCTTGCTGGGAGGTACGAGTGCTAACCACTGCCCTATTCTATTCTATTCTATTCTATTCTATTCTATTGCATCTGATGTGCATTAGCTATATGTATATGCCCATATAATTTCATGGTGATATATCAAGTATTCATTGAGTTATAGATTGATATGTCTCTGCGGACACACACACACACACACAGACACACACACACACACACACACACACACACACACACACACACTCAAGGTGATTACAATAATCTCACCCAACCAATGTTGGGGCAAGAGTAATAATAACTGATTTCCACTGAAAAGGATGCAAATTTCAGAGGATAATGTAAAAATAAATGATGATGAATCACTTCATTTGTGAAAAATCACAAAAGTAGCACCGGGTCTTTATGGGTTAAAATGTACAGTAATATATCGTGAAAAGTTTCATAGATTAGCTTCAAATGTGTCTTAGATTTGAGGATGAACTGTAAAGGTTTGGGTGACTGATAGTAGTCCAAAGAAAATGATATTTCCACAATGCCATGAGGTGTATTCTGTTGCAAATGAAAAATTTGGTCACTTGTGTTTTGTGGTCTACTTTTGGGTAAACAGGGTGTGACACAGTCCATTTGAAACATTTATTCTGGGCTTGCCAGTTCTACTTACATATTTATCTATAGAACAACAGGCTGAGACTTTGACCTGCTGATAATAGAGCAAATAAGCAAATGAACGTATGAACCCATTGAATAATTTTATATATTCAGAACAGTCATTATGGAAAAGGGGGGTTTGTGCTGAATACTAGCTGCAGAATATGAAAAAAACGTTGTTTCATGCAGCTTTAGAAAGCTGAAAATACCTTTTCAAGCTTCTCTGTCCACACAGAGCAGAGCGATAGAATTACATCTGAATCTGATCAGCACTTGGTGAATACAGGTGCCAATTATTTCAACACAAACCTGCTTGAAAAACCTTGATATTAGGTATAGACCTATGGGGGCTAAATATGTTTTTGGCATTTTAACTTTTGATTTTAAATTATCCAAATGCAAAAAAGGTTACATTTCATAAGGAAAATAAGGTTAATTTTAACAATATTCTGCCTCAATTCATCATTTGTCCATATGTTTTATTGTGGATCAGTTCTACAAAGACACTAAACTCTTAGTAACAGAAGAAGAAAATGGTTCAAATTTTGTGTAATTTTCTTTAGACATTTCAGGTTGTTCATATTTGTTTGGGTTATGCACATTTTATTGTTACAGGATAGTTTGTACATGTAAATATATTCATATTTTGCAGTAAAACAATGGCAAAATTGTTTGTCAAAGAAAAACAGAGAAGAAAATATGAAGTCATTTAATAGGTTATTATGCTCTTCATCCCATGGGCCACATTGGAACCATTGGTGGGCCGCATTTGGCCCCTGGACCGCATGTTTGAGATCCCTGCCCTAGACTATATACATTATATACATTATGAAGTTAGTCCTCTGATACCAATATAAACATCTGTACATGGTTTTACTGTACGTTCTGATGAATGATCCCAGTCAGCTGGAGGAGGAAGAAGAGGAGGAGGAGGAGGAGGAGGAGGAGGAGGAAGAGGGGGAGGAAGAGGAGGAGGAGAAGGAGGAGGAGGAGAAGGAGGAGGAGAAGGAGGAGGAGAAGGAGGAGGAGGAGGAGGAGGAGGAGGAGGAGGAGGAGGAGGAGGAGGAGGAGGAGGAGGAGGAGGAGGAAGAGGGGGAGGAAGAGGAGGAGGAGGAGAAGGAGGAGAAGAAGGAGGAGGAGAAGGAGGAGAAGGAGGAGGAGGAGGAGGAAGAGGAGGAGGAGGAGGAGGAGGAGGAGGAGGAGGAGGAGGAGGAGGAGGAGGAGGAGGAGGAGGAGCAAGAGGAGGAGGAGGAGAAGGAGGAGGAGAAGGAAGAGGAGGAGGAGGAGGAGGAGGAGGAGGAGGAGCAGGAGGAGGAGGAGGAGGAGGAGGAGGAGGAGGAGGAGGAGGAGGAGGAGGAGGAGGAGGAAGTGGAAGAGGGGGAGGAAGAGGGGGAGGAAGAGGGGGAGGAAGAGGAGGAGGAGGCTCCAGGGGTTTGGGCTGTGGAGCCACGAATGGACTTGAATCAACTAAAAAAACTTCATTCCGTTAGAATTTTCCTAAATCCAAGTTGTGTTTCCCGGTCACCCATAGGTGTGAATGTGACAGTGATTGTTTGTCTATATATGTTCAGTCCTGAGATGAACTGGAGACTCATACAGGGTGTACCCCGCCTTCACCCACTGTAGCTGGATTAGGCCCCCAGTGACCCCCATGACCCTAGTGAAGATAAAGTGGGTTCAGATGATGAGACAAGACTAGACTTTCATACTGTTGTTATATAGATGTTTTGTATATATACTTTTACAAAGATACTTTTTATGGTTATTCTTTCAGAGGAAGCTCCTCACAAAGGTTTTGTGTTCATGTGTTCATTTAAACCTTTTTGAGGAGCTCACAGGTCGTATGGACCTTACGTACTTCTTATTTAAATATTCCTTTAATATCCTGCACATATTTTTTGACTGTATGTGATGCTATCACCTTTTTTCAACTATGTTCTTTCAGAGGATTTTGGAATAAAAGACAGATTATCATTTTCAAACATGTCTGTTTCACACAGACTTTTTTATTCAAATAATAATTTAATCAAATTGTATATATTAAAATAATTGACAATCATCCTAATACACCTCGTAATTTTACTGATTATGGTTTACAGCTTATTAAAAACCCAAAAAGTCAGAAAATTACAATATGGCTTGAAAATGAGTGAGTTAGCAAAATCAAAACTAATAAAAGCTGGAAATACATTGTTTCGCATACTATTTGTCTATATAATATGTATATTTCACCTTTAAAGTTGAGTTACAGAAAGGTGTGCACTTTTTTTGAGTAGTACCTATATATCTATTCCTATTAAGAAAAAAAAAAAGCACAACAATTAAGAGTTGGAGTCAGTTACTGCAACTAATGTAGGTTTAATTAAACCGGAAGAAGGCGGCACCACCTCCAGATGAGGAGGAGGAGGAAGAGGAAGAAGAGGAGCGGGAGGAAGAAGTATAACAGCACATTTTCAGTAATGAAAATAAAAGCTTGAAATGTATTTTCAGGATATTCTAATATTTTGAGTCATACACACACACACATTATATATATATATATATATATATATATATATATATATATATATTATTTTATTTATTTATTTATTTTTTTAAAGAAGATGCTCACTACTACTAGTAGGATAGAAATAATGAGGCTGTATAAATGCATGAATGTTTTTTTTTCCGGAAGTCCTCATAAAGGTAAACAGGTGCAACGTGAAATATGTATTTTTCAAAGGTTTGAAGATGTGTTTACTTTTGTAAAAAAAAAATATAATTTTTTATGTTTTGTTATTTATTTTAGTTATGTATTATTTTAAATAATATTTCTTATACATTTTAATGAATTAATTTTATTTTAAAATATATTATTTGTATTTTGTAGTTAACTTCCTTTTAAAAATCCTTTTTAATGTCTTTATTTTATTTATTTAAAAGAAGAAGAAGATGTGTTTTCACTCAATGTCTACTTGATTACAAACTTGGTCCTCATGAGACATAGACATGGAAACGAGTGTGTGTGTGTGTGTGTGTGTGTGTTACCTCTCCAGACACACACAGGACCAGGACCAGGACCAGACAGCAGCAGCAGCAGCAGGATTCGAACCCGAACACGTCTTTCCTCCGCTCCATTCTGCTGACAGAACCATCTCCTTCTCCGTGGCTCCAGATGAAGCTCCGGCGGTTCCGGTTCTGATCAAAACCCGGAGCGTAAACGCAGCCTCTGTTGTTGTTAGTCTGCGGACTCAACTCCAGAAACGCAACCCGCTCCGGCGCGCACCAGAGCTAAAAATGACGCGCTGTTGGCGAGAAAAGAACATACCGAGAACTCTTGCCTCTCCAACAGAGCAGAGGCGTCGCTCCTACTCTTACTAAACAGTTGGCAAAGCAGACACGTGAATGCGTCACACTTATCCACAGTGTTTGGTATTAGACCTGACGTCAATTATTCATCTGTATATCAGTATATCTTGAAGTTCCAGAGATAAATCAGACATTCAACAGCAGTACAGAAAAGCCCTGAGGTCCCTAAAGACCACACGGTGAGTGTCACAGTATATATAGGTTCTGGAGCTGCGTCAGTGAACGCGCCTCAGCCTTTTACGCACTGGAACACATCCACATTTCCTCAAGCCTCTCATTCTCGTCACCGCTGTAAACGTTTGAGCATCTAAGTGGCTTCATTTGTTCCTCTATATTCTCTCAAATATGAATATGTTATATTAAAAAATGTAATCGTTCCATGTGTTCATTACTGTTGTGGACAGTTATTCAGTCTTTAATTAAATATACACTGTTTGCAGGAATGACTCCAACTCTTAATTTCTTTATTTATAGTAATAGACACACAAAGGTACAAGTAAAACAATTCATATTGTGAATAAAGTGCATGGATTTCTGTTATTCTATCAGACAAAGTTACTCAGTCTATAATTAAACCTACATTATTTGCAGTAATGACTCCATCTGTTAATTGTCATGTGTTTTTTTTTCTTAATAGATAAACAGGCACTACTTAAAACACCCATCAGATGGGTGCTGCCCCCTCTGATGTCTGAAGGTGAGATGATGTGAATGAAAAAAACACCAGATTCTATCTTGTCTGAATCCTGAGATATTACCACGGATGTGTTTTAGCTGTTTAGTGTGACCTTGACCTTTGACCTTTATGGCTCAAAATCTAATGGGTTCTTCCTTAACCCATTATCTATCATTCCTGAAAGTTTAATCAAAATCTGTTCCGAACTTTTTGCGTAATCCTTGGTGGAGTTAATAAAGGATGTTCTTTGAGCAGGTGTATTAGGAATCGACACCTGTCAGTTCAAACAGTGTGAAGCAGCTGAAAACTCAGTGGACGTCCACATCCTGTCACTATCACAATGAGCACAGACGGCAGCAGATCAGATGAGGATAAGTAGGGCAAGGCAAGGCAACACCAAAGGCCTGATTTCACTCAAGACACTTTTTCGGGCCCAGATTGTTCTTTTTGGCAACTGTTCACACAAGATGATAAGGTTTGTCTCGATAGTATCATCAAACGACTGCGACCACTTGGGGCAGCAGGACTCAGATCAGCTTTACTTTCACACAGATGACATTTTCATTTATTCACAGGAGAGATATGGGAAAAGAAAACACAGACATTTAGCTTTCAACACAGCCACTGGGTGTATTTGTGTTTTGTTTCATGATTTTTCAAAGAGTTGATAAAGTTTGTAAAGTTGTAAACTCATATTCTCCTGATACTCAACTGTAAAAGCAAGTCAGGACTTTCATCATATCGTGTGGACATGCAATACACAACAATTTAGATGCTTTTTCTATGAACAAATAAATAGTGAAGTACAGAACTGCTGTGGCCAAATGTTTTATCCTCATTTGCTGCAGTCAAATGTGTACACAGTAAATTTGCCAGTGTAAAAAATGCAGTGTCAAACTATTTTTTAATTCTTTCAGAGTTATTTCAACAACAGGCAGAGTAAAATTTAACAAGATAACATTCATTGTTGGTAAAAAAAAAAAATAGAAGTTAACAGGGGTTTTACACTGTCATTAAAAAACTCTCAATCATTGGCCCTGAAATTAATCAGTACCCGCGTTTTCTCTGTAGTCCCTGAAATGAAACACAACTTTATTATTATTTTTTAAATATTTGCACTGTTATCCCTGTCTGTTTAATCATAAACCACAAACACAGCTATCATCTACTGGTCTGTCTGTCTGTCTGTCTATCTGTCTGACTGTCTGACTGTCTGTCTGACTGTCTGGCTGTCTGTCTGTCTGTCTGTCTATCTGTCTGACTGTTTGTCTGTCTATCTGTCTGACTGTCTGACTGTCTGTTTGACTGTCTGTCTATCTGTCTGACTGTCTATCTGTCTATCTGTCTGTCTATCTTTCTATCTTTCTGACTGTCTGTCTGTCTGTCTGACTTTGTACAACATAACTCAAAAAGTTATGGACAGATTTCGATGAAACTTTCAGGATAATTTGGGAATCACACAAGGACCAATTGATTAGATTTTGCTGATGATCCAGAAAAGATCCTGGATTCTGGATCACTTTGAAATGTGTTCTCCATTCAAAGTGATCCAGAATCTCTTCCGGATCTTCACCAAAATCGAATCAATTAGTCCTTGTGTGATTCCGAACCTATCCTTAAAGTTTCATTGAAATCTGTCCATAAGACTTGAGTTATGTTGTACATAAACCAACTAATCAAGCTACAAACAAACAAACAAACAACCCCAGCAAAAACATAACCTCCTTTCATTTGTTGTGTGGGTGGGTGGGGGGGGGGGGGGGGGTTGGTCTGCCTTGGTGGAGGTCTGCATTGTCAGAGTGCTTTTCTTGTTCACACATATATACATTTTAACTTTCAGATCACAGTGGATCTAGAAACACAAAATATTTAGTAATAGGTGGAATATCATTGAAATTCTACCTACTTCTCTTAAGACATTTCCAATTTTTTGTATTTGTTCTGATTATTGAGATTTTTATGTGAAATAGAATTTTTTAGCATCACTAAATGAAAAAAATATCTACATTTACAAACACTTTTTTTTTTTTTTTTACTAGTGAATGTTCATAGGTTATTATGAGACTGAATTGGTATGAATGTGAATCATGAGCTAAAATTAGTTTATATCTTAGTGTAATTTTTACATTTCATACATTCATCCAAAGAGCCGGATTGGACCCTTTAGGCGGGTCGGATTTGGCCCCAGGGCCACATGTTTGACACCTGTGTTGTAGTAGATGATAGTGTTTTCACATTCACTACGGAGTCTCTGAGCATTCAAATGGGTCATATCTGATGACCATGAAAAGATGACAAACTGCATTTCACACTAATTATTTACATGTATTGATAGATCAACTGATATTAAACATTTTAGATCAATAGATACTGTTTGTCCCAAGTGGATGTTTGGGTCTTTATGGGTTAAACATATCAACCAGAGTAGATCATTCTATTTGGAGAATATAGTCCTGTTTTGGTTTGACATATAGTAGAAGCAGTGGAGTGTTGCCTGCAGAGATCTACCAATGAGTGAGTGATTGCTCCAGGCTGTAGAACAGTTTCCTCTTTCGTCTAGACATTTGGAAGGAAGTGATAAGCAGGGTGGGGAGACACTTGTGTTTAATGATGCTGTGACAAACACAGAGACAGCAAAAATACCACATTCTCACAATAGTGTGGCCAGAAGTCCTTCCTGTCCTTTAGACAAAACATGAAACACATTCCATACTTAACACATCAAGACAAGATAATGTTAGTAATGTTATTTAAAATTTACTGATTTCACCAGAGAAATGAGAAGACAGAAGAAGGGTGGAAAAGATTTAAAAGAGTTATGTTAAGAGTTAATTGCACCTTTACTGGTCATGTTTACCGTATTAACCCTTTAACCCTTGGTGCGTCAGCGCTGACACGTTCTGAATGGATGGTTTAGTTTAAAAATTCAGAAAAATACAAAGTTTTTTTAGTGCTATTTTACTGATAATGTTGTTGATGGAACTGATGTACAGGTGTCAAAAAGCAACTGATTTAGAAAAAGAAAAAGCGCAAACTAAAACTACTGGAACCAAATTACAACACTAGTCATTTATTCCTTTTTTTTTTAACTTCACTGCATTCTAACATTGTACTAGAGATGTAACCCAGCACTGGCTGATAATGTGTCATTTTAAACTGGTGTGTGTGTGTTTTCTGCTGCACAGCGTCAGTGATCAGTCCACTTCAGACAATATGAATCTGTGTCATTACGTGTGCTCGAACAGCCTGTGAACAAGGCAATGTCTCTGACCATAACTGACTAACAAAGTACTGATCTTAGTACTCACTTATATCCAACATCGGGTTTTAAAATGACTTACCAGACACTATTTAACAAACTAATAAGACATTCATGAGTTATCCTTTAATGGAAAAGAGAGTCTGAGCTGGTCTCAGAAGGAAATTACAAATAAAACAAGTATTCAGAGAATGCATAACCTCGCCCCTATGTTGTGCCAATCTCAAGTTTCTATGACAACCCGTTCTCAAAAACAATTGATCGTAGCTGATAACACCAACTATGAGAATTGTATAAATCTTCATTCCACATCGTTTGGTACCAATCTGAAAGTTCTGTGACCCTCCGTTCTTGAGTTATAACCGATAATGTGATTCTGACCTTTTAGTTAATTGTGACCTTGACCTTTGACCTTTACTCAAATGGATCATTGTATCTGATGCACATTAGCTATATGTATATGCCTATGTAATTTCATGGTGATATCTCAAGTGTTCATTGAGTTATAGCATGATATGTCTCTGCGCGCGCACACACACACACACACACACACACACTAATTACAATAATCTCTCCCAATCAATGTTGGGTGACATTAAATATCTGATGAGACAATCACAATACATGATAAAAGCTGAAACTAAAGCACTGTGGTACTGTTTATGTGTCAAACGTTCATTGTTTAACTGCAGCTCTTTCATAATTCATAGTTTGAGTTATTGTTTGTTCAGTATTAATTGTCAGCTTTGTAAATACAAACTGGACTGACTGTACATATCTGGAATTTTTGTGCGGTCATTCCCAGATTTAAATCAAACGAAGCAAGAACACAAGACAAACATAGAACTAAAGCAGCTAGAAATACATAACTACATGTATAAACATGCATAAAAATGTATATAAGAACCCCATGAGAACTATTTAAAAACCCAGGAGACAATAAATACAATAATAAATGCAGCCAAATAAACTAAAATGCACAGCAAAGAGGAGGAGGTAGACATTCCATACATCAGTACATATAATACACACAACATATTTCACTTTCCCTCTTATTAAATACTGACCAACAGTCTAAAATAAAATAAATAAAATAAAAAAATAAGAACAAAATGCAGACAAATTAGAAAAGGGAAAAAGAAAAAAAGGAAGAAAAAAGAAAGGGAAAGGAATAAGGAAGGGAAGAAAAAAGAAAACAAACCAAAAAAAACCCTCTTTGTTACCTACTTTCCTATCTGTCTGCTCATTTTTTTTGTTTTTTTGTATATATGTATATGTTTAGTACTTCAGTTATTTATTATTGGTATTGTTATTACTTTTTATTATTATCATTTTTGTACTATGCACTATATTGCTATAAGATGAATTAAGGTTATTGGGGAAGTGAAGAAGGGGTAGGATTAAATAAGCTTATGCTTCATCCTACTCCTTTGTTATTATTATTATTATTATTGTTGTATTGATTATTTGCACATGTTCGAAATAAATCATTCAAATCAATAACTGTGCCAGGGAAGACACTGATGATGCTGTCTGCCTGCGTCTGTGGTTGTATGTGTTGTATTTGTGTTTAAACAACAGGTCAGCTGGATGTTGTGCATCTGTGTGATTTCTTTCTTTAACTAAAACTGGTTTGTCAAAAAAAAAAACAGTCTTTGAAACCTATTTAAAGCTACATTTTGCACTGGTATTGTTTATGATAATGATGCTTTTTTTTTTCCTGCGTAAAGGATGTTTTTCAACATTTGGCCAAAAGAAAATTCACCTTGTAGTTTAATGAGCACTTTCCCCTCACATCAATGAAATGAAATATGGCTGCTGCACATCTCACTATAATTCATTTCCTCTCAGTGCCAGGATTTCCATTATGGTAATCTACAGCTATTGGGAAATTAAATGAAAAGGTTTGTGTTCACAGAAAGATGTTTGGTGTAATACAACCTGGGACACAAACTGCAATTACAGACAAATAGATTTTATGACTTGGACAATGTGATATCTCGCATAAATATACTCAACACTTTCAATGTCTGTATTATCCGCATGCATTATAAACTTCCTGCATGTATGTTCACAGTGGCTGAGCGGTTAGCACTATTGTCTCACAGCAAGAAGGTCCGGGGTTCGTGTAGGCCTTTCTGTGTGGAGTTTGCATGTTTCTCTCCCTGTGTCTGGATGGGTTTCCCCCATCACCCAAAAATATGTTTGTTAGGGTAAAATCCTCCAGCCAGGTGATTCTGACCATTAGCCTGGCTCTACAGCTGGAGATGGGTCCCCTGGGTCTCCATGGCTGCCCACTGCTCCTGACAGGTGCCTCAGTGGCATGAAGGATGGGTTAAATGCAGAGGATACAGTTCATTGTACAATTTATAATGACAAATAGAGTACTTTACATTTACCATGGTGCTATTAGCCTCCTGTCCAATCTGAATTGATGCATCAATTATTGTGGACTGAGGACTAGGGTTAGAGATTAAAGGTTATATGTGAACAGGAGATTTTAGTATAAAGTGACATGTGATCAAATGGTGTTGAACAATGTGTACATATAGCAGAGGTGGATAATCTCAGGTTAATCAAGTCAAATCCTGCCATGTATTGGTTCTAACCTGTTCACTGAACACAGATAATTTCACTAATTATCCCATTTACCTGGATGAACCATTGTGCTCATCAAAAGTTTGGAAACAATACATGCCAGGACTTTGACTTGATGAACCTTTGATGAACCTCTGACATATAGAATGTTAAATGACATTGGAACTGACATGACATACAAGCATTTCATGAGATCAGTCTCAATTTGGAAGATTTGTGGATTTTACACAGAAGAACAATATTATTTTACAACTGTATTAATACAGTTATAAGATAAGTCCGCCAACACAAACCAACTAGAGGTGCCCTCTGCTCATTCTAAGTGACCCCAGGCTAAAGTGTTCTCTATATTAGTCCCTCAGTGATGGAACACACTCCCAGGATCCACAAGACTAGCATCATCTCTCAACCTTCAAGAAACTTTTTTTTTTATTTATTCTATACTGTCTTTGTGTTGTTATGTTATCAATGATTGACTTTTGAAAAATCAAATGTTTTTATGCTTGACATATTTAAAATAAACTTAAAAAAAAAAAAAACTAAAACATGTAAGGACTGTCCTCTCTCATGAATATCTATTGTAGGGGTGGGGGGGGGCTTACTAACCCCAGAGAGCATCTGCACTTATTGTTCTGTATATTTTCTGTCGACCTTGTAGCTGCTAGTGCTACAGGCTACATATTATGTCCTCTATTGTAAGTCGCTTTGGATAAAAGCATCTGCCAAATGTAATGTAATAATGAATAAACACCAAGCTAATTCAAAAACCATTTGTCAGACCAATGAATCATTAAGCTAAAAAAAAAACAAAAAACAATGTTCTTTGGTGAAATGGAAGATATTTTATTGTTATAATTCCAACAAATTATGTCTGGTGTGAAAAATATTTCCTGTAATTACAGACTGACTGAATGTTGCTGTATTTCTGTTTTTGTTTTTTTAAGTTTTGTTGTTTTTTTTTTTTAATGCAGGAAGGTGTTTTGGCACAACAACACTTTAAATATAAAATGTCAGTATTCCATTATTCTATTGTGTTGCATGTGTATGAATCAACACAATCTGTTACTGAACTTTGTTACGGTCCATTTTTCTTATGTTATTGGGTTGTTGTTTTTTTTCACATGAAACAGTGACATGGACTCAGTAGAGGCGGCAGGTGGGCGGTGGGGGTGGGGGTGGGGGGTTGTTCTATGGTAAAATAGAGGTGTTAATGGATGAATGGAAGTATTTCAGTGACTAACGTACTCTAAAATTACTTTTTTTTTTACACTCAAAATGACAAAAGGACATCTGGACACCTCTTTGGACAATGAGTTAAACACAGGAGGGGGAAGGCATGTTCGTCAGAAGCAGTAAACAGGATGACATGCCTGGAGAAGTCACTTATGTGGATGACCTCTGACCTCTGCAATCCACAACACTGTGTGGTCAAACCTAAGGAGTAGAAACATTCTATAGGGTTCTATTGGCAGGTCTGATGTATCTGCTGCAGTATTCTATGGAAAACACAGACACATTAATGTTATGAACCTAACTATTGGTGTCAAGAAATGTGTGCAGTTTGGTGATCAGTTTTCTGGGGTCCCACAAGGATCAATTTTAGGACCTGTTCTTTTTACTTTTTGTATTTGTACCAACAGCTCATTTATTTTCTGCTTATGATTCATTCTACCATTGTGCATAAACAGTTGTCCTTGTTTTTAACTGATTTATTCTATATTTTTTTAAAGCTCAGGCAGATAAGACTAATGCTATGTTACTTTCCAATAAAAAGAAGGGTCCACCAGCACCACACATGGGTCACCCATCAATTGTGTTGCATCATATAAATGTCTCAGCATAACAACTGATGAAGAGTTAACTTTTAAACCTAACATTGATAACATGCAGGAGATTTTTTCCCCCTAAATAAATTGCATTTTACATTTAAAACCAGTAAACAGCTGGTGTCTGTGACCTTCTTGTGTCTTATTAACTATGGTGGCCTTGGGTATACGAATCACAGCTGAAACTTTTAATTGAACAAAAGATTCAATTGCAATTTTCCTAAATCAAAGCTTCAGTTCCTTAATTTAGCTGCTGCTCAACATTGATTCCACTGTTGTTCTTCACATATACACTTATTATAAGACACATAATTATAGGACCAAGACAAAGGCATATGTTAGTGCCGAAGACTGTGGTGCACATAGTTTGTAGATGTTATTGGACCTTTTTGTCCAATAATCAATCTATCTATCTATCTATCTATCTATCTATCTATCTATCTATCTATCTATCTATCTATCTATCTATCTATCTATCTATCTATCTATCGTCTCATTTTTGAAGTTTTGACATTGTGGAATTTATGTATGTACTTAACTGTGTATAAAACAGATTGTGTCCTGTAAATTAGATTGTATGTCTCAATAAGATTAACATGTTTAAATAATAAAACCATAAAAAAAACACATTTAATAAACCTCTGCTGTTCTCTGTTAATGTCACAGTTATGTTGTAATTAATGCAACATCATCTACTGCAAATGACAGTAAATAACAATCTGAAAGAAAACTATTATAAATATATATGGACTTAGTCCTTTGGCCAGTAAAATATCCTCACCCTTCCAGACTTAACATCCAGTTATATCTCTGTAGTAACTCTTGGCAGTTGTAGTAGGTTTACTGTGACACAAAGTGATCACATCATCATTTATACTATTTTTACATATTCTACGATGTTATTTAATACTTGGTGGATACATTCTTGAGTTGTGTCCACATGTTTTTTTTAGATCACACTGACCTTGTAGTGTTCATGGAGGTGGTGAAGTGTGGAAATGAGATGACTGAGTATTTCAGTACACTTTATGTATAAATGTTCATTCATCTATTTAGGCAAGACATCACTGAAGAACTACAGAGGAGTTTTTGAACTTTCATCTCATTATACTAGACGCATTCAAGACTAAGGTTAAATATCTTTACACCCTGCTTTTGGCCACAGGCAAGAAAGTGATCAGTTGAAGATGAATGTAGACAACCCCCATGGAAGGACAACTGGAATGTATGTCAACAAAATACACACGATGGAGAAACTGACCGGTTTCAACACGATACTATCTTTAACCCTTGAAGACCCACGGCTAGTTTTGTCACAACTTCTACATTTTATCACCATATGCTATAATATTAAATGAAAATGTTTTATTGAGTCTGTTTTAACTTTTTTTTCATCTGCTGTTAGGGCTTACTCTCACTTAAAAATAAAATAAAAAAATGACAGGTTATATTGAGAGTATGCAGCAAAATCGCAGGTATTAACCTCAGCAATCTATGTGATATACATAGGCTCAGAACCCTAAATAAGGTCCGCACACTCCTCAGTGACCAGAACCATCCCTTGGCAAATGAGTTTATGCTGCTTCCGTCAGGCCGCAGGTACCTTTTTTAGATTCTTCATATATATAAAGCGCACTGGATTAGAAAGCACATTAAGTGAGGTCAAAATCATTAGCCTAAATCATTTGATAAAAAGTCTTAAATTATGAGGAAAAAAAAGTGAAAATTACGAGAAAAAAGTCAAAATTGTGAGGAAAAAAAAAAGTCAAACTCAATAAAAAGCCAAAACACTAAGTCACTAAGCACAACCATAATTAATCAATATATAAGGTGCACTGTGCTTTTTGGAGGAAATTAAAGTATTTTAATTATCACCTTATAGTCCAGAAATTACAGTAACCCTTTGTTTCCAAAATGTCATGTAATTTCCTATTCAAAAATTGGTATAGACACATCCATAGTATCCATGTGCAATTTTACACCCATACTCTGAATGTCCAAATGGTTAGTCCAAATATCTGATGAGCATCAAAAGATGACAAACTGTATTTTACACCAATTAAATGTTAATGAGAATAACTGATCAACAGGTATTACAATTTTGAAATTGGTAAATGGTTTTGGTCAGTGGTTTTGGTCTTCGTGGGTTAAGAATATACATAATACTACATACCAAGACCAACAATACCTGAACTACACAGATGTTTATTATCTAAAAGTACCGAGAAAACATTTGCTCAGACCTATTGTATCGTCTGACCAACCTGTTTGCTACCATAAAAAAAAAAACAACTTCTAGTAGAACTGATCAGGCGGAGTATACTTTATAAGTGCAAGCATTAAACTTAAACAAAACCTGTTCCAAACTAGTGTGTTGTGTTAAATAGCAACTGCCCTCAGACAGTAGAGTTCACCAACACTTTCAATCAGTTACACAAACAAATGGCTTTTATCCATTTAGGAATATCTAAACCAATCACATTAGACTTATCATACTGTAACGACTGTAACTGGATCTGATTTTCATTGGACCACCCAAGTGAAGCAGGATGACGAGGCATTTAAGTGTTCGGTGATAACGGTAAGCTCTGGGCCATCAGCCATGAAACTCAAGGAGGACAGCATCCACCCCCTCCGCTAATAACATCTCAGTGCTCAATGAAACCTCTCTGTGTAATTAGATTCAGACAGAAATAGGAGTCATTCTGATCAGAGCCAGGAGACGATAGAAGGAGAAAGTTTCAATATATTCAGACCATACAGTACATGAAGTTTAAACAGCATTATGGAATATTAATCATCAAAAAAAAAAGACTGACAGGCATTCATATTAACAAAAATGCATCGTGTTCCTGTTGAAATCACACAATTTATCTTTATTTCCTGTATAAATACGTCACACGTCCCATCTTTGACTTGTACCATAGCGATACGAATGAAGGAATGCGTTTCTGCTGAATACTCAGTCCATTTCATAACCACAGTCTGTCTGTCAGATTTCAGTGATGGGGTTGGGAAATCTCTTGAGAAGGGTTGTGGCTTCTTTTGGGGACAGCTCTCCTCCCTGAAGGCTCGATTTAGCCTTCACTGCAGCCTGTGAAGATGAAAGTAAATATAAATATCAGGTGCTTCCATATATACGGTAATGAAATACAACTACGTTAACCCACAGACCAAAAATGACATTGTGGAATGCCCTGGCAGACCACCTCCGGGCACCACAGATGGAGGACATTTTTTAAAAAAGGAATGAAGACCTTTCTCTTCAGGAATGCATATCCACAATCTACCCTGGTCTGTACATTCCTTACCTGTTTCAATTACTTTTTAAAACTGGTTTTATCAGTCTTACTTGCTGTTTATTTCTTAACTTCCCTTTAAATCATACTTTTACCCTGCTTGTAGCACTTTGAGGCTTTTACTTAAAAATATAAAGTGCATTATAAATACAATTTTGAATTATTATTAAAAATCCACTGATCTAAAACATTTAATACCTGTTGATCCACGAAATCCTGTCAATGCAGGTAAATATTTAGTGTAAAATACAGTTTGTCATCTTTTCATGGTCATCAGGTATGACCCATTTGGATGTTCAGAGGCTTAGTAGTGAACATGGAAACATCATCATCTTCTACAACACTGACAAAATGAACCATGAGCCAGGGGGCAGACCCTAGCAATGCCTGTCACAGTAAGGTCTATCATGAAGCCTGACGCTGAACGAAGCCTCTGTGCTTCACAACCTGAAGGAGAGATACTACTCTGGCCTCATTTATACGTACTCTGGTCTCTTCTGTGTTGTGATTAACCCATACAAGTATCTGCCCATCTACACTGAAGAGATCATTGTTATGTATAAGCACACATTTATCAGTAAATCGCATGAAATTTGATCAGTGACAGCGGATGACACTTGGTTCGTGTTCAATTTAGTGATTTAGTGATATATGTTGTTGAAAAATTAACTTTTTCTGATTTGATCTAATGATCTTTGAATTTCCATGAGCTTTTATGACCAGTGAATTAAATACTGGAAAATACCCTGTTTTTGGTTAAAAACACAAAATACAGAAGATACTACGATTAGAAATGTGGATAAATCATGTGAGAAAGACAATCAATTCTGTAAAGCCCTGTGAGATGACCTTGTTGTGATTTGGGGCTCTATAAATAAAATGGAATTAAAAATGTAAGTGATTTGAAAATTGTGACAAAATAGTTGTCAAAGCTGTAAAATCAAAGTTTGTTAAATCATAACAGAAAATGTAAGAACAGCTAACAGGCGTAAATCAATTAGTTGTCAACACATAGACAACTTGACAATTGACAACTAATTAATAGTTGACAGGTTGTTAGTGCTGTCATTGTGTTCTAATTTAACAAACATGACATGTATTGTGTTTTTTTATAACCAAAATGCATGTTTGTTTCAACTAAAAACATTTATTTTATTGCTGAGTGCAACTCTTGTGTAGTTGTTTAACAAACTGTGAGGTACTGGAATTGTTACACATAAATTGCACTTTTGTCTCGATGGAAAAAGAAACATTTCATTGCTGCTTGAAATATTTTTTGAATATAAAATTAAATGTTTAACAAACTTAACTTGTGTTCTTGCTTAAGGGTAGAAAATGTGTCTTATTAATAAATATAAATAAGAGCCATTTATTTGTTTGTGCACTTCATATGATTAGCTGTTGTAGTATTCTATGACTAGTTAACTACTGACAGGCATTAGTTGTAGCCCTAACCTCTGCTCCTCAACTGATGTTCTTTCACTGACTTATGCTTTGAAGCCCTGAAAGAAAAATTTAATAAAATTAACATTAATCATTTATCTTCAAGAAGACTTAAAAGTAATAAATCTAACAAATCTATGTTTTTCTAAGCCATAGTGTCAATAGTAGGAGTTTGTGAAAACTTTACATGTATGAACAAACCTTGGCCTTTTCGACACATGAATAAAAAGTGTTCAATTCAGGGGAGCAAAGGTCTTCCACAAAGTTGTTCTGTTTCCAACAGGCCATCAGGACCGACATCTCTGTGATACAGGTGGCCTCTATGGACACAAACACTGATTTTAGCACACAGCATAAAGGAGTTTTCACCAAAAGATTACCTGTGATGCAACAAAGACAGGAACCTAATTTGTTATTGGGACTAATCACACAATGAACAAGTGCAAACAACAGTTCACAATCAACCTGTCGGTGATCTGTTGGTGTGAGGGAGAGTTGAATGAAGCCATTTCAAAAACAGGGTGGTAATATGTCAGTGGTTTTGGATTCCTTATTTGCAGGTTCCGTATTTTAAGGTGCCACATATTCTTTAGAGGTTTTTTTCTTCTTCTGACATTTATATAACACCAGCAGTAGTCTACTCCTCTTTATGTTTTTGAAATGTGTAATGTAGAAATCATTTATATTTTGACCACTTGTCTTTTACTTTACCATCCTGGATACACATTATAATATTCCAAATTCTGATTGCTTTTGGTTGTTATTAACATTTACTTGTAATTTTGCTTTCATTACTCAAGTACATTTAATTGTAGATTACTTGATATACTTTAGAACAGTACATAGATACTTAAGAGTTTTTTTTTAACTTGAGTAGCATTTCAGTTGACTTGAACTTATAGCAAAGTAATTTTTTGGTACTTTACCTGTACTTCAACTCGAGTGTGACTTTACAGGACTTTATACAACACTGGTTAATTGTTATTTATATGTGGATCATTATGAATAAATAAACAAACAAACAAACATTACAATCAGGTACCAAATAGTCACGGTCTAACAAACAGGAGCAGACAGAATAAATCTACACAGAAGAAATGAAGACTTGCTGTTTTACAGTTGTAGAAGGCACATGGTTTTTATACACATACCCTCACATACATACAGTGCCTCACATTACAGACTCCATCTAAGCTGACTTAACAGATTCTTTTCTCTTTTTTTGACATTTGACAGGATCATAACATCATAATAATATAACACTGTCACTTGACATGTACTACTACTACTACTACTACTACTACTAATAATAATAATCAGAAGAAGAAGAACTCAAATGAATATAGCGCTTTTTAGGACACTCAAAGACAATGGTGTTATATAATGCGATAATACAGAACATAGCCCGGTGACAAATACAGATGTAAAAAATAAAATATCACCTGAGGTAAAGACTAAAACTTTACATAAATCGGTGTTTTTATAGCTTTAGCGAATTTAACAGCTGCAACATGCGGACTGAAGTCAACGATGGGAGCAATATTAACTTACTAAAAACCACTGGCCTGTTACGATTAGAGACAGAAACATAAGAAGACAAACACGATGGTTTTACCTCCTTTCTTCGGTTTGCGATTGGCCACATAGTCTCTGAGGACCAGGGGCTGGCCGTGTTTCAGCGCCGGTTTGCCGTTCCGTCTGCTCAGAAGCTTGGCGACCTTCTCCTGGAACAGAATACCTCCTCCTTTTGCCGACATTTCTCTCCTATAAACCCAAAGCGGCACTTCACACTGGCTGTGCACATACAACACAACACAAAACACATACAACACAACAGTAAACCGCTGGTAAAAACCGCCCAAAAAAGAATAACAAATAGTTATTCTACCGAAAGAGCAAATTCTTCTAATGTGTCGTGAAGGGTAGCGCCATGATTTGCCGTAAAGCTAATTTTCTATCGTAAAGTGTCATGAAGTTCCTGCCGCCTGTAGGTACTGTCGTAATGGTTTGTTTAAAAAAACGTGTACGGTTTGGTAGTCTGAATGCTTCACAAAACACACTATACATTCACAAATAAATGAGCCTAAAATAATTAATATCACATTAATATAAACAAAAAAAAACCATGTGATCTGGAGGGTTTGAGGCTGTTCTAATTTTTGTGTGTGCCAGAGAGAGAGAGAGTCGTTTATATTATAGTATATATTATATTAGTAGTTTATTGTGTACAAAAGTATGTTTCCTAATGTGTTCTATTTTTAAACAGTGTGTCTTGTGCTCAGTAATTCTCAGGTAGTAATAACAATTGCTGGATATAAATGGTGGTTTTACTATTACATACTTATATTAACTATTCTCACACACACACACACACACACACACACACACACACACACACACACACACACAGTCAATTACATTTCTCATGAGGAAAAAGTTCGTAATCAAGTTGTAAGTGTAAACACATATATTTAAAAATAATAATGATAATTAATAATTAAAAAATACAAATTATAACAATAATAAATAAAAATGGGAAAACTAAACTTAATTATCTTAATTAAACTTAGTAACTTAAATAATAAAAAAATATATTTAAAAAAATTTAAACACATCTTCAAACTTTTGAAAAATACATGTTTCACTTTGTATCTGTTTCCCTCACACCTTATGGGGACTTCTGAAAAAAAACAAAAAACAAATTCATGTCAAATTAATTAAGAAATTAACATCAATTCTATTTTACTAGCGGGAACCTACATTTATATTTATACCTCGTGGGGACCTGAATTTTGGTCCCCATAGTGTCAGAGGTCACCATGGTGTGACTGTGTAAACATATCAATGTCCCCATAAAGATAGGAATACAAGGACACACAAGGACATTAAGCTACGTTAATCTTTTTTACATTTCCTGAGGTCAGTCTCCTACTTTTAGTTTAAAACACAGGACTAGTCTGATGCTAACCATCAGTGGAACAGTGGCAGCTGACGTTAGGATTACACATGATTTTCCCCTGTGCCAAAACAGATTTAAACCAAACCTACACCCATGCTGCCAGGCACTGGCATGTATGAGGTGGTGTTTCCACTGGAATGTCCTCAACATTATTGATGTTCTTGTGATACTTGGCGATGTGACATTAATGGAGAATGTAAAACAAGTTTAAACATCATCTTATTTCTGTGGGCATGTTCAGTATGGACGCTGAATCAGCAGATAGGCTGTTAGAGTTGGTAACTCATCAAATGTGATCCACTACAACAACATTACGCTTCTTAAAAACACACACCCTGAAGCAAAAATTGACTTACTCACCTTTCACAATCAGTTCAGATATTTGCAACACAACTGAAACCATGTGACTACAGCAGCATCCAAGCCCACCACAAATCACAGTATTTCTTGTCATGTACAAAACCTATTTATTCTTCTTATACAGTAGATACGACTACGTCATTGCCTATGTTCTATCAATCAAATCAACACTAAGGATCAACTGTTGTGCAGTGGGTCTGGAATAAACCATCAAACAGTCCTTTTTATTTATTAAAATCTAATATAAATGCATGAAAAATCCTGAGGTAAGATCATCCAGAATTCTCTCTAAAAAAACGAGATAATGTGTCTGATTTAATCTCATCTTTCCAGGGTTGAACACACGATGCCACATTCCTGTGATTCTGTGCCTGGAAGCAGTCTGCTGTTTGTGTCTGTGCACGTTCATCACCTGCAGAAACTGAGCCTCATGTACATATTCTCTGTACTGAGAAAAACCCAGGCTTGATTCTGTGCCAGGATCAGTCTATCTGTAGTTCTCTTGTACTCATGTTGAGTATAATACTGGAAAGTCAAACTTGAGAACAGGTATCCTACCAGATAGTGATGGGAAGTTCAGCTCTTTTAACTCCTGACTGGCTTTATTGTTATGTCTTATATCAATGTGTTAATTTTGACACATCTAGTTATGTTATATGTTGGTTTTTCAGAGGTAATAAAGTGATAAAAAAAGGAAAGTGTGAACATGTATTATATATATATATATAAACGTGAATTATGCTAATTGAACATTACCTGTTAGAGGTAAGGAATGCCACTGCACTAAATATTGATAGAATAGTGAGTGATGGAATTAGAAATGAAATATTAACAATGCTTATTATGATTTTTTTTGTTGTTGTTTTATTCTAGACATGTTTTGGATAATTAACCTTTGTGTTGTGTTGGCTCTCTGGTATCATCTCTTATGTTAACGGATCAGTTTTGACCCTTTTATTAGATCAGCTATAAAATGCACCAAAAAAAAAAAAAGTTACCATTCAATTTCAATTAAAACAAGGCAGTCAGAGACAGCAGACATCTGCCAAGGCTTGATTTTTCATTCACACATGATGTGATGGAGCCACAGGTGTTGAACCATCTGATGTGAATGCAAAAAAAAACTGTGAGATTCTATCTTGTCTGAATCCTAAGATATTACCACTGATGTGTTTTAGCTGTTGACCTTTAGTGTGACCTTGACCTTACACCTTCATTGCTCAAAATCTAATGGGTTCTTCCTTGACTCATTATCTATATTTCCTGAAAGTTTAATCTAAATCCGTTCAGAACTTTTTTGTGTAATCCTGCTGACAGACAGACAGACAGACAGAAAGACAGAAAGACAGACAGACAAACGGACTCCAATTTAATACCTCCTTGGCGCATGTAATGATGGTTTTAACATTTTTGGTTTGGGCTTTTTTCATTTTAATACTAATTAGAAAAGTAACATCCATTGTGTTTGTGTCTACTTTGACCCATATAATATAGAAATTAAATACACTGTCTTTGGGTCAGTGTACACCCATATATAGAAATGACAAGAGTTAATGGCAGTACATGATGTGCAAATTTGAGCTTAATCCAATTCAAGGCAGTGCTTCATCTCCACTGGAGCAGAACTAGGAATTCCTTCTCGTAATTCATATATATATATATATATATATATATATATATATATATATATATATATATATATATATATATATATATATAAATAAGGGCAGCATGGTGGTGTAGTCGTTAGCACTTGTGCCTCACACTCACAGATAGAAGGACTAACCCTAACACTTTCTGTGTGGATGTTCTTGCATGTTCTCTCTGTGTCTGTGTGGGTTTTCTCCAGTTTCCTCCCACCATCCAAACACATGCACTGATAGGTTAATTAGTTAATCTAAATCACTCATAGGTGTGAATGTGAGAGTGATTGTTTGTCTATATATGTTCAGCCCTGAGATGAACTGGGGACTCATACAGGACGTACCCCGCCTTCACCTATTGTAACTGGAATAAGCCCCCAGTGACCTCTGTGACCCTAGTGAGGATAAAGTGGGTTCAGATGACGAGAGATGAGATGAGATTCAGAGACAAAAAATTGAGGTAAAGTTTTTTTGTTACTTGGATTATTGGTTAGCTGGGTCTTTCAGAAGTAGAGGTGACCCCAGTGACCCTAGTGAGGATAAAGTGGGTTCAGATGACTAGACATTTAAAATGTAAAAAGGGTCTAACCCCAGATGAAGGTTAAACATGCCCCCGGTCAAATTGGCCCATTAACATAATTGTTGTTCCTGACAAATGAACGTAACAGGAGAGTTAATTTATGTTTTGCAATGTGAATTGCAAATTCATTTGAGTTAAGAAGTCAAAGTGAAGGTAAACAGAATAAAAAAGAATCTGTAAAGTACACTGTAGATTTTGCAGTGTTAATTTGGAGACAATGGGACCAAATACACTCTAGAAGAAGTTAAATAAACTCTCTAAGTGTTGATTTAACACTGCAAAATTTACTGTGTACAAATTGTCCCAAAACACACTTGAGAACAGTAGTGAAATATTATTGTTTGGCTATTATTAACAGGATGAGACACAGCACATTTTTCTTACCATGAGGTGGATGTATGTCATTGTTACAGTGATGACACCCATGGTAGTTTGTCAAAAGGAGAATGGACTCAGGAGCCTGGGATGAACTTTGAACCTTCATGACCTCTAACACACAATCAGCCACAGAAAACAATAGCGGGCAGTGTTAAAGTGTGTAAAGTGTTGGAGTGTAGACATAAATCACTCAGATAGTGTTTGAACATTCTTTCAGATGTGCTGATGAGGCATGTTGACCTTTTTTTGTTTACCAGAGCTAAGACAAATATATACAAGTCTGTATATTCAACAATAGCTCTGCTGGAATGTCCACTGCATAACCAGTGTAGATATAGATAAACTATCAATATAACTATGACAAAGGAAACAAGATGTGGCGCATTATTCTTGATATTGAACAAACTTTGCATTCCATGTATAATGTAGTTGTCTTTCACTAATACCCTAATTCAGTTAATTTTTTTTAAAAATTCATCTCTAACCATTGACTAATGTGCACATATCCTCATGTCAAATGGAAAGTATGGTATTTCATAATTCAGACAAATCACATGTCCATTGCAGCACATTTCTTTGACTGCATATACTCAGGTTTATAAGAGTAATACAAAAAAATAAAGAAATAAAAGTTTGGTTTGTAAGAATATTTAACACAGAGCAAAGACTGTATTTTAGTTTCCATCAGTTAACTGTTAGTACAAGTTTTAAAGTCTATGTTTTCCATTGAAATATGATTTATTTTTGCAAAGGTATATACTGTATATTTAACCAGTAAAGAGCCAGAGCTGCTTAATGGGAGTTCCTACATGAATTTGACCTCTTTATTCAATCTTTCTTCAACAATTTATTAGAATTCATTATAAATTTATCCTCTGCATTTTTTCTGTGACAATCAGGTATTTTCCTATATGTAATTCACTGATCATGTAACTGTTCATAATACATTACATTATCAGAATAATTATCAGATTATCAAAAACAGAGTAAACTGAAGAAAAAAAAGGGATTTTTTTTCAGTCAAATACATCATTAAACCTTCACAATTCTGGGGTGATTTTGCTTAAAACGTCTTTAAAAAAACATCTCCAAATTAAAATAAAAAATACCTCTCTATATCTATCTTCTAATTATTGACTCAACCTGAAATTTAACAACCATTTAAAAGCTATTAGAAGTCTGCCTATGTCCACCTGAACAACATCACTAGAATCAAGTGTTTTCTGTCCAAACAAGACACAGAAAAACTCATTCATTCATTTTCAGTAAATTAGATTATTGTAAGGATGTCAAAAAAAAAATCAATCAGGCAGCTACAGCTGATCCAAAACACTGCTGCCAGAGTCCTGACCAGTACCAAGAAACTGGACCACATCACACCGGTCCTCAATTCTTACATTGTCTTCCTGTGGGTCAAAGGTCACAGTTCTAAATCTTACTCCTGGTCTATAAAGAACTAAACGACCTTGGACCCAAACACATCCTAGACCTGCTGGTTCCATATGAAGCATCCAGAGCACCTGAGGTCATAGGTCATAAAGGTCAGGTTTACTATGTGTTCGTAAAATCAGAACCATCATTCAGTTGTTCTGCTCCTCACCTGTGGAACAAACTACCTGAGGTCTGAGAAAAACTGTCAGTTCATTTAAATCCGACTGAAAACATTACTGTTCACTGGAGCTTTTACTGAAATTATTAATTGTCTTTTAAATGTTTTTATGTCTCTTGTTTTAATTGTCTTTTAATCATTTACATTTTCTTATGTTTTATGTAAAGCACCTTGAATTGTCCTGTACATGAAATATGCCTTTTGCCTTCACAAAGAAATATTTGTCAAATTTAATTCCGACTATCTGCTCTAAGAGTACACAATGATGTAAGAAGTGACTCTTACTAAAAATTTTTTATCTTTCAGCAGTTGTTGATCCACAAAACGATGCGTCAGGTTCCAACACATTCAAGATATTTCACAGTAATTATGACATAGTTTTGATAATCTTCATGTAAACAAAGAAAATGGTTGCGGCTGCCAGTTACCACACAGTTATTCTTTTCCTGTTATTAGAGCATAAAAAAGGGGTGGAAACACTGACAGACAGACAGACAGACAGACAGGGGTTCTTGTGGTGTGATAAAACATTTCCATTATTCCCTTCCAATGATGACACGCTATCGCTGAATAAGCAGAAATAATGAATGAATGACATTGGCTTGTACATGATCTCTGTCAAACAACATTTATAAATGTCTTTAGGACTTAAATCAGAGGTGCCAAACATAAGGCTTAGGGGCCAAATCCGGCCCGCCAAAGGGTTCAATGTGGCAAAAAGATATTAATATTAATTATTTTACTTCAGGTTCCACATTCAGATTAATTCAATCTGAAGTGGGTCAGACCAGTAAAATACAATCCTAATAATCTATAAATAATCACAACACAAATTTTTCTCTTTGTAAATGTAAATATTTTCACATATTTACACTAAAACAAAGTGTGATTTCACAAAATATTTGAATAATCTTGAACAAATATATGAAGAAGTGTGTTTTCAAGAGAAGTCAGTGCAATTTTAAGAATAATGAATCTTTTTCCACTAGTGTTATATGACTTTTGGAAATTATCTTAGAACACAAGTGTCAAACTAATTAAAGTTCAGGGTTCACATTCAGCTCAATATGATCTGAAATGGGTCAGACCATTAAAATAATAAATAGGGTTGTCAAATGATTACAATTTTGATCAGATTAATCACTGGATCGCTTTGGATAAATTTAGATTAATCATGTTCAAAACACTTGATGTTGGTTGAATGTTCTCTCAAGGATTTCCTTCAAATTTCCCATAAAATACACAAAAATACACTAACATACACAAAATATATGGAGAAAACACATGCTAAAATTCACAAAAAAATAATCAACTAACTAAAAAGGACTGAAAATTACAAAACATAATTCAAAAACTCTTCTAACATACAGGAAAAAAAACATCAAAACTTTGTTAAAATATCCAAAGCATGCAAAAATATGAATGTATATGCAATTAACATGTTTACTCAACAGTTTCAACAAAACAGCTGCAAACTACTGTTCTATTTAACATCATGATGATGGATTAACCCACGTTAATGCATTCATTTTGCTGTCAGTAAATGCAAAGGATAATATATTAAATGCTGATGAATCCTTTTTTTTTTTTTTAAATTACCTGTTAATGGATAAACATAGAGGAAAACTTAAGTTGGATGTCACCATTAAAGACAGTTTGGAGTCTTTATGGGTTAAATGAAGGAAACCTCAATGATTTTCATGGTATAAATAAAGCTTTGAAATGCCTGTAAAACACTTTATATGAACCACAAGCTACAGTCCATGAAATAACCATGAAGGAGGATCTGCACCCTTCTGGAAAAAGCACATATTTGAAGCATAAAGTGATGTTTATTGTTTATTACAGAAGGCATTAGTTTAAACTCGAGGCCAGCAACAGCTCGTAAATCTCACACTGAGTCTGTGATGCCGTGGGTTCCTCAAGTGCTTCCAGATGAAAACCTAAGAGCAGAAAGAGCTGAACTAGCCTCTGAGGAATGCCTTTCAGCATCCCATCATGGTCGTGTTTGTGTTTCTGCCTCTCCAGCTGTAGCATGACCTTTGACCTCTGCTGTCCTGTTTGTATTCAGTGGTGCAGAGTCTTCCTCAGCCCTGAATGCCTCTGTAGATCTGCATATGTATTAGCACCGCAGTCAGCAGGAGGCGGCGCATGGGTCACGGCTGCTTTGTTAGCTTTTACTTCTCTTATGGACGTGGGACGAGCATGAGCTACTGCAGACAAAGACCTCACAGAGGATCTGTCTGGAACAGCAGAAAAGACAACAGTGTGATTTAATCAAATGGATTCATTGTGATAATTATTGGTCCTTTCCTCAACAGGAGCAGAGTTGTTTAATATGAAGCTGTAGTTTAACCCTAGAACACTAACGCCTGGAGATTTTCAACCACACAATTCTTATCATGTGGTTTTCATTCTCTTCATTTCATTTACTAGGGATTTTTTTTATACATATTCAAAGAGGATTGATATTAACTGAATTGATGGTGTAAATCAGATTGTGTGAGGAGACAATGCGTTGATAAATGATTATGGATGTTTGTGTTGATGGAGGATAAGAGGTGTGTTGGGGCAGACAGTAGGAAACATACTTTATTAGGAGTATTGGTTTTTAAAAGAGGGGTGGGAGTTTATAAGTTTATTTCTTCCCAAGAGTACATCACTTTTATAAAAAAAATTTTTACTATGTTGATTAATGTATTGATGATTTTGTGTGCTCGAAATAAATTGAACTGAACTGAATTGTGTTACTGTCTTTTTACAGGGTGATATCTTTTTTAATTTGATATTGAATATTGGGAAATGAACCCTAGAACACTAATGTTAACCCTTTGATGCATGAATTATGAGAACGTTAGCCAAGATTTTTTTTCCCTAAGTGTTTTTATTCTTCTTTAGGAATCTAAAAAGCAATGTGATTAAAACTTTTTTAATGAACCTATTTATTATGGAGTTACAAAAATATCCACTCAGCTGGAAAACATACGTTTCATCTTTGAACCAAAGAAACATGTATTTAAAATGCAATATCAGAACACTATGAAATAAAACATTTTAATGCAGTTTTTGTTGAAGAAGAGACTCTTAATTACAGTCTAATAACAACAAGCACTTGGTTTACAGATGAACATGTTAGTGCAGATCGGTTATTAAGAACTGACCAGTTACAGTAATGAATAAAACTAACTGATATAGAACTAAAACAATGAAACCAATGAATATACAAGTATTCATAGAATGCCTAAACTTACCCCTATTTTGTGCCAACCTGGTGTTTCTATGACAACCTGTTCATGAATTACAGCCAATAATGTGATTTTGACCTTTCTGCTAAATGACCTTTTGCAATATTGATAATTTTATTATATGTATATATGCGTCAATGCGTGTAATATTATGATAATATATCCAGTATTGATTAAGTTATACAGTAGCGTGATATGTACTTTTACATAAGTTGATGAAAACTGTATTTCATTCAGGAGTATATTGGGAAAAATATACACAACATTAATGATAGTGTTATTAATTTTAATGTTAAGGTCAGTGTAGAACACCTGATGGGTTAAACAGTCTGTCAGTTTATGGAGAGAAAAGTCCATCGAAGGGGAGGAACTGACAACTAGTAACAAAGGACATTTTAGTGCAGCAACAATGAAAACTGAAATCACATCTGAAGTTGTAAAGTTATAACAAGATTATGGAGCCTTTAAACCAGGAGCAACTTCTACACGTCTTCAATATTATATTAAACCACTTCCATATGTTTCACCCTTCACAATAAAAGATTTAGACACATACACCACAGAGCAAAGCTGAAATGATCAACACATTATTTAACTCAAAATGATTATTCCATTAAAATTTTCCTGAATAATCGTATTTTTATGTATTTTTTGTGTTTGTCATTTCAGCTGGTTCTAGTATAAAGGACAAGTTGTTTGGTATTTTCAATTTAATTTACATTAACCGATTATAAACACAAAATGGAACTGAAATTAAATGAAAGTGAATTTCCTAATGTTCATTGTTATGAAGAAAAGAAAAGAAAAGAAAAGAAAGAAAAGAAAAGAAAAGAAAAGAAAAGAAAAGAAAAGAAAAGAAAAGAAAAAGAAAACGAGAAAAAAAGAAAAAGAGAAAAAGAAAAGAAAAGAAAAAGTAAAGAAAAAGAAAAAGAAAAAGAAAAAGAAAAAGAAAAAGAAAAAGAAAAAGAAAAAGAAAAAGAAAAAGAAAAAGAAAAGAAAAAAGAAAAAAAAGAAAAGAAAAGAAAAGAAAAAGAAAAAGAAAAAGAAAAAAAAAAGAAAAGAAAAGAAAAGAAAAGAAAAGAAAAGAAAAGAAAAGAAAAGAAAAGAAAAGAAAAGAAAAGAAAAGAAAAGAAAAAGAAAAGAAAAAAGAAAAAAAAGAAAAGAAAAGAAAAGAAAAGAAAAGAAAAGAAAAGAAAAGAAAAGAAAAGAAAAGAAAAGAAAAGAAAAGAAAAAGAAAAAGAAAAAGAAAAAAAAGAAAAGAAAAGAAAAGAAAAGAAAAGAAAAGAAAAAGAAAAGAAAAAGAAAAAGAAAAAGAAAAAAAAAGAAAAGAAAAGAAAAGAAAAGAAAAGAAAAGAAAAGAAAAGAAAAGAAAAGAAAAGAAAAGAAAAGAAAAGAAAAGAAAAGAAAAGAAAAGAAAAGAAAAGAAAAGAAAAGAAATGAAAAGAAAAGAAAAGAAAAGAAAAAGATGAAATGTCTCGTAGCCCTGAATAATTTCTAGGGGCAGAGGTCCAGGGAAAGCAACAGCTGGTGGAGTGAAGAGAGGTTCAAAAGAAAGTCTGTGATGTAAGTGTGTGTTTGTGCAGTGAAGGAGGTTGACCTTACCTTGACCTTCCATTGACTGCAGGTCCACAGCTACAACTGTTACTAACACACTGACAATGTGTGTAAAATAGAAATATAATAAAACTCTGGGCTGAATCATTAATGTTGTTTCTAAAGTTATTTTCATTATTTATCCCTATCTTCTTTCTTTTTTCATTATGTGGGTGCATATGTCTGTCTTTTTGTATCTGGACCTTGAGTCTGCAATAAAAGTCGATGATGATGATGATGATGATGATGATGATGATGATGATGATGATGATGATGATGATGATGATGATGATGATGATGATGATGATGATGATGATGATGATGATGATGATGATGTCTACTGAGACCCCAAAAAAACAAACGCACTGTGATAACATGTTTATAAAATACAACTATTTTTAAGTGGTAATCCATCCATCCATCCATCCATCCATCCATCCATCCATCCATCCATCCATCCATCCATCCATCCATCCATCCATCCATCCATCCATCCATCCATCCATCCATCCATCCATCCATCCATCATAGGCTTCATTTCACATGGGCTATAATTAGTCATATACAAATTTAACTTAACTCACTGTAAAAAAACAACTCAAGAACAGTTAACATATACATCATTAGTTAATTATCCCTTCTATCTCTATACTGCATGCTACACTTTGCCAAAATCCCTAATTACTTATATGTTATGTTTGCTATATGAGTATGTTTGTCTGTATACTTTTTCATATTTTATTCTATTATATTTATTTTCTGCATATCTGGGGCATGGAGATACAGGATTTAATTCTGCTTTTTAATGTGTGTTACACTGTGGGAATGATAATAAATTACTCTTTGACTTTGACATTATGTAAAATACATTTTAAAAAAGTAGAAAAGACTCAACTAGACAAGGATATTATAAAATACTTAACTCTCCTTTTTCTTTATATTTCAGTAAATGTCACACATAACAAATCTAATAGATCAAAAATATCAAAGATGTAAGGAAACAAAAATGAACTAAAAAATTAAAACAGGAATAAAAGATTAATACATAAGAAGTAAGAAGATGAATGTAACTCAATAAATGTCATAAACAATAATAACTACGAAAAAAGACAAAAAATGTCACATACAAAACTTATATAACTTATTTTTAACATATACTTTGTGTTTTTCCATTATATATTTTTTTGTACATTTTCGAGCCTGAACTTTTTCCCTTCTACTGAGTTGGAGTCAGTAAAGCTTTAAATGAATAAAGTATGACAACCAGCATCAACCCATGACTGGTAGGCCAGACTTTCTGTAAAACTCAACAGTATATTTTATTGAGTACAAAGTTAGTGTACAACCCTAAGCAAAGGATGAGTAACAACAATGTGTTTCATAATTTTCCTGACAAAATTAAAGTCTAAAATTCCACCACAAACACCTATGACGCTCAATAACTGTCAGTAACGCTTAAGATGAGGGTTTTAAATAAAACTTCAGTAAAATGACCTCTGTGAACTAGAGTTAAAAAAAAAGAAGAACAACTGTTAATAATAAAAAAGTGAAGAATCATTCAACATCACAGCCTGTGTTTTAATGGAGTAAGTGAGTTAGAATAGAGACGAGGTGAAGGACGGTGCAGTGGGAAGAGCTGTCAGTCTGTCTGGGAGAGGGAATTGATTATCGAAACAAGGCCATTAGCTAATGAAGTGTGTGTCTGTCTGGAAAATACCGGTGTTTTCCTCTGAGAAATCACTGTCATCCTGCCTCATGTGGAAATAGACGACTACATTATTATTCACCTCATCGTCACATGTATTTATGGACACATTTCCTCCAACAGGCTGATGTTTCACACAACATTTAGACAACAGGTAACGAATG
>CM035797.1:40738843-40851343 GCA_020466265.1 Siphamia tubifer
ATTATATTAAATGTAAATAAGGTTAGGTAATAATAACTTTTACTTCAGCCTAGACCCTTTCATTCTCTTTGTGTCTGGAACAATGGATTTGTTGGTTTTTAAAAATGTGTTATGCTTAAAGTAATTAACGACTGTCTTTAAGGGTTAAAGGTGGACGTTTTGGGTCTTTAATTGTGAAGGTGTTTTCTGATGGATGGTTCATGACAACTTCACGTCTGTATGTGCACGTGAGCGTTCTGGGAAGACTCCAAACCAAACCGCCTCCAGGGGGAATGAGGGCCGAGCAGTCAAGCGGGAGCTGATACGATCTTAGTTCACATGTGGGCCAGAACTGTGGGTAGTAAAGAGACCGCCACTCGGGGAGGGGGTCAGACTTTTTTATTGGCGAATAGCCATTCTGCTTAAGCATGAGCAGTGACTGCGTTTCACCTCCAGGGACACTCACTGCTCTGACCCTGACCTTTGACCTTTACAATGTAACACAAAAAAGAGTCTATTTTCCCAAAGGGACTTTTGTGTAAAACAGGATGAAAATAGAAGCTAATCCAAGCCTGTGTGTTTTCAAAGGTAATGGAAAAATACAGTCTCTAAATATTATCCCAACTGAGAAAAACATCTTAATGATCCAGTGTTAGATTTAGATCAATTTGGGTTCTTCTATGATACTGGGTTCATTTTAGTATCTGTCATTTTTCCATCTTTTTAGACCCAATAACAAGATATAATATGTAAAAGGGGTGGGGCTTGTTTTATTTTATAATACATATGTGTTTTCTTTTCATTTTTTCATATAGGAACCATTTGTAGTTCCTATAACCTTTTTAGTTAACCCTGTCAGGCAGGGTCTTTTTTTTTTTTTTAGATCTCCAGGAACACTATCTATGTCACCTTTCCCCTCATTCTTTTCACCTGGTTTTCATTTAGTTCTTACACACCTGTCCTCATCACTTCACTCTGCAACTTTACAGAGAGAGTTAGGAGGTGAAGAATCCACAAAGCTGGCAGTTTTTAGCAGCAGGAGAATGAGTTAATGAATAATATGTAAACAAGTGACCTCTTGGATCAAGAATAGGTTCAAAATCTATCTATACACACAAGATGCAGCACTATATTGCTATAAGATGAATTCAGGTTATTGGGGAAGTGAAGAAAGGGTAGGATTAAATAAGCTTATGCTTCATCCTACTCTTTTTTGGACATGCCCTTGTGTATTATTATTGTTATTATTATTATTATTGTTGTTGTATTGATTATTGTTGCACTCTGCACATGTTTGAAATAAATAATTCAAATCAAATCAAAAAATCTAAATCAGAATTGAAAGACCATAATTTTGAGCTGATTGGAAGTCTAAGATGAATAGTTCAAAGGTTATATCCAAAATTAGATTTTTACCTTTATTGTGACCTTTGACCTAAAGTTTTCAAATGTATCCTTCAATGTTCTGATGTCAATGCACATCAACAGTGAGAGAAAAAAGAAGCTCTATACAAAACTGAGTATGCAGGAATGAAAAGGAAATGACTGATTTACCCTATCTCTGATCATTTTAAAAATGCATTTTGAGTGACCTTGACCTTTGACCTACACCCATCAACATTTAAATAGATATATTCTTTACCACATTGCACCTTACCTGAAAATTGGTCCAGTAGCTTTTGTGTAAAGTTACTGACAAACAAGCAAACAAACAAAAATAACTAGGTTTAATAAATAATAAATAAAACAGTTGCCAACAATGATCAAAACCCATAATCACATGACAGTCACTCAGTCCAAACATCCCAGGGTGTGGATTCAATCATATCTAAATTCAAAGACTCATGGGTGGGAATAACTCCACCATAAAAGAAAAGTTCCTAAATAAGGAACGTTTTATTAACATTTAGACCAAAAAAAAGTATGGACCAGTGTTTAAGCATCAGGTGGTTCATGTGGATGTTCTACTGGAGCCCCTCCCACCGGGCCAGCCTGTCCTTGTCATGCATAACAGGTTTAATATCTGGTGAATATCCTTGAAGGTCTGATGGGAGCGTCCGGATGCAATTCTTTATGTGATGTCAGAGCTGGAGCAGGGAACCGGGGGGGGGGGGGGTCTTTAACCTGAAGGCTACGTGATGTTTAAGTGCCTGCTCCAGTGAAGGGATCTATAACCTGAAGGCTACGTGGCATTCAAGCCCCTTTTCATTCCGGATGAATCTGCACCTCATATCTCTGCCTGTCACATTTGAATAAGACCGGGCTTTTTCACCACGTCCACCAGAGCCCTCATTCCTCTGCTGAGGCTTTCACCCTCTTAACCTGGGTTAGATGTGAACATACACATTGGATGCATGATTTATGTGCCTGTTCTGTCGTATGGACCCGGGTCACCATTGGAGACCAGATTAAAGGTGCAACATCAAACCAAAGCTTTCAAGCATTTGTGTGGGAATCTGTTTAACTCTTACTGAGTCAAGTGGGTCATCCATTATTCATACGCAACCACAAAAGAAAGAGGCTGTATATAAACATATATATAAATATGATAAAGAGATGAATGTTTTCCCATGTTTCATTTGAAGTGAGTTTGGCAGATGCAGGGTTATTATATGTAAATAAAGATCAGAATTGTTGTCAGGTTTCCTATCTGTCAATAGTAACTACGTCTCAGTCTTCACTGGTTTTGTTGTTATAGTTCATTTGACTTTTTTACATCTTAGCTGAGTGACCTCCGACCTCTTGGGTCAACAACAGGTCAAAATCTATACACACAAGGTGCAGAATTGAAAGACCAGCATTTAGGTGTTTATTGGAATTCTGCAGAATGAATCAACAGTGAGAAAATAAACTATATGCCAAACTGAGTATACAGGAATGAAAAGGAAATCTATCTCCGATTATTGTGAAAATACAGTTTTGGTGACTTTGACCTTTGACCTACATTCACCAACCTGTAATGGGATGTATTCTGGACCACCTTGCACTTTTCTTGAAAATTTCAAACAGACAAATGGAAAACTGAACCAAAAAAACCCCTTGTCTCCCCTTCAGGCAAATGGTAAAAATAAGTAGTTCCTCAAAATAAAAGTAAATCTACACACGCACAAGTAAAAAAAATGACTCCTGTAAATTTAATAAGTCTCCTCAGACCCTGCCACTCAAGGAACAACTGTCAACTCACTGTGTCTCAATCTTGTTCAATCATTTAACATTTGCCCACAGAGTGAATCCACCGAGCTGCCAAATTAGTATGTGCATGTTTTATGCACGACTTCAACCACCACATATACCACAATCAACAGCAATTCATCTGCTGTGAAAAGATTCCATTCTATTCCAAGGTGACCTTGGCCTCTGGGTCTGTGTGATGGATTTGGCTGCAAAGCCTTGGAAATGGCTTCTCTAAATTTGACAACAGGAGCAGAAGCAGTGGGAGCTTCATGTCATCCACCATATCAGACACATACATTCAACATAATTCATCCATTTGAAAAACAATCTTAAATTAAGATTAAGATTTTTTTAATTAGACAAAAAATTCTCCACCACATCAGACACATACATTCAACATTCATTCATATTGAATTAAGCAAAAAAAAATTCTCCATGCGTTCCGTGCCCTTGACATGGAAGTTTGACATCTGAGTCTATGTGGCTTCCATTGATTTCTATAGACTGGACAAAAGTCCCTCTAAAAGAAGCAAATAAATGAATACAACAGGCAGGCAGATAGATATATACCACACACAGACAGACACACAGATAACATTTTTTAAAATAAATCAGCCAATAGAACCCATGAAAGTGATCTTGGTCAGATTTCTTAAATCTGGTGACTCGTCCAGGATCTACCCTTAAGTAGCTGGGTTAGGCTCCAAACGACCCCTGTGACCCTAGTGAGGATAAAGCAAGTTCAGAAAATAAATTAATACATATATTACAGATCTATTGTCTATAAATCAGTTCTTATATCTGACTGAAAAAATCGTCTTCAGTTGGTTCCGTTTGATTTTATGTGTGATGAGATATTTGGACTAGAAATACACTTGGTCAGAGTTTTTTTTTTTTTTTTTACAGTGCACTGTCAGTAGTGGTATAACATACATGATGAGCCTGTTTGTGTATTCCACCAGTGAACGTACATAAGCACTCGACTTACTGTTCCCATCCGACTCTTGAGTATTGAGAGGTGGTGCAATATTGATTTTTCTTAATTGAGTCCGATTTCACTGTATTCCACCATATCAGTCATATCTGCAGGAATTATCATCAGTTTAAAGCATGAAGTGTAGCATCGAGGAAAAAACACTTAGTTATTTCAGTTTAACCCTTAAAACACCCAAATGTTAAAACCATCTACTGATCTAAACTGTTTAATGCCTAATGATCAATGAATTCTATCAATTCATGTCAATAATTGATACATACTCAGATGTCTATGGAAATGCTATTCTATTCTATTCTATTCTATTCTATTCTATTCTATTCTATTCTATTCTATTCTATTCTATTCTATAAGGGTATTTTGGTATTTTTGTTATTGTGCAGACATTTGCATTTTACTTAATATTTAACCCACAAAAAAACCCAGTGTTCCTTTTTTTTTTTTTTTTTGCAAAATCTGAAATTAAATTCAAGGATTCAAGGAAGGTTTATTGTCATTCAAGTCAGAGAAAAACAATGAAAGTAGACCTGTCCCCAGGACCTGTATTTGCCATGTATATAAATAAATATGAATGAATATTAAATATTACTTATGATAAAATGCACTTAAATCTCATACTCATGATTACAATCATTTAAAAGAAATAAAATAGAATGTCCAAAATAATTTAAAAATATCTACTATGACCCAGAAGAGAGAGTAAGCAGTAGCACAGACCCTAAAGAGCAGTGACTGAGGTTAACACCCTCAGCCTGTGCAGTGTTCTGCCTGAGGGAAGTGGCACAAAAAGAGCTTTCGCAGGGTGGGTGGGGTCCTTTATGATGCGGTTGGCATCCTCCGGTAAATTGTAAATTTCGGAGGTGGTGGGGACGCTGTGCCCGATGACCCTCTGTGCTGCCTGCATGAGCAAACAGACTGAAGAAAGAACAGAATATATCTGCACTTAATGCATTTATCTAAGATAGCCTAGTGCTAGCAGCATTCCCCAACTAATATATGCTTCATGTTAATGTGGAAATTTAAGGTGGAAGTACTTCAGTGAAAAGAAAACTCTGTCTTGCACTTTTTATTGTTTTTTTTTACTCAAATTTCCCCAAAATACACAAAAAATAAGTAGAAAAAAAATACAAAACATGCCTAAAATGTACTAAAATGTGCAAAAAAGTAATGAAAGATAAAACAAAAACTCTTCTAAAATACAGAAAAGAAAGATCAAAAATGTGAGAAGATATACAAACTATATTGAAAAATATGAATATATGCTCTCAACATGTTTATTCAATACCTTTAAGAGTTTCAACAAAACAACAGTTCCATTTAGTTGTGTTTACATTTTTTATTTCCCCAAAATACACTAAAAAAACACTAAAAAATTAGGAGAAAAAATACAAAATGTGCTAAAATTCACAAAAATTTCCCCCAAAAAAGCAATGAAAAATACAAAACATTCAAAAACTCTTCTAAAATACAGAAGAAAATATCCTAAATGTATACAAAATTATGAATTGTATATGTTTATTCAACACTTTCAGCAATTTCAACAAAACATCTGTTCCATTCAATTGTGTTTAAACTTTTAATCACATTAATCATGGTGATGGATTAATCAGCTTTAATTTGTTCATTTTCATAGCCCTAAATAAAACTCAACTAAAATGAAAAATACCAAACTATTAAAACCTCAGAAGGATGTTTAGGTTTTCATGAGTTCAAATAAATCTTATGTTGCCAAAGCTCAGCGCAGACACGTCAGGGGTTAAAAGGTTCATAAATGTTCTGTTAAGCCTGTGATTTATTTTTTCACACCTCCAACGGATGCTGGGTCATTAAAAGGGCATATGGCACACAAACGTTGGAGGGAAGAAAAAATAAATACAAATCTGAATGTGAGTCTGAAGTGTAAGCAGCAGATGCTTCTTGTTAAAGTTTGTCAAAGTCGTCAGAAACCAATTTAAGCCTTCGACTCACAGGTAGAATAATTGGAAGGGTGCACTTCCTCCTCCTGTTCCTTCCTTCTCTCCTTCTGTCACATCCTTTATCTCTCGCTCTTCTCTGTATATATTTTCCTCATTTGATCCCGAGCTCATTCTCTCTCTCATTCTCTCTCTCTCTCTATCTCTCTCTCTCTCTCTCTCTCTTATTCTTTGTCATTTTCTCTGTTATATTTTATCTTTTGTTTCACTAACATATGCCTGAACAAACCCACCAAAAGCCTGGCACTGCTTATTGGGCAGAAAACCAATGCAGGCATATTTAGACTCTGGCAAGCGTCAAAACCCAAGGATTTGCTGCGAAGAGATGCATCAACTTTTACAGAAAAAAAAACAAAAAAAACAAAAAAATAAATAAATAGAGGCTTTCATGTTTGCGAAGTAACATCCTTTTATTCTAATTTCCTGTCAGAGTTGCCTTGAGGTTACCTGTCAGCACGTCTGGATTTGATAGATTGGATTTTATCTTTGTATCGCCGTCACAACAAAATACCAAATCCATCAAGTCGTACGAACATGGTTCTGTTCTGTAGTTTGACAAACCAAACAATATCTAAGCTCAGCACGAAATCAAGTCAACAAAAAGCTATAAAAAGCCGGGAACAGAAAGACAGCTGCTGTTGTCATTCTTCTCGAATATCTTTTTGTACATCACATGTCAAACTCAGGCCCGTGGGCCAAACCCGGCCCCGCAGTGTAATTTTATTTCACCTGAAAGATCATATCTAATGTGAATTACAGCTGGTCCATTAGCCCACTGCTGCCCACTGATACTACAAATCCCAGAATGCTTTGCTAGTATGTTGGCACATAGTTAAGACTGGCAAGTTCTCCTTGGAGCTTTGCCTCAGCTTTCAATCAATCAATCAATCAATCAATCAATCAATCAATCAATCAATCAATCAATCAATCAATCAATCAATCAATCAACCTTTATTTATATAGCACTTTTCATACATGGTGCATGCAGTACAAAGTGCTTTACATCGGACCCCCCCCATTATCCCACAATTATAGGACAAGTTAAAAGATTTACAGAGTTAAAAAGAATAGCATAAACACATAACTAAATAATAGTAATAAAATAAAAGTAAATACATAAAATAGCAGAATAAAATAATGTTAAGATTAAAATTTAACTAAACGCTAAGTTAAAAAGGTAGGTTTTTCCGTTTACCCTTAAAAATATAAACACTCGCAGCAGACCTCAGATCCTCAGGTCGACTGTTCCATAGTTTGGGGAAATAAAAACTGAATGAGGCCTCAGCATGCGTTTTAGTGGTAACTCTAGGGACAATTAAAAGCTTACTACCTGAGGACCTGAGGGTCCAAGAGGACTCATATGTTAAAAGCAGATCCTATAAATAAACAGAGCCACAACCATTAAGACTTTTAAAAACTAATAAAAGCACTTTAAAATCAACCTGAAGCTTACAGGGAGCCAGTGCAGAGACCTGAACACTGGTGTGATATGTTCTCTTTGTAACATGGGAATATCTTTGTGTGTTTTACAATTTTTATTTATTTATTTTTTTAAACATGGTAAAAACAGTGTAATTATATTTACCTGCAAGATCATATCAAATGTGCATTAGAGCTGGTCCATTAGCCCGCTGCTGCCCGCTAATAACCTGACTGTCATCATCTGGTATCATGATACTATCTGCGATACTTCCACAACCAATATGTTTTCTAAGGAGGGGTCTTATCTACTGTAAAACCCTTATGTCATTAGATGAAGAGTCTGTCCGTCATCTTGACTGACGTGTCGCTTCAACCACTCATGTTGAACTCAAGCTGTGGCTAAAAGAAGAGCCATACTGCAAGCAGACCATCAAAACAAACAATATGGCTGCACCTAAACGGACCTGTGCTTTTTCTGTAAATGACCACTGTCATATGTGCAGGGAAAATCTGAGGATTAAAGGCAACATCGGCAACAGCCAGCTGATATTCCTTGAACTTCCCTATGGAAAACAGGTAGAACAGCAGCTTGCAGAACTTGCTCTTAATATGTCAGATGTTCTAGAAAAATCCTTTGGCATATGTTTGAAATGCCTTCGCTTGGTAGGAAGACACCAGAGTACTGTGGACACTATAAGGAAATGACAAAAAGCTGAAGACGAACCAAGTGCCGAAGAGATAATGGAGACATCAGCTGTGGCACACACAGTCACGTCATGGGAAGTCCCACCTGACGACACTGATTGGTTCCGGAAAGGCTGAACTACATGATACTGGTGAGATCATGAGATGGTTGTGTGTAGTTTCACGAAACCCAGCCAGATGATGTGAGTCAGGTTAGCCCGCTAATGCTTTGTTAATATGTTGGTGCGTAGTCAAGGCCGGGAAGTGTTCCTTATATCTTTGTCACATGTGAATATTTGTTTGTTCTGAATTAAGGAAAAAAATCTTCAATTCAGAATTTTTATTGAATGAAGCAAAAACCGTGAATTAAACAACAACAAAAAAATCTAATTTTGAGTTAAGCAAAAAAATGTAATTAAACAAAAATAATCTTGAAGGACAAATGGATGGATGTTAGGATGGAAATAATGTCAAATTAAATCCTACTTTCCTTCACTCTTTTTCTTCTTCACTCTTCATCTTCTTCTTCTTCTACACTATTCCTCTTCTTCCTCTACAGACTTTTGCTAAAAGCTCATTTATAGTCAATCGACTTATTCACAACACAATTAAAAAAAACATGTACTTAGTTGTTCTACAGTATAGCTGAACAAAAAGCACCATATCTAAAGCATGAATATATTTAATTACTACCAATTATACCACAGCTCATGTACATCTGACATATCATTAAGTTTGATTCTATTCCCTGCACTACAGAAAAAAAAAAATCTAATTTGTTTGTATCTTTGTTTCCAAACCTGGAGCTGAACATATGTTCCAGCACTGGGTCGATAATAAAAATTAGGTCATAAACCCTTGTATATAGAAATACTGTATCAAACTGGGATAAAACCAATATTAGTATTTGACAAATAAACCAATTAAGTTCTAGAATGCACGGGACCAAAATAATGTTGAGGTTGTTTTGTTCCCATGGAAACATGCCTGCAGGGATATCGATGGATAGTTTATGGAGAAGCTTTAAAGCGACTTATCCCAGCGCTGACCTTTCACAGACTGAGTGTGTATGTAAATGATGCAAACATCATCTGCAAAATGAGCCGCTGCCACTTTCACAAACACATTCCTTTCTCTGCAAATTCACTGCTGGTTTTGTTTTGGTAGCCTTTCCTTTCACTGTACATTCACTGCTGGTTTTATTTTGGTAGCCTTTCTTTTCATTGTACATTCACTGCTGGTTTTATTTTGGTAGCCTTTCTTTTCACTGTACATTCACTGCTGGTTTTATTTTGGTAGCCTTTCCTTTCACTGTACATTCACTGCTGGTTTTATTTTGGTAGCCTTTCCTTTCACTGTACATTCACTGCTGGTTTTGTTTTGGTAGCCTTTCTTTTCACTGTACATTCACTGCTGGTTTTATTTTGGTGGGGTTTGCTTTCACTACATGTTCAGTCTTGGTTTTATTTTGGAAGCCTTTCCTTTCACTGTACATTCACTGCTGGTTTTGTTTTGGTAGCCTTTCTTTTCACTGTACATTCACTGCTGGTTTTGTTTTGGTAGCCTTTCCTTTCACTGCACATTCACTGCTGGTTTTATTTTGGTGGGGTTTGCTTTCACTACATGTTCAGTCTTGGTTTTATTTTGGTAGCCTTTCCTTTCACCGCTCCTATTCACTGTATTCACCTTTTTTCTCCATTTTCATTTCTTCCCCCTTTCCTTTTCTCTTATTTTCCCCTGTTTTTATTTTTGCTTCCTTTTTCCCATTTTTGTTTTGTTTTGGGCCAGCCAAAGCAACAGATTGATATCAATATAAGAACAAGTATTTAGAGAATGCATAATCTCACCTTTATTTTGTACCAATCTCCAGTTTCTATGACAATCAGTTCTTGAATTAGAGCCAATAATCTGATTTTGACCTTTCTGCTAAATGTGACCTTGACCTTTGACTTTTTGCTATATTGGTAATTTCATTCTATGTATATATGCATCCGTGTATGTAATATTATGATAATATATCCAGTATTGATTAATTTATAGCGTGTTTTGTCCATGCTTGACACACACAGTGTTACAGAAGTTGATTTTTTGACATGTAACCTTTGACCTCCAGAGATTAAAAAAAATATTGGCCGTAGGTAATAACACCAATGAGAAGAATTGTAGAAATCTTCATTCCGCATCGTTTGGTATCAATCTGAAAGTTCTGTGACCCTCCGTTCTTGATTTATAACCGATAATTAGATTCTGACCTTTTTGTTAATTGTAACCTTAACCTTTGACCTTTACTCAAATGGATCATTGCATCTGATGTGCATTATATATATATATATATATATATATATATATATATATGCCCATGTAATTTCATGGTGATATCTCAAGTATTCATTGAGTTATAGCATGATATGTCTCTGCAAATACACACACACAACAATTACAATAATCTCTCCCAAATCATGTTGGGCGAGATTAGAAAAACAGAAATATCGGCCCCATATAGTAGTCGACCAATATATCTGTCTTTCATTAGTGTGGAACTGTTTGGACACTCATCTAAACTTATTTCTCTTTTTTTTTTCTCCTGCTGAACATATTTTTTTAGTATTAAGACATATGAAGGACTACAGCCTGGTACTTGCATAAATTATTTATAGAGGTTGTAAATTAGCCACCCACTCCAGGCTGTTCTGCTGAAGGTAAAGTGAATAATAAGCTGGCAACAACAGCAAAAATAAAAATAAAAACTGTATCTGTAAAGCAGATAAATATTTGACAAACCCAGAAAATAAATATTGCAACTGTTAGAAGAAAGTGAATCAGGCCTCGTTCAGGACCCAAGTGTCAATAAGTCTATTCTTAGCGTGTGTACGTTTGTAGCTGAATTGAATCCACAGGTTCAAATGAGCTCCTGTGAATTTATTTCCAGTTTCTATCACTTTTACTCGGCACAGAAAAGTTTGGCACATTGTACTAATCTCCTGGGAGTGACTTTCTGAAGAGGATCTGGTTCATATAGTGTGTTAGCGGCGTTCAGTCTGATGTGAGTGTGTGTGGATGCTGAAAGGAACAGTGGCTGAGTGGGAGGGGGGGGCTCCAGGGTCACCCCACCACACCACCACACACATACACACACACACACACACACACACACACACACACACACACACACTCATTTCTATGTCTCATAAGTACCAAGTTTGTACCATTGGGTACCGAGAGTAAATACATATTTAACTCCACCAAGGAGGATATGTTTTTGCCTGAGTTGGTCTGTCTGTCTGTTTATCTGTCTGTTTGTCTATCTGTTTGTTTGTTTGTTTGTCTGTCATTTTATCTGTCTGTCTGTCGGTTTATCTGTCCTTTCGTTTGTCAGTCTGTTTATCTGTCTGTTTGTCTGTCATTTTATCTGTCTGTCTGTTTGTCTGTTTGTCTGTTTGTCTGTCTGTCTGTTTATCTGTCTGTTTGTTTATCTGTCTGTCTGTTAGTTAGTAAGATTTCTTTCTGCCAGTTCCTAAAGTTAGAACTGAACAAAGGAAAAAAACCTCCCAGTTCACTGTTCCATTCACCTGGAATGAATGAACTGTAAAAACATTCAAACTTAAACAGCTGGTTTCACTGGACATATTTAAGAGGATGGTATCTGACTTAGAGTCAGAGACGTCTGGTTGCAGATGTTGTATTTGATGTACAGGGACATTAAACACATGGATTTTTTATTTATTGTTTCAGCAAAGGTTTGGTTTGACATTGTGCACCTTGTTATAATGATGGTTTGTTTTGTTTTATGAATTAATGTCTGTAACTATTGTATTGATGCCCATCTTGGCCAAGAAACTCTTGGAAAAGAGGTTTTTAATCTCAATCAGGTTTTCCTGGTGAAATAAAGGTTAAATAAAAATAAACTGAACTCAAAAAGTTATGGACGGATCTTGGTGAAAATTTCACGACGTGTTGGGAGTCTCACAAGGAACAAAAAAAAAAACATTTTTTGGTGATGATCCGGAAGAGATTGTGGATTCTGGATCACTTTGAAATTTATTCTCCATTTACTGCAATGTAAAATTTCAAAGTGATCCAGTATCCCGATCACCACCAAAATCTAATTTAATTAGTTTTTTAATTGGTCTTATTATGAGAAGCAGCCTGAGGCTAGAATGTGAAGGAGGCTCCAGAGCGGCTCAGCTGTCACAGTCGTCCGTCATCCTGTCACTGGGAGCTGCAGAAAACACTGACACTGATTGCTTTATTACATAAGAACATGGTGACATTTAAAGGAAAGTAATTGCACTTTGTGTCAAATCCTGAACAGTTACATTAAGAGTTTATTACTCTGACACACCTTCACTTTAATCTCACCTCTATCCTTCTTTCCACTCCATAATTACAGGAGTAATTTATATATTTCACCTGTAACAAGTTGGTGATGTAGTGATTACTCAAATAAATGAGTGGTCTGCATTAATGATAGACTGTTTTTTTCAGCCAGCCAATATATTGGGCCCATATTTCTGTTTTTTTTTAATGTATCGGTAAAAGCCTTTTGCATTTTTCAGGTCGTCATTGTAAATAATAATCTGTTCTTAATGACTTGCCTGGTTAAATAAAGGTTAAATAAATAAAAAGCATTGGCCAATATGCACATTTTTTATCTGATTCCATGATTTAGTGACAAATGAAGTTCTGATGTCAATGCACATCAACAGTGACAGTAAAAAGAAGCGATATGAAAAGCTAAGTATACATAAATAAAAAAGGAACATTCCTGATTTGCTGTATCTCTGATTACTGTGAAAACACATTTTGGTGACCTTAACCTTTGACCTACATTCACCAAATTTTAATGGCATCTATTCTGGACCACTGAGCACATTTCCTGAAAATTTCATGGAAATTGGCCACACAGGTTTTGCATAAAGCTGCTGACAAACAGGCAGAAAAACCAAAAAAATCAATACCCCTCTCTTCTTTCCTGAATATTGACAAATAGAACAACCTGTAACATGGACTCAGAAAGCTCCAGAAATGTCAAAGTCTCAGTGTTGTTATAAAATAGTCTGAATTAAAAAAAAAAAAAATTCAATCTCTGCACTTTTCAATAATTTATTTTTTTTTAAAAATCTGTTTTTGTCCTTTTCTTCTCATAACACACAGTTGTATGTATTTAATTACACATGAAAGGTAAATGCTTGACAGATTTTGAAAGTTCTACTTCTCCTGAAAAATGGTTAAAATATTATTTACAAAAGAGACAAAAATGTGCCTTAATAATAAATATATTTATTATTATAGTGCTAAAAGCGTTCAAAGAAACACAGCTCATGGGAATATTCTTTCTCCGCAGTCGCTCAACTCTCTTTGACCTTTTTTTTTTTTTCCTTTCACAGCTGCAGAGGCATTTCCTTCCACACTCTTCATGTTTGTGTCACACATGTGCAGTGATGTCATGATGACAAACACATTTCAGCCCCAGGACACATTTTCCATAACTGTAGTTAAAGTACATGACAGTGACCCAAGTTCAATGACATGTTTTCACTCATGAGCTCCAGCTAAGACAGATTTAATATTATGGTCTGACCATTATCTACTACCTTTGGAACAAATATCTGCAGACAAAATCATATATATATATCTGCTGTAGAGATGTAATGATTATTATGTCCCAGCCAGTGAGTCGCTAGTTTTGTCCAATGTTCTGAACACAAATGTGGCTAATTTATGTTTGATGGACTAACAATAGATCCTGTTCCGAAGAAGGAAGTAGAACTGCTGTATGTTAGCTTAGCATCACTGAACCAACAGCAAGATGCCGCAAATGACAGTTAACCAGGTGGGGCTTAGAGTCAGGTGTAACCAATAGTCTGGAAGGTAAGGTTTATAATACCTACACACAATTCACTATGTATTAACCATTTATTACCCATTTATAAATGGTTGTTCATTATGAATTAACCATTTGTTACCTATTTGTTAATGTCTTCTAAAGGTTCATACTAGTGTAAATGTAAAATTAGATTATTTTTAACCAATGACATTTATAGCTTTAATGATTGAGGTGTTTTCCCTGAACAGTGGCTGACAGGATTCAAAAGGCAAGTAGATGTTGAGCTTCTATTGCTGAATAACATTATGGTAGAGGTCTGCATAGCCTGGGTAGAGTGGGGTGGAGTGGACGTGGGTGAAGTAAAGAGCAGCAGAGTTTAGAAAGTGAGAGACTTTTACCAATGTTTTCTTGAGCTTTTGGAGGGAAATACGTCTTCAATTAAAAGTATTGGAGGAAAAAAAGGCTAACACTGGTCCTGGAACATGTGGTTTTTCCTGAAAAAAACTGCTGAGTCATGGAATGAGGTGAAGACTAAAGTGTGTTGATTGTTTTTGTGCATCGGTGCTGATTCTGTGAAAAATAAACAACACGTGTCAATAACATGGATTAAAGGATGGATCCTGAAAAGGATGTGTATCCACCTTTGACCGATAGATGATGATGGACGACGATGAACGGCAGCTGCAGCTGAACTAGTATCATTTCCAGGTCTTTTACATCGTTGGCTTCGACTGCACTGTGGGACGTTCTGTTTCTTCTGTGCAGCAATTAGGACATGTTTCTGCATAAGTGTCACCATGAGGGACAATCCATCAGAGTGTGTGTGTGTGTGTGTGTGTGTGTCAGCAGGCTGTGAAAAACACACGCACACACACACACACACACACTACACTAAGTATACCCACATGAATTCATGTCTGAAGCTCAGCATTAGTGTGTATTTTTCATAAATACAGCTCAGACACACTATGTACATTGGCATCATGACTAAAAATATTGTTATAACTCCAAAACTGACTGAGAACGCATTTAAACAAATCCCAGCAGGAGTTTAGCTTCAGAGAATGACACAAGTTTCACCGCTTTGTCTTCAAGTTTCTTTTCCAAGTGGCTAAAAATGTTCAAAGTCACTTAAAATAGTTGGTGAAAAGATAAAAATACACTCAAAACAAATGGGAACAATTAACAGACTCATCATGGACCCTGTAGGATTAACCCTTAAAGACCCAAATGTAAGAGACCTTTATGTAAACATCCATCTTTAATCCTTAAATATCCTTAAACAGCCATCATCTTTAACCCAAACCAGGGTTGGACTGGGACAAAAAAATCGGCCCACGCATTTTGAGCCCAGACCAGTGTTCTGTCAAAATTGGCATCCCCATCAAAATGAGCTACCAACAGCCAAAATTTACAATAATCTCTATAAATTCACATTATTCCTTCAAAATATATTACTTTGCATTTGGAAACGTTGCCATTGATATCATATACAGTAATGATCCCATTATAGGTAGACTTTTAAATGTTTATTTTCGTTGCTGATTATGCAACATGTACAATAGTGTGTGCATTAGTGTCACTTTATCCCTTTATAAAAATATCTAATGGATAATAATATATGTGTGCAGTTTAGTCCAGGGTATACAGCGGTTTACAGAGTATACTTGCTTAATTTTCAGTCAGCACTATGAATATCCACTTCTAAATCCCCCTGATGTGTAGGGAGGGCCAATTGCATTTTATTCTATTTATTGTGCATTTTATTAAACTTTTAGTGTACTTTACTCTATTTTACTACATTTTCTTCCATTTTTAGTGTACTTTTGTGCACTTTGGTATATATTTTAGTGCATTTTTACTCTATTTTTGTGTGCATTTTAGTGTATTTTTTTTATAATACACTCAGGGGGATGGGGGTTGTGGCCATTTAATACAGTCACCTTAGATATTAAAGAGTTCTTACCACTGTGCCCTTGGTGCACAGTTGATTCAGTGAATATTCTCAGTCTATCATGTCCTCAACAGCTTTAAATATTCAGCCAAACCAATCCGTCGTTTTGGTGACACGTGTGTCAAAAGCTATCCTTGTTTTTATTTGTCGCATGGAGTACCCCTCTCCCCAAACACTGTACACGCTGCGCGCCCACACACACACACACACACACACACACACACACACACACACACACACACTCACACACACACACACACACACACACACCATCACGATGCTACATATTCCGGGCATTCATCTTAAAACAGCTTTGGAGACTCCAAATCAGCTGCGCGCGGTCCATGGCGTGCGTCATTGCGCAGCGGCGGCAGCAGCGCGTGCAGCCCAGAGTGGTTCAGAGAAATGCGCTGACGGAGCACGAGCCGCTGTTTGTGCAAGAGTCGATCAGCTGTTGGTGCTCGTGCTGCTCAAAACCAAACTGTATGGAAGTCTGGATGGGGGCTTTGTCTTCGACGTGAAGGAACACAAACCCTGGTGTTTCGGACTGTACACCCCTCCACACACACTAAACACAACAGGATGCGTTCACGGTTCTGACATGTTCACGGCCATCATCAGCGGTTTCAGGTAAAGTTGTTCTTTTTCAACTTTATTATTTGCGTCAAATCACCTGTTTGTGTTTGAAGCTTTGGATTTTTCCCCCTTCGTGCGCGTTTTATCACGTGCATGAAACTTTGAAGTCCAGGTGTTTTGTGTCTTAGTAAAAACAAGTATCAACGTGTGCCTGTGTGGATATATAGTTATTTGTTTATTAGTTCATATTATTTTAATATGTATTCCTCGTGCACGTTTTGCACGTGGAACTTTGAGGTACGGATGTTGTTCGTGTCCGCGTAAAAAACAAATATCGACCAATATCTGCTCGTGTCGACGTATCTTTTTTTGGAGTGTTACTTAACAACGACACCCGCGCGCTCGTCTTTTGCAAGTGTCTACATATGCGCGCGCTTAAGTGCGCGTGTGGTTCCCCCCTCCTCCCCTGTTTTTTTCTTCCCGCTTTCAGTTAATTGTGCCAGTGAGCTGCGTGCGCGTGCGAGTGGCTGATGTTTTCCGTGTAGATGTGGATGATGGTTAGGAGGTTAACAAGTTTTAGCTTAAACACTTTAATCGCTGATTGATTTTTTTTTTTGTCTATTTTTTCTCTCTTTTGAACCAGAATAAAAATCTTTAACCTGTTATTTAACATTTAACACAAGGCCTGGTGTTTAAGATGATATGTTAAGCATCATTGTCTATGGATGGGTTCTACATTTTAGACGTATATATATATATATATATATATATATATATATATATATATATATATATATATATATATATATATATATATATATATATACTTTATTTTTTTAAATGATTGTATTTGAAGTCTTAGATTTTAGTACAGTACAGGTATGTGTTTTAAAAACGTGTCTTGTCCTTCACCATAGCAGCAGAATGTTAGTCTGTTAAAACTTAATAAGATATGACAGTTTAATGACACGGTAGGAGAGGGGGAGAGTAAAGAAGAAGAAGGTGCCGAAACCCTAACAAGAAAATAATATCAGTAGTACATTTTACTGTATTTTTTGTATTTATGTATATTTTTAGATATTTTAGTGGCTTTTACTCAATTTTTTGTGCATTTTAGTCTTTGTTTTTGTATAGATTACTGCATTTTACATGTTTTTGTGAATTTTTAGTGTATTTTACTACATTTTACTTTATTTTTAGACTATTTTAATGTATATTTGTGTATTTTGGGATAGTTTTGGTCCATTTTATTGTATTTTGATATATTTACTCTATTTTTGTTTAGTGTATTCTAGTGTGTTTTATACTATTTTAGTGCATTTTAGTGTATTTTAGTGTATGTTAATGTATTTTGTCATATTTTTTGTGCATTTTGTGCATCATGTATTTTACCTTATTTTCACTGAATTTTCATGTATTTTAGTGTATGTTGTTATATGTTTAGTGCATTTTACTCTATTTTAGTCCATATTTTGGTATGTTTCAGTGCATTTTGCACTATTTTTAGTGCATGTTACTTTGTTTTTTGTGTATTTTGTTCTATTTTTAGTGTATTTTTGTCCCTTTTCATATATTTTAGTACATTTTAATGTTGGATTTTTATTTCGCAGTGACAGAATGAACATAAAACTTCCTTAAAAGAGGCAGAAGGTGAAGGTGAGGAGAGGTTATCATGGTTAAACACTACAGCCTGTGGACATTTAAGACCGTCACTTTAGATATTAAGTAGCTCTTATCAATGGTGATCTCTCCATTGGTCCGTCTCAGCATCAGATAAACCAGTTAAGCAGACGAACGCTCTGATTCTACTGCGATAAAAGTGTCATTAAAATCAAGCTCCAGCCTTCTGGACAGTTTTCTGCAGTCCTCCACTCATTTCTGAAACTATATTTACCACAGTGATAATGTCTGTAATCAGCAGAATAAGTGCAGATTGTGAGGCATCGTCGTTAATTGGTGCAGATTTGGTTTGAGTCTTTGGGTTTAAAATAAAAAACACCAGCTGCCTTTCACATTCAGCTCTCACTCACAGCGCAGAAGGAAGAGGAGTGAGATTAGCATAAATAGAGTTTGTGTGGAGATAATGGAAGGATTTCTATTATCATCACAAGTCCAGAGGCAGGAGTGGGGTTTGGGTTTCAGATGGAAAACAAGTGTTGCCAGGTTATTCCTCTGTCTGGATTAACTGATTTATTTAATGTTTGTTGGTTTGCTTTTGACTAATGATAGACCAATATGTCAGGCCCATGTTTAAAGGGATAGTTCACTATTATTCCCATGAATTTGTATTGAATCAGTGTCTTTATTTTTAGTTTGTATTCTAATGAGTGATTTATTTACATAACAAAACTGTCACAGAACAAAAACTCACATCTCATAAATGCTTTGAGCTACTTTCTCTCAATAGGGATCAATGCACGTTGTCATTGCTAACAGCTGTGCGCCTCCACGTAGCAGCCGCAAACACTGCTGAACAACTGATGAAAGTAGTTTGCTAAGGTGCACAACTGTTAGCATTGACAACACACAGAAAGTAGCTCCAAGCAATTATGAGGTGTGGGTTTTTGTTTTGTGACAGTTTTGTTATGCAAATAAATCACTCATATCACATATTGTTTTGAGAAGAAACACGTTTTACTTTGTTGACCCCAGGAAATCTGCTGGGACTACTCACAGGACACTGTCAGGGGTAAGTCACTGTGGGTGCACCAGAGGAAAGATGCTGATTCTATACAAATTCATGTGAAAAATAGTGAAGTATCCCTTTAATACTCCATTGCCACTGGTTTTTCTCTCCTTTTAAGTGTTATTTTGTATTGGTATGGGCCTATTGCATTGGCCGATATGCTCTTATTTCTCCCTGATTCCAGTTCATAGCACCTATGTGTTCTTAGAGATATTGCTGTGATATTTTTTAGTGCATTTTCCTCTGTTTTTACTGTACTTTTGTGCATTTTGGTGTATTTTTAGTGAATTTTAGTCCATTTTTACTGCATTTTAGTCTATTTTTAGTAGCACCTGAGCGATTAATTGGCTGGATTATAGGGTATCACATATTAACCCTTGTGCGGTCCTTCGGGTCAAAGAGACCCGGTGGCTCACAAATGTACCTTTTTATACGTACTGTAGGATGCCATTGCTTACTACTGAAAACAGTAATATATCCTTGGGGGGTGGGGTGATGAGTCTATGGAACTGAACTTTGGAATCTGGGTTTTTAAGACCCGATTGTAGGACACAGCCAGTGTGCCTTTTACGAAGGACCGCACAAGGGTTAATTGACATGGACTAGTATGTAGCCAATTTACTTTCTTTCTGGCATGGGCTTACAAATAGTGTAATGATCTTGGACCTTGAGTGACCTTGAAAGGTCAAAATCAAGGTTACATGATTTTAAATGGTTGTAACTACAAAACATGTGATGATAAGTATTGTTACTATGGTTGACAGATAGGAAACTGCACGGTGGCTCCAAAACGGCATTATAAACTTTGACCTTGAGCGACCTTGAAAGATCAAACCCATAGTCTCGCATTTTAAGAGGGACATTTTCGAGACGTCCATTAAGAGCTAAAATGTTTGCGAGGGGTGGGACTTGTTTTATTTTAATTTTTTATTTTTTTTGTCGCCCAGTACAGGCGCTCTGTTGACCCGTGTACGCAGCCTTTCATCTTATCCCTCACTCACTCAGATTCAAATTTCAAATGCAGCAGGTTTCTTCCAGAACAGGTGCATCAAAGCACAGAGGGACAGTTGTGCTGCCCTGGTTTTTGTCTGCAGGGATTCGGCTTTGACCCGGGTGTCCCATCATCTGTAATGTGATGTGATAGCACATGTCCGTGAGGTGTTGTCCATTGTCGACATGTCACTGTATCCAGATGCTTCTTCAGATGGGCTGGTTTTCCTCAGGCTGTACTTTTCATGGGCCCTAAACCCCAGCGGTGGGTGGATTGTTGATGAACCACAGAGTCTGGGTCTTTAACAGGCACATGGGTTCTGTTTCACTATCTGTTCTCAGGGCTTCTGCATCTGATCTGCACTCATTATAACATTATTATCACCTTCAGATCAGGACTCATATCGTTGTGCTATATGTCACCAACAACAATATCAAATATGGTGATTTGATGAAGTGCAATTTAACATTATGATGTAATGATAGACCAGTCGATATATCAGGGTAATATTTAATCCCGCCCAACATTGGTTGGGAGAGATTATTGTAATCAGTGTGTGTGTGTGTGTGTGTGTCTGTGTGTGTGTCTGTGTGTGTGTGTCCGTAGAGACATATCATGCTATAACTCAATGAAATTACATGGGCATATACATATAGCTAATGTGCTTCAGATGCAATGATCCATTTGAGTAAAGGTCACAGGTCAAGGTCACAGTTAACTAAAAAGTTCAAAATCACATTATCGGTTATAACTCGAAGAACTTTCAGATTGGTACCAAACACTGCGGAATGAAAATGTCTAGAATTCTTATAATAGGTGTTATCATCTACAACCAAGAGTTGTTGAGATCTCTGTAGGTGACAAAGGTGGCCAAGTTGAAAAGCCTTTGCTCAGTAGGGAGACAACAGAGTACTCTGAACACTATAAAGGAATAACAAAAAGTTGAACAGGAACCGAGTGCCAAACAGACTATGGAGACATCAGCTGTGGCACAGACAGCCACACTTGAACGTGACAGCCACAATGCTGCCCAGTCATAGGAAGTCCCACCTGGTGACACTGATTGGCTCCCTCGTTTTCCAGAAAACCTGAACTACATAATACTCAGATGGTTACGTGAGCCTAGCGTGTCGTTTGGTGAAATGGAGTCAGATGACGTGAGTCAGGTTAGGTCCAAATCACTAACCAGGAAATGGTTTGGTTTGGGTAAGATAGGTGTTGGTCAAAATAACATTATACACAAGCTGGGGTGCCGAAAAGGGGGGGGGGGGCTATATGTGACTAATTCGTGTGGAGGGGGTCCAGTGGATACAGGTTAGAAGATGTGAAAGTTTCATTGAGGCCAGCTGTTTAAATAGAGGAACAGAAGCTGGAGTCATTCAAAGTTTGTTTGGTTTCACTTTCATTTTACCCCAGCATTAGTTACGATAGTTATGGACCACACACCAACGTAAGTAACTACTGCCCCTACCAAACATACATACCCCCCCCCCCCCATATGTTTTGCACTTTAAAAACAAATTGTTCTGAAGCACACTGTCTGTGTGTAGATATCCTGAGAAGAAAGTAGTGTTTTATAGCACTTTTTTTTTTTTTTTTATCAAACCAAGAAGAACAACAAAAAACAAAATGGCCCCATCATCATCCTCAGCCCCAGCCCCATCCCAGCCCCAGTGGACCCTCCTAAAGCAGCTGATGAACCAGGGGAGCACAGGTCTCCTCCTCCAAAAGTCCAGAACCACAGGTCCAGCCCCTGTCCCAGCACCAGCCCCCCCCCCCCAGAGGAACCACAGTGATCCATGTTGAGTAGACGGATGTGAGAGAAAGTGACAGGAAAGGACCTGAGGCAGATGGAGTCAGAGGTTGGAAGTGAACACTGTGCGCCTACATTTACACATGAAGAACCTGGAAAACCTTAGGTTGACAGTGGAACGTGGATTCTCTGTTAACAAAGATGTTTGACGGATTCTCTTATTTCACTTTCATCCCAGCTGTTCTTTTAATGCTATTTTTATTCCAGCTGAACTCTGGAATATCAGGAAATATTGAGGTGTAGGTGTAGCGCACTCTTATAGACATACTGCTCCCTGATTAGTCGACCAGACAACCTGCTTCATTCATACTGACTTTATCAGCCTCAGCCTTATGTATGTTTTCATTCCAGCTGTAGCTTTAATTCGTATATTTTGTATAGAAGATATTTTGTATATTTGTATAGAAAACCCAAACCCCAGGTGCTCTGAAGGCATTGGTCCATTAGCGTCATTGTTGACAATTTTTTTGAACATCTTCTCAAGGATTCAAGGAAGTTTTATTATCATTCAGTCACAGATGAAGAACTAAATAATTGTTGCCAGGCACAACAAACCCCGCCCCTTCACAAACATTTTAGCTCCTAACGGACAACTCCCTCTCAAAATGTTAAACTATGGGTTTTTACCTTTCAAGATCAAAGTCAACGATGTACTTTTAATAATACAATAATAATAATAATTATTTGGTGGTGCCTTTCAAATCAGAGGTGAGTAATTCTAGGTCCATCAAGTCAAAGTCCTGCCATGTATTGGTTCAAACCTGTTCATTGAACCAGCACATTTTAATGAGCACAATGCCTCATCCAGGTAAATGGGATAATAGGTGGAATCACATGTGTTCAGTGAACAGGTTTGAACCAATACATGGTAGGACTTTGACTTGATGAACCTGGAAGTAACCATCAAGTCACCCAAGTTCACCTTACAGACAATTAAAAAAACACCAAATAACAACATTAAACATAACAAACAAAACATCAACCTAAAAACAAGAAGAAAGAAAGTGCTTTATTTCTCATTATACAATTGTACAATGAAATTTTTTTTGTGGTCTGCACAGGTGGGGGTCCCAGGGATTTGTTGCTTGGAGTCACAAGAGACCCTAGCAATTGCACTGCATGGCACAGTGATCATTTTTAAGTCAAATAGTTGTAGTTGATATTCTTGGATTACACATTTCACTGATGTTTATAATATGTTAAGCTAAAGCTAATTATACTATTTCATAGCAGAGTCCTACCAGCTGTGACTGACCATCATAATGCCATATTTTCTGAATATTCATAATACCTTTCCTTTCTTCCACCCATGGGATACAGCACAATAAAACTGCACAATGCAGATGAACATTAAATCACACATATACTGAAGATTGTTAAACCTGAAACTTTAAAGTCTAAAAGTCCTTCTACATTTGGATTTGTGAACCATAATTTGCATTAGTGTCCTATAACAGCAGGATGTAACCTTCACACACTATTAGACCATCAAAAGTGCTGCAACATTCACCCATTGGCTGGGATAGAATTTTAAACAGAAAGATTAAAAACCCCATCAACTGGAGATCTGTGAAACCTTTGACTGAAAGTGACAAAAAAGGATGCAATTAAAACTATGTTTTTAAGGGGCTAACATCTTGCATCGCTATTTTGCAGAGTCATTTTATAATCGTGTTGCCTTTCTAGACAAATCGAGGGGAAAATGTGCTTTTGTTTGCATGAGCTTGTTCGTAAAGCTTAATCTAACACGACTGCTACGGTTCCCTCAGTTGTACCCTCTTACATAATTAGCAGTCATTTACAGTCTCTCCAGAGGAAAACCACTGGCACCATATGCCTAATAATGTTGTTAATGTTGGCTTTGTTCCATCGCAGTGTCCCAGTTAAACATGTATAACAGCAGCTCCACTGCACTGGATTTAACCCTGTGCTTTTCCTGCTGATGAATAGAAGAACTGTAATGAAAAGGGAAAAAAGGCCTCTAATTAGGGACGTCCTGAATCCGTTATTACGCCCTGATCAGTGATTGGAAATAATATATACATTTAAATCACTGGTGCCATTGATGTCTATAGACAACAATCATGTTTTATAATGGGAGGGACTGAGGGACGATGGGGCGGAGCTCGTCAGGTTTTTTATCATAGAATTTCATGAACTGATGAACAATATACAAATAAATAACTCGCAAAAGTATTGCATCATCTTGCAAAAGTAATGCGAGATTTTGCAATACATGACCCTTTTTTTTCCTCTACTCCCAATATCCCATGAGGGGCTCCGTACATTTTATTGTCATAAAAACTATTGAACCAATTTCGTTTACATTTTCAGAAAAAAGATGAGGTGGTCCATTTAAATTTAGGTGAATGTAGTTCGAAGGTCACCAAATATGTGTTTTCACAATGATCAGAGATAGGGCAGATAAAGTATGTAAAACGTTTGCGAGGGGCGGGGTTAGTTGTGCCTGGAACCACTTGTTTTCAAATTGTAAATAAAGTAGATTTTCTAACATTTTACATTTCCTGATAAATATTGACTTAGAATTTTTTTATTATTATTAATGACAACTAGAATTTAAAACATTTTTAACTGAAATAAATAAAGTAACAAAAAAGTAACTAACTGAAACAACTGCAGTGTGTGTTTATAAATATATAAATAAATAATATATAACCCTAACCCTAACGCTTTCTTTCTTTCTTTTTGTGTTGAGGTTCTTTGAATATGTCAGCAAGGAAGATAAAAGATTAAAAAAAACTTAAACTAATCAGAAAACTAAACTAAAACTAAGCATTTAGAAAGAAAAAACAAAACTGATAAATGAGCAAATGAGCAAATCTACTCTAAACAGTAATTCAGACTAACTGAATTAAAGGGAAAAAGTCCAAACTAAATAAAACTAAAGTATAATGAAAAATCCAAAACTGATCCTTGCTTAGAAATGTCGATGGCCTGTATTGGTCAAACTGTCTAAAATGTGTCAGCAGAGACATTCAGTCATTCTATTGAAGGGGGGGTGTTAAATATGGTAAACATTTTAATTGGATTAATTGTGCTAATGGTTTATTCACACAGTATTGATGATTTTGAAAGATGTCAAATGATTTGTATCAAGCATCTGTCATTTAGTAAAGGAGTAGTAAAGGGCAGCAGAGCAACACATCTGTCAAAAGTATATATTTAAACACCATTATTCAATCACTAAATAGGATCCATTTTCCTCCATTCTGTCAGTTTGTGCCACTGGTTAGTTTTAAGTGGCTGTTGCCATGGTAACAAGCCTCTCATATCCACTTCAGGTCCAGGATTATGTGAGGAGGGAAAAAAAAACAGTTTTTGGAACAGTGTCTGTAAAAGTAGGTGAAGTCGAGTTGAATGGACCTTCTGCAGCTCATATGTTTCCTGTGGGTGGAGCTGCTATAGTGGGCGGGGCCTGGGGTTGAAACTGACTGCTTCACAGGCTGGGGGTGTGGTCTAAGCTATGCTATGCATCGACTGATTACTCTACGTTTACGTAAATAGCAATTATTTTTTTCAGGTGTTTTATAGAGAAAATTACCTTTACACATTGCGACAATCTCAAACTTAATACAACAGTTATCACAACTGAAATATGGTGAAAATACGATATTTTTGTACTTCCTTCGTAGATGCCACCATTTTTAAAAATTGATCCATATTTTATTCTGGGAAATTTCTCGTACTCCTCCCTTTGGAGTCTGCCTCTGGAAAATCTCTGTTTGAAGGGTATAAAGCCCTTCCCCTTCCCCCTACCCCTCTGCCTTAACATGAATTGAGACACCCCTACCCCTATGTGTGGATGTGCAAAACTTGAGGGGATTCAGCCTTAGCCTGAGCAAATGGGCTTTGCCAAGGGAAACTTCATAATGTGCATGAGGCTGAGTTTGTTTTTCTACTGACTTATTATGAGTATTGATAGGTGGGGCAAATGCCAAAAGCCCTCACAGGATGATATCAACATTACCATTAAAGCAACAACAGTAGCATCAACAACCAGAACGAAAACTGGGCAAAAAATAAAGAAATTAATAATAATGTTAAAAAATATATTAAAAATAAATAAATCTCACTGATGAAATCCTCTTGAGGTGATTCTGTCTTAATTTAAGTGTGATGAGATATTTGGACTGGAAATGAGACAAATTAACTTGTTCGTATTTAGATTTTTTTGCAGTGACAAACTATTTTTTAATGATTAAACCCTGAAAATGACCTCCGTTGTAGTTTCTGTCTGATCCATAATGTTTAAACCCACACAGAATGAATACCATAGCACATAACTCTTCATTAGACAGAATGTTAAAGAAGAAAGTACTGTAGGGAAAGGCTGAGTTTAGGTATGGTAAAGCAGCATGCAGGCCATGCTCTGATATGACTCACTGAGGATGCCCAGAATAAATACCTTGAAGAGTGACAAAGGAAATAAAAACCGATAATTCGATGAAGTGACTCATATCTGACATGTTTTTATATGTGTTGCTGCCCTTTTCAATCCAGCTTAAGATCAAGTGTTGAATAGTAACTGTCATCATTTTGGAAGACAGTTCGTCATCCTCCCGTATCCAAAGAAACATGAATGTGATGCCGTACTGTCTAACCTGAGGCGTTGAAAACACACATCCTGGAATAACATGGAAAACAAGATGCTTTGTTGATAATGGTTGAAAGAGTGGACATTAAGGGCGTGCGTTTGCTTCTAGTCCGACGTATGCGAGTGTTTGTTACAAAAATCACATCTTCTGATTTCATTTGTTCATTTAAAGGAAGGAAAAAAAAATTCTCGCAGACAATGACAGATGCATCCAATTATGCTTAAAGAGTTTATAGAATTCTTTTTTTCCATTAAGTGGGTGACCTTTCATCTGCGCTGGAGGAAGAACTGGGGCATGCACACTTTATCAGTATTTACTACTTTTCCATTCAATTACAAATGCAACAAAATACGTAAAATAAGAAACTAAAAATAATCCTAAATTCTACATAACATGAAAAAATGTGCACAAAATCAAGTAAAACAAGAATAAAACGGGCAACAAGATCAACAAAAACAGCGAAAGTGATCAATAAAATGAATTCAAAAACAACAACAAAATACCCAAAATATGACACAAACTCAATAAAACTGAAGAAAAATGAGTAACGAACCCATGGAGTTGGATCTATGGCAGTAAAAGCTTTGTAAATAGTGGTTGGAAGAGTAGGTGTTAATGGCGTGTGTTGGCTTCCAGTCCGTCAATGAGCATGTGTTACACAAATCACATCCGGTGATTTATTTTGTTCATTTAAAGGATGAAAAAATGACTCACAGACAATGACAGATGCATCCAATTATACTTAAAGAGACTGGAAGAGTTTATAGAATTCTTTTTTTTCCATTAAGTGGGTGACATTTCATCTGTGCGGGAGGAAGAACTGGGACACATACACACTCACTGACACCAATATTCACAATAATGATTCCTTTAATGACAATCACATGCTTTTTAATGCACAGCTGAATTTATTCCATGGTTTAAAGGTTCAGTGTGCGAACACTCACAAGGATCTAATTGAAGAAATGAGATATGATTCTCGTAAATCTGTTTTCATTAGTGTCTGAAAGTAAATGGGTAACGAGGAATGGACTTTAAAATAAAATCCTTTTTATTTCGTCATCAAGTGTCAAGGTTCATTACTGTTACTGATGATTCGGGATGTTCCGAAACAATCATGTGATGAGAAATCGGGGCTGATCACGTGATTTCAGACTTTCATGGTTATTACATTCTAATCAGTGATTGGAAATATTATTAATCTTGCCCAAAATTCATGCTATCATTGTAATCAATGTGTGTGTGTGTGTGTGTGTGTGTGTGTGTGTCTGCAGAGACATATCATACTATAACTCAATGAACACTTGAGATATCACCATAAGATGACATGGGCATGTACATATAGCTACTGCGCATCAGATGCAATGATCCATTTGAGTAAAGGTCGAAGGTCAAGGTCACAATATCTGCTATAACTCAAGAACGGAGGGTCACAGAACTTTCAGACTTGTACCAAACAATACAGAATGACGATTTCTACAATTCTCTTCATTGGTGTTATCACCTACGACCAATAGTTTTTTGACATCTCTGGAGGTCAAAGGTGACGTGACAAAATTAAGTTGTGTAACACTGTGTGTGTGTGTCAAGCATAGACATATCACGCTATAACAAAATTAATACTGGATATATTATCATAATATTAGACGCACTGATGCACATATAACAAAATTATCAATTTTGCAAAAGGTCAAGGTCGCATTTAGCGGAAAGGTCAAAATCACATTATTGGCTCTAACTCAAGAATGGGTTGTCATACATTGGCACAAAATAGGGGCGCGACTAGGCATTTATCTGAATACTTGTATATATTAATCTCACTGGCTGCCATGATGTCAATCGATGTCAGTTATATTTTTTAATGGGATGGGGAGATGGGGTGGAGCTCATCATTACTTGTCGAACATTTGATGATTATGTCTGTGTTTTTCTTGCTTGTGTGCATTTTTTTTTATTCACACCACTTTCCACTTTTTCCACCTCATTTAGACTGTGTTTGACTTTGTGAATTTGCATAATTTCTGTACTTGCAGCTGTTTTCTCTGAGACACACGGAGCCGTTGCAATGTGTTTGGCCCTTGTCGGCCACTGTAAAAAATGTGCATTAAAAATTGTGAACTGTGGGGTGGGAAAAAAAGGTTTGTGCCGCCGCTCAAACCTACTTGAAAGTTCTGTCAGGGTTTGTGTGGTGATCAGCTTAGAACATGTTGTACAGGAGCATGTGTGAATAGCATCATCTGAAATCTCTCCTGCAGTTCAGTGAAGCATCACTGTGTCCAATAACTTCTTTCATGAGCATCATCCAGTCTGTTTCATGTGTTTCCAGGCTCTGTGGAAGCACAAGCTCTAATACTGACAACGATGACCAGAGTTGGAAATGCACTTGAAAGATTCGACAAATACATTTTCCTTTAATTCTCAAAACTCTCTGCTCAGTGGGTGTGTTTGTTTTGCAGCCCAGTTTGTCCTGGTGAAGTAAAAAGTAACGAGTGTGAGTCCAAAACGGCTTCACTTTGACATTTGGTCTCATTAATATTCGTCACTGATCAGTCCCATGTAGATCCACTGGGTCTTCTATGGTCCATTCCAGAAGATCCCTATATTTATACCTTAGGTCACAGGGTTTGGAGTCTATCCCAGAAACTTATGTGGGAAGGCAGGGTTCATCCTGGACATGACATGTGACCACTTCATCTCAGAACTGAAAATATAGAGAAAACCAACCACTATCACTGTGGGTAATTTAGATTAACTAATTAACCTATCAGAGCATGTGTTTGGACAGTGGGAGGAGCCAGATTAACCCACTAACCTATTAGAGCATGTTGTTGGTTGGTGGGAGGAGCCAGAATACCCAAAGAGAACTCAAGCAGACACAGAGAGAACATGCAAACTCCACACAGAAAGGCCCCGCCCCCATTGACTGAAATTCTGGAAAGGTGGAGGGGTGGAGGTGACTCCCAGTACCTGCATTGATGCTTTTAGCTTTTAGTGGCATGTTGCGGTAGGCAGTCATGTTGAATGAATGAATAATTGGCTTATCATCAGCATATATTTGTGCCTAATTGTGTAACAAGGGGAAAAAAATTGATCTATTTTAGCAGGGCCTTGAGAAGCCAACAGAGGCTGAACGCAGATGACTCATCCTCTCTAATCACTATTCAGTATTGTGTTTGACTGTCATTTTTGGGACATTTAAGAACGTTTAGGTTTTGGAACTGTCCCACATTTTTCAGGAAGCTTGGTCACCCTGTCTTAAAGGGTAAAAGGTGAATGTTTGGGTCTTTAAGGGTTAAAGGTAGACAATTGGGTCTTTTTTTGTCGGGCGGCCATGGCTCAGGTGGTAGAGGGGGTCATCCAATAACCTAAGGGTTGGTGGTTAGAATCCCACTCTGTCCTAGTCAGACTGCTGTGTCCTTGAGCAAAACACTTCACCCTCCTCTCCTCCAGTGCCACTCACACTGGTGCATGAATGTTTGGTGGTTGTTAGGTAGGTGCAAAATGGCTGCCACGCTTTTGTCAGTCTACCCCAGGACAACTGTGGATACGATACATATGTAGTTTACCACCATCTGAGGGAGCATGTGAGAGTTAATGAATAATGGGTCACTGTTGTGAAGTGCTTTGAGTGGCCAAAAAAGTGTGATATAATTCCAATCCATTATTATTATTATTATTATTATTATTATTATTATTATTATTATTATTATTATTATTATTAAAGGTACATGTTTGGGTCTTTCAGGGTTAATAGTGGACGTGTGTGCAGCACAGACATAACGGACCATTTTACAGCCAATATATTGGAAAACATGTTCCATTAAAAGCAGCTGGACATTAAAGTCTCCATATTTATCACGTCCAACATCTCTTGAGTAACATCTAAATGAATGTAAATGAAATGTTTGATGAGGAAAAATAAACTCGCATCAAAAATTCAAGGCCAGGAAATAGTTGGTAAATAGATAAATGGAGGAGGTGGAATAAACATTTATGAATACATTGACAGAGCAGATGCATATTTAAAGCTGTGCACTTCCACTTTAGTCCCACATCACTCCGTTGTGTCAGTTTGGATTATCCGAAGGTGTTTGTGGTTGAAGAAGAAGAAGAAAAAAAACCCATCGCATTGTGTTCAGTCTGGCTTCATGAGCCCTTTTTGAACATCTGGGTGTTATTTAAATGCACCTTAGCTGTGTTTTATCTCAATTGAAGAGACAAAATATAAGAAGTTAGTTTTATTTTAAAGTGAGCTTCACCTTGTTGTTGTTGTCTTTTTTAGACCCGCCCCCTCAATGTTGGAGTTTAAAACCCCAGATAAAACACTGGATGACGAAAGTGTGTTAATCATGATTAATCAAAATTAATCCAAAGTAACCCTGTGATTAATCTGATTAAATATTTCAATGTCTTGTCAGCCCTAATATAAAAAAAGGAGTTTGGGGAGTGGGATTGGACAAAACCATAGCTTGTTTTTTCCTCTTTTTATTGATTTTTTTTTAATAGTTACTGGACCTGCTTTGAACTTGTCCACAGCGTTAACTGCCTTCACCTGATCGTATCCAGGACAGACTACGACACCCTCAGACCCCTTTGAGGGTTAAGTAATTTGGAAAATGGATGGCTCTTGTAGTGTGTGTTTGTATGTATGTATGTATGTATGTAAATATATATATATATATATATATATATATATATATATATATATATATATATATATATATATACATATATACATTTACTGACCTTAAATGTAACTAAAGTATTAAAACTCAAACATTATTCCTTCACCAATGTTACCAACTTGGTTCAAATTAGATGTATTAACTCTTTGTGTTTGTATCATTAGTGATTAGCATTAGCATTTCATGACCCTTTACTATCATCTCTACCGTTTGTTTGAGCATTTTTTCAAAAAGTTATTACATGAATACCAAAGAATTTCTGAAACATGATGATTATTAATGTAAAATAGACTCTGAAAAAGTTATTAAAATGAAAAAAAAAAATTGAACATAAATGCAATTTTGTGTCAAAAAGAAAAGATCACAGCAGAGGTGTTGTCATAGTTACCGTCTTCTTCCTTGGTGGTATATTAGCATATTAGCATGACCTGAATATGTCATTGACAGTGCCACCCAGTGGTGTTTTTGTGCATTACATGCTTCTACTGCCCAAGAAGTTTGGTGTCAAAGGACTTAAATTTAGATTAGATATCAAGTTTCAAACTTATCTCTACCAAACGGTTGAGCTGACCAACAAATGGTTAAGGACTAAACTGAGCATGTGCACAATGAACTGATTGAGTCCAAAGTTGTTCCTAATTGGATCAGTTACACGTGTCAGAACTATGTGTGGGGGTGATGGCATGATTGTCAGAGCTGCAGTAAAAGTGGAAGTGACAGGCTTCACTTTTCCTCTAACTCTCCGGGCAGTGCACACATACACAGGAGCAGTAAGTGACAGGAACTCTGCAGCAAAAAAAACTAATAAATCCACTACATATTGGGCGATGTTGTTCATCAGTGAGACCATATAATCAACCTGATTAATCAGCAATTGGTCAGGCTCTAATACACAGCTCTAATAAAGACCCAGCATGACTTCTGTGGCTGTTGCCGAATAATTTTTTCTCTCTATTTAGTGGGATTTATCACCATTTATTTATTAGAATTGACCTTTTTCCCATTGAAATTCATGCATTTTCTTATGTTGTCATGCGTAGGCTCCTCTCAAAAGCTCCCCAGCTTTGCTTGGTGTCCCATTTCCCAGAATATAAATGCAAAATGTAATCTTTGTACTTGGATATATTAAGAATATATGTGAATAAAAGGAATGAATGAATGTGTGAAGTCATTATGAACAGAATGTATTAGAACTATCAGGTCCAAACCAGATCTAGGTGTTTGGAGTTGAGTGGGATTTGAACCCCCAACCTTCCAGGCAAACAAGTTCCTATTCCCAGTATAAGAACTGACTCTACTTCCATCCTGCACAGAGTTAAAACACTTTTAATGCTACTGTTGGAGAAGTTTGCTTTCAAGTTCACATTAAATATTTCCTTTTTCCAGCTCGTCGTCCACAGTCGTCTGGTCTCAGTGGTTTAGTCGCTCTGGTCTCTGAAGGTTTTCTGTCCACTTTCATCTTGTGAGAGAGGGGGGATGATTATGCAGATGAGCAGGGCCGTTTCTAGCTTCATGGCAGCCCTAAATAAGATATCATTTGGGGGGCCCCTCATTGTCAAACTGCAATAACTAGTAAGTTAAAATTAAGTATTATTACAATTAAAATGAAATGATTAAAAAAGAAAAACTAATACAAGGAAAACTACAATTCTCTATATATCAATAAATAAAAGTGATTTTGAGTGTTTTTACATAAAAAAGATAAATGTACTACACTTCTACAGCACATTTTTTACACCTTCATAAATGCTTACTTTCAGATAATACCACAAACACTGAGATAACTTATTTTTGATGTCATTACATTGTTTGTTTGGTTTAATATTCTCACTAACAGGAATGTTAGGTGGGTAGCTGTTAATCATTCTCGTCATACCTGTTGACATCCTACTATATCACTAACTCTGTGATGAATATGACCTAATAATGACACAAAAACAGCTAATTACTGAAGTTTATTTCATTTATATCCTACATTTATTTTTTAAGTATAGAATGTAGGGCTGTCAAAATTAATGTAGATTAATCTATCATCATAATATGGTTTAAATACTACTACTACTACTAATAATAATAATAATAATAAAGAAAAGAGAACTGAGTAAACTGGGCAAAAAGAGGGAAAAAAATTAAGTCCTATTAAAACAGGAACACAATAAAACATAATCCGAGCAAACGACAATTGCTCCACTTTTAACACATTGTTTTCTGTGTGTCCTTCCAGATAAACGTCACCTGGCATCTGCACGTCTTCCACAGCTATGGCTCTGTTTGGATCTGGAGGGACTGTGTTCACCATCCTCCTTATTAGCAGGTAAGATAAAGACGGAAGTTTACTTTTCCCCACATGACACTGAACATGCAGCTTTAGGGGCCCTAAGCATTTGCCTAGTTCGCCTATAGCAGTGGTTCTCAAATCCGGTCCTCGTGGCCCAGTGTCCTGCATGTTTTAGATATTTCCTCTTCTATCAGATTTAGTTCAATTATTGATCAACTCTGCAGAAGCCTGATAACGATGTCATGTAAATGTTTTAATTCTTTTTTAATTGAATTTAACTTTTAACAAAATGTTTTCTTATTTAATTTTTTTCATTTAGATTTTAGTTTTAAATTAAATTGAATTTTTACATTTTCAAATTTTGTAACTGTTTTATTTTATTATTATTATTTTAATTCTTTGAATTGTTTTATAAATTCAAAATTAAAATTTTTTCTTAACTTTCTTTTTTCAAATTTTAATATATATATATATATATATATAAATAAAAGAAAATGCAGAAGATTGAGATATCTAAAACATACAGGACACTGGGCCATAAGGACCAGATTTGAGAACCACTGGACTATAGTAAGAAACAGCCGGTGCATGCGAAAAAACATTTCACAATTCAGGAGCAGAGAAATGTTCCTTAAGTTCATCAAGTAATGTCACATTGTTATTTGCACCAACGCCAAAGCTTTGCCCACATTCAACTGAAAAGGTCCTGGATGGTTCTGGTACTCTGTAAAAGACGCTGCTGCCTCAGTCCTGATGCCGCTGAGCAGAACCAATGAGGCAGGATCCAGCGCTGCATGCATCAGACTGTGCATACAATTGGTGTTCTAATCCCTGCAGAGGTCATACAGAGAGAATGATAGGATGTTTTGGTGCGCATTTGTCTGTTAGCGTGAAGAGAAGCCTCTCCTTCAGTGCATTTTCAAAGCCCAGAATTTTTCGATAGGGCTAAAAACCCTCTGGCTCTGACTGAATCTGCGAGAAGATATTCTCTGTATACTGCGGTGCTTCTTTGCACAATCAGCTGTGGGATTAATGTGCAGGAGCAGGTCGCCTTCTGTGCTCGTGTGTTGCCAAATGCATCTGCTTTTACTGTAAATGCCATATGCCATTTGACCATTGTGCCGTGAAATGAATTAATTTCATGAATCTCTGAGCCTTTCATAGATTTCTCCCAAGATTAATTTCCCATTGATCTTTGTTATTTTTGACTGAATCCTTTTTTTTTTTGTGTACTGGCACTTTATGTGCACATGAAACATTCAGTTGAAGAAAGTTGAGCCTCAGCAACACATCTGATATACACGACAGCTGAGATATGAACATTTTAGCTGCAAATACTGAGGCAGATTTTGACTTATTGTTAAGGATAAGGTCTTGGCATGAAGAGATTAATTTGTCTATGCAATTGAATTTCACTAAAAACATTTTTTTTACAAGATACTTTTGCTTGAATTAAGCAAATAAATAAATAAATATATGAATTGGGCAAAAAAGAAAATCTTGAATTCCACCAAAAAATCTTCAGTTAACCAAAAAAGTTAAGTAAGCCAAAAAAAATCTTCAAGTAAGCTAAAATATCTTGAAATAAACCAAAAAATATCTTGAATTATGCAATAATATCTTGAATTAAGTACAAAGGAAGTCTTGAATTACAAAAAAAATGAATTAATGAATGAATTTAGTAAAAAAAAATATTGAATTAAGCAAAAATCATTGGATTAAGCAAAAAAAAACAACTATAAATAAATAAAAATCTCCTGATGGAATTGGTGAAAATGATCTAGGTCAGATTTGTTAAATATTTTCCACATCCATTGTCTATAAATCAGTTCTACCTGAAAAGTTCCTCTGCAGGTAATTCAGCCTCATTTTAAATATTTTTTACTAGAAATGAAACAAATACTCTTAGTAAGATATACTTTTTTTCCAGTGTAATAACATATAAAAACAGTAACTCCATAGTTTCTTCTCAGTTTAATTCAGAAACATATATTACATTATGCTGATAAATACTGACAACTTGAAATCGACTTTGTTTTAGTGTAAAAAATTACATTAATTTATGAAAATATGTACATTTACAAACTATTCTGTTGCAATAAAACGTGAATAATTTGAAAAATATAAACAACCTGAAATGAAAAACAATTTTAACTACTTTCTGTTTCTATTACCAAGTGTTTAGTGTCTCTGTAGATATGATTCATAATGCAATGTATTATTTTTTCTGAAGAAATTTTAAGTTTGGTCTGGTTATTCACATCTTTTTTGTTTAATTTATAAAAGTAAGTATTTTCATATTTTCATGGGGGTTTTTTTGCACTAAAATGAAGACAAAAATGTGTAGTTAGCATTATTCATAGATTATTATGCTTTTATTTTTGTTATTATTTTACTGGTGTGATCCACTGGAGATCAAATGTTGCCTTTGAAATTCTTATTTTAATTGTGATAAGATATTTGAAAGACAAATGATTGAAATACACCTTGTAAGATAAGCATTTTTTTCCAGTGTACTGTAGATATGGAGCACACTCATGCCATGCGTACAGTTGTGTCATTCAGAGCGCTGTTCGACAGTTCCATAGCCAAAGGAATGACGGTGTTCTTGGATTGAATCCTTGGAGTGTGAAAACATTGACCAGATGGGAGTGTTGGAAATGTGACTGTGTCTTTATTTAGCTCAGTTGCTGAAGGTAACAGGCTTCTACTGTGAGTCTGCTCTAGTTTTAAACAGAAAACACCTTATTTTATTTGGGTTAAATGTACCGTGTCCTGGGGGCGATTATATGATCGTGATAAATTTCAGGTCGATTACAGTGATCAGCTGCGAGCCTTGATCAAACGTGGTGCAAATGTGCGTTGAAGCGTAGTTTGTTCCACTAATGCACAGATATGGGGAGTTTAAGTCTCCGCCCCTTTCCGAGAGGCTCATGGGGCCTGAGATCGTAAAATTAAGGAATATTATTCAATGGGAAATAAAATGTTAAAGTTGTATTTAGTTTGTCATGTGTCCTGAATCACACACATGTTGTACTTCATAATAAATGATAATTATTAATGTGCTTTTCAACTGCTTCTGGTTTCAATGGAACTGGGAGGAAGAAACGACAATGACATCTGTAACAGATGTTGGTAGGTGGGGTTCTGTAGCCCTGAGTAATGGCTGAAGGATAAATGGAGAACCATGCTTTCAAATGACGTTTACCAGAAGAACTTGGTGGGCATCGTAGTAGATGAGGTTATAAATAAACATCATGTATAAATAGTGAATTTAAACCCCTTGTGTTGATGTTTATATACCTGATGCTAAATATTTTCGCCCGATTAAACGACTTGATGTCAACATGAGCGGATGAAATGGCGTTTCAGTGAAGATGACGGACAGAATTTTCATCTAATTACATGCAAGGATTTTAGATAAGGCCCCTCCTTTTGAAAACAGATCTTTTGCAGAAATGTCCCAGATGGTATTTTGAAATGCCATCGTTCATAGGTATCACTTCAATGGACTGTAAGACCCCTTTAGTTCAATGTCAGATGTTTTTCAGTTGAAGAAATAAAATAAAAATGACTGGAAGTAAAAGCAGACGTTTATAAGTTGAGTTCAGATGTCGGTTTGGATGAATCTGTGCAGGAAAATATACAAAGCTCTGCTGAACAGGTTTATGAAAAGGACAAGTTGATGAAAAATGTCTTTGCAGATTGATCCAAATATGAGGGTTAAAGTGTTCCAATAATAGTAATATTCCACTTGAATGGTTCCTTTTGTTGATTTATAATTAGAGTCTGATGCTCTTTATTAGGAAGTACAAATACTGTCATTAAAAGAGTTTAGATATAATAGAAAAGAGCTTCATTCTATTCCGAGGTTTCTGTTGGAGAGAGAAAATCCATTTTTTTTATTATAGCAAACCCCTTCATTGCAGACCTTATTTATTGTGCATGTTGCTCCAGTTCTTTTATTAAAATTTCAACAAGAAAACAAACAACATGGTGTTCCTTTTTTTTGAGACACTCTGGAGTATAGGTATATATATATTTTACTTATTTTTTTAGTTTGAAAAATGTAGACAAATATTTACTCGATCACAGACCACATTCATCGAACTATTATTTAAAGCATTCCAGAAAATAATAACTTAAAGTGTAATATACACATCATGTCTCCATCTGTCACATGTTCCTGTTCATGAGGATTTGAGATTAAAAACATTAATATTCCCAGATCCCTGAACTCAACGTGTCTAAATCCTTCTATCCATATATTGTAGTGTATTTTCAGCAGTGCAGCATGACCCAAAATTATAACATAATAATATGGACTATGTTTAGTTTTTATTATGTGTATTTTTTTTTTTATATATAAGTTTATTCCATATCACAACTTTATGTATTTTTTTGACACATAATGTTACTGAAGCTAAATCTGACCCATAGAAGTAACTTCAGAACAATATTAATAATCAATATACTTATTACCATCTATAAAACTGTATTATGATTAAGGATATTAACCAATGACCGTTTGACCAATGGTTGTCTGGTCATAATTTTCTGATGTTGGTTAAAGAAAAAAAACAACAGCCTGTTTCAGTCATTCAACTGCACAATAAATAAAGAGGAAGCTTTGTGATCTCTCCATAGCATAACTTTAAAAATGATGAATTTGACCATTAGCAATACAAGACGGAATTTATTAATAGCAAACGCAGAGCTCAGTTAATCTATGTGGTATGACCATTATACTCCAGTTTAGAATGTTTGCTCAAAACTTAAACAAAACATCATATCATACCTGCCAACATTTGAGGAGCAGAATCTGGGGGATTTTTGTGGCGGCGGTGGGTGTTTTCTGAAGACACAAGTGAGCAAATGAAGAGTTAATTTGCAAAAACAGATAACTCTCATTTTTGTTTTTTGTTTTTTCAAAAAATGGCATTTTTTATTCTACATTCCAGGTAATACTCATTGATTTGTTATATTATTTATTTCATTTGGTAAGATCCACTAAATTGAAAAAATAATATATCAAATCAATGAGTATTACCTGGAATGTAGAGTTAAAAAAAAGCCATTTTGTGAAAAAAAAAAAAAAAGGACTTATCTGTGTTTGCAAATTTATATGATGGTAAAGTGGTATATCATTATTTTCCAGTGCATGATTAAATACTTACATATTTATCACAATATGCAACTATATTATGGAATTTATGATGATATAAAACTATTATATTTGTCACAATATAAAACTACATTACAATATTTGACATTATTGTTTTTATCCCAGAGCCCTGTTTGAAACTAAACACCTGATTCAATATGTCGTGATACTTTCGTCTACTTGTATACGAGTCAACCAATTATGCAAATTAAGTTAATGCTCTGACCTTTGACCCCATCCTCCTGCTTCACTATCAGGTTGTTTTTTGTATTCATTTAAATGTTGAAAGCGGTCGGCAGCCGGTGTTTGGCACTTGTTTCATTTAAGGGAACACTGCGAAGTTTAACAGAATATTTAAATTATCTCTCCATTCATGCGTTTTTTTTTCTTCACACATCTACGTTTGTGCTGCACATTCGTGAAAGCGGGACTTGTCAAAGTGTCGTCCTTTATTTATTTTTTACCTCTTTTTAATCTGCTCTCTTTTATTGAGTTTTCAATTGACATGAACTAATCTGAACCAGTTCAGGGAGCTTCCATTGTGTGCAAATCGTAACAAATAAATGAGGAGGTAATTGTTATGACCTTCACGACTTGAAGACCAAAGAGTGTTGATTTAGCGTTATCTGCAGCCCATCAGTGGGAATGAGACACTCAGACACTCCGCTCGCATACGTCCACAGTTTTACCATCATTAACCAGTGCCTGTTTTCCACGCTGTGCCTGTGGAATACCAATGCACCGCTGTCATTTCACACTTGGCTTCACTCCTGACCCAACAGCTTTATAAAGTCATCTCCAGGCCTTGACACTGCAGACCTTTATATTAGAGCAAATACACACCTGGTCAGAGGTCAGAGATCACAGATGTGTACGCTCATAAAAGGTTGTAACAGTCACTCGTTCATTTTCCAAACAGGACCTGAGGGGACGTAAACGACCAGTTAGAGGAAGATGAATGTCCGGCTTCATATTGTGAATATATTATACCAGTGGTTCTGAACAGGTCTGGCTTTAGGAGCCACCGTCGGCTCTCACAAGTCACTTTTCTATCAGATATAAAGCTATACAAAGCTGTACCGATGTGCACTGAATGTGGAAAAAACAGACGTGTGCATCATGTTGTTTTTTCCATTACATCACAAATGCAGTGATTTGTTTATTTATTATCGTAAATGACATGAGAAGTCATTCCATAAAAATGGAGATGGACAAAAATATCCTGTTGTTTCACAGATAGAGTCATTATTCTTCTATTTTCCCCCCTCTATCTTCTGCTAAATTAAAAATGATGTGATTTCCTGTTGTGTCCTATTGGTTTAACGTCTATCAGTATCTTTTTTTAAAAAAAATTCTTCTTACTATAGTTGTGAAAAAAGGTCTTTCCATTGCAGTTTTGTGGAATATAGCATGCAAGAAAGCCAGGTGTATTTGTATAACACAATTCATACACATGGCAATTCACAGTGCTTTACAAAAATAGAAAAAGGGGCACGTTAACATAATTACACTTAAAGCACAACCAATAAAACATATAGCAATCAATTAAAACACCTCGATTCGATTATACCCCGATTAATAGTACTACTACTACTACTACTACTACTACTACTACTAATAATAATAATCTTTATTTGTATAGCACTTTTCATACAAACACTGTACCCCAAAGTGCTTTACATTGATTAAAAATTAAAGTACAATTTTAAGACAGGGTAAAATACATAAAAAATCAACTGCATAATTACAAGATATACATGTATTATAAAATTTCAATAAATAATAATAAAATTACAAGAGTAAACTGATTATACATACATTATACAATTTCAAAAGAGTAAATCAGAAATACATTACAATTTTATTACGCAATAAAGAGTATAAAGAATGTAAGGAAAGGGGTCAGAGAGTTGTGACTCCATTCTTTACATTCTTGACTCCATGGATACATGGCTTTTAAAACGTATTTTCATCAGAGTAAGGCAATAATTTGAATTACTCTAAGTGCATGTAAATGTACTGACTGGTTTCACTGGTTTGAAAACAGGTTTGTGACCAACTTGTGGTTCGTGACCCAACAGTGGAGCAGCTGTTGTACCACTAACAGCAGCAGAATCCACTGGTGTCTTGACACCAAACGGCTGACAGTGTAAAATCAGCCTTTGAAACGTTCTCCTCTTATGTTTTTGTGTCGGTGTCTGAACACCCTGGCAGCACTGGAGTTATTGTTTTTCTCCCCAAGTCAAAAGAACAAAGACATAGACATTGAAGAGGGAAGGTGGAGGATCACATCTGAGCTTATTTGGGTAGAAATAGAAAAGAAGAAGAAGAAGAAGAAGAAGAAGCCTGGCTTAAAAGAATCTGAATGGGTTTCATCTGAGGCAGGAACTGTTTACTGACTGTTGACTGAACACACTGATGCTGGTTTAGGAACTGTTTACTGGCTGTTGACTGAACAGACTGACGCTGGTTTAGGAACTGTTTACTGGCTGTTGACTGAACACACTGATGCTGGTTTAGGAACTGTTTACTGGCTGTTGACTGAACAGACTGACGCTGGTTTAGGAACTGTTTACTGACTTGACTGAACAGACTGATGCTGGTTTAGGAACTGTTTACTGGCTGTTGACTGAACACACTGATGCTGGTTTAGGAACTGTTAACTGACTGTTGACTGAACACACTGATGCTGGTTTAGGAACTGTTAACTGACTGTTGACTGAACAGACTGATGCTGGTTTAAGAACTGTTTACTGACTGTTGACTGAACACACTGATGCTGGTTTAGGAACTGTTTACTGACTGTTGACTGAACAGACTGATGCTGGTTCAGGAACTGTTTACTGACTGTTGACTGAACAGACTGATGCTGGTTTAGGAACTGTTTACTGACTGTTGACTGAACAGACTGATGCTGGTTCAGGAACTGTTTACTGACTGTTGACTGAACAGACTGATGCTGGTTTAGGAACTGTTTACTGACTGTTGACTGAACAGACTGATGCTGGTTCAGGAACTGTTTACTGACAGTTGACTGAACAGACTGATGCTGGTTTAGGAACTGTTAACTGACAGTTGACTGAACAGACTGATGCTGGTTTAGGAACTGTTAACAGTTTACTGACTGTTACTGTTTGTCAACAAAGGTTTGTTAAAGATATTGTCATGAGATTGAAATAATCTTTCTTATCTGCGTTTCCATAGCAACATGAGAACAGTGTTTGCAGTTTTAAAGCAGTTCCTCTCGAAGCTGAACCTGATGTTTCATCGTGTTCAGTCAAACGGTCTATGACATCAGGGCCTGAAAACATCAGTGGTTTTGATGTCGCATCTTTCTTTAACCCTTTACGGTCTTCTCTGCTCATACCCTCTAGCTTTTATTTGTCACAAACGGTGACGCTGACGATCATTTTTCAAATCCATGTGTTGAAGTGTTTCTTCATGTCACATCTGAGGTTTTTTTTTGATGACCTCCTTAAAGTTCTGCCAGAGCCCAGATCCAAAAATACCACTATTTGAAATATAGTTTTGTTTTTGTTCTTCCCCCTGTATCGAACACTAAGAAATATGTTTTTATTGGACGACGTTGGAGAAATGTAGTATTTTAGTCACATCTTTCTTTGAATTAGAAGAATTAGGAGATAAATGTGAAGTCTAGATGGACTGAGGTGTGAGTGTGAAATTATGGGATGGATCTGATGATAAATATTAGTTATTTACGCCTTTGGCAAAGTGAAATAGAGAGGGGGGCACCTCAAGTTTAAAATTATTTAGGAATGGTAGATCTGTTTTGTTTTTCTTTTCTCATCAATGGAGTGAATTGTTGATGCTGAACATGTAAGTTAATGTAAGCAGTTGATCAAAAAATAAATTTTTGCTTTGAGAATATTCCTTGAATGTTTTTTGTTTTGGTTGGGGATGTTGTACCGAGTGAAGAAAAAAAAAATCATTCATTCATTCATTCATTATAGTAAGGTAGAAAATTGAGGTCAGTGAAGTTACCATATTTGGTTCCTTATCCATAAGTTGCAACAATGAACAAGTGCTTCCAGGCACAATATATATATATATATATATATATATATATATATATATATATATATATAGTAGCTTATGTTGTCATGGATACAGCAGATGTCTGTGTGTGATCAACTGCTTCTATATGTCTGACATACTATGACATTTGACATTTTAAACATTATAAGTAAATGGGGAAAAAATGTGAACTTTGACCTTCTTTTCCCAAAATGTAATTACATCTATTTTGGCATGAATTAAAACAATAGTTATAATGCAAAGCATGCATGGTGGTCTAATGGGGTCATGGGGGGGGGGGGAGTTTTAGGGTTAGGAATATTAGGAAACCCCCAACCCTGTCCATTAGACCCCCATTACTTAATAGAACCGAACAAAGCAGGTGCAAGAGGTGGACCTTACAGATCCTGGACAACACACTGGACCTCAGAGGTGGACGTTATAGATGCTGTAGACCACATTGGACCTTAGAGGTGGATTTTACAGACCCTGTAGACCACATTAGACCTCAGAGGTGGACATTACAGACCATGTAGACCACATTGGACCTCAGAGGTGGACCTTACAGACCATGTAGACCACATTGGACATCAGAGGTGGACCTTACAGACCATGTAGACCACATTGGACATCAGAGGTGGACCTTACAGACCATGTAGACCACATTAGACCTTATAGGTGGATTTTACAGACCCTGTAGACCACATTAGACCTCAGAGGTGGACCTTACAGACCATGTAGACCACATTGGACATCAGAGGTGGAACTTACAGACCATGTAGACCACATTAGACCTTAGAGGTGGATTTTACAGACCCTGTAGACCACATTAGACCTCAGAGGTGGACCTTACAAACCATGTAGACCACATTGGACATCAGAGGTGGAACTTACAGACCATGAAGACCACATTAGACCTTAGAGGTGGATTTTACAGACCCTGTAGACCACATTAGACCTCAGAGGTGGACCTTACAGACCATGTAGACCACATTGGACCTCAGAGGTGGACATTACAGACCATGTAGACCACATTGGACATCAGAGGTGGAACTTACAGACCATGTAGACCACATTGGACATCAGAGGTGGAACTTACAGACCATGTAGACCACATTGGACATCAGAGGTGGACATTACAGACCATGTAGACCACATTAGACCTTAGAGGTGGACCTTACAAACCATGTAGACCATATTGGACATCAGAGGTGGACCTTACAAACCCTGGAGACCACACTAGATCCAATAAAGGGTTAAAACCCTTCTTTGTTGCTGTGTAGGTCTGAGCCCCTCTCTCTTTTTTAGTTTCAGGCTGGAAACACTACATCAGTGTCCTGCTCTAAACACACCAAAGGGACACACTCATCTCCTCAGTGACAATCAATACAAAGAGTTGAAAAGATATTGGATTTGTACAGAAGGAAGTCACTTCTCTGTGGTAAAAGCAAGAAGAGAGTATAGTGTAAGCCTTTAATCTGCCACTAATGGGCTTCTTCAACTGTTATCCATGCTGCTACAGCGGCCACTGTAGTGGAACCATCAGCTCCTATACACAGCATTAGAACATTACTTTACATTATTAACCCTTTAGGAGTCTGACTGTATTTTAGCTGTTGTTGAATACTTTTAATTTTACCTCCATATCTCAAAAAAGTCTTTATCTTGCCTTATTTGGTATATTCTTTTCAGCACAACCTCATTTATATGACTGTACAGTTATTTTATTTCTCATTTTTTATGATGGTTTAACACAACAAACCTAAAATCAAACAAACACCGTGAAATCCAAGTAGGAAAAAAGCCTAACTCTTTATTACTCCTTTAGCTGTTTTTGAAAACAATCTGAACTCCAGTATTTATTTAGGTCCCTCAACAAATGAATTGACACTAATGCATTTTTTTCTGCTTGTGCTTTGCAATTAAAAAGGCTGACTTTGTTTAAACAAAATACATCTAAAACAAGCATCCACTATGTTTACAAGGTGTAAATAATTTAAATGTAAAGTCAGTGGGGGGTTGAATTCCTTTTGTCGGCAAACTGTTCTGTTTTTTTTCTTTTTTTTTCTTCAACTTTTTCATTTATTTATTTTTTGTCACACAATTTTCTTTTGCACCAGAACTGGATGTATGTCCCTGTCCCACACAGTGATGCACCACAGGCTGAAACCAACAGTAGGAAGGACAGATCTGCTGGTTTTTATCGTGTAAAGCTGCAGAAGCAGCAGGCAGTAGAGTCCACACCTGTTCACAGCTGTTGAAGAAAAAACCTCTCCTGTGTTTGTCACTAAAAGCTGTCAGAAGTGAGTGGAGCTGCTGCAAAAAGCTGAGACGACTTTCTGACACTTTTGTCACATTCTAACATATGAAATCAAACCCCAGAGGGATTTTTACCCGTGCACTTATGCCCAGCATCATAAAACTGTGATTGCAAACAAACAACCATGTTAACCCTTGGATAACACTGGGGCTGTAGCCTAGTAAACTAGCCCGCCTCTAGCCAGGACTGCTAAAATTCCATTGTTATCGGTGTGTAATGTTAATTCCTAGCCTATAGGATGTTAAAGCAATGAGATAGACGTTAGTTTAGACTTTTTTTTTTATATATATATATATATATATATATATATATATATATATATATATATATATATATATATATATATATATACAAATTGGATCCCATATTTGATTTTTGCAGCCTTCCATGTCAATGATTCACACCAACATTAGTTAATTTGCATTATTATTTTTGGAGCTAACTCAAATGTTCATGAATATTAGCATCTGTATCCAAGTGTGCATGAAATGCACACCTATAAAACAGAAAAATATGAAATAATATGTTTTGATTTTTCTGCTCCTATTTTATTTTTGTGAATTAAGATCAATCCTAATCATACATATCAAATAATCATTAATTTATATATTTTTAAGCCTTTCAATGATCTCTATTGATTATGATGTCACTACAATTTTTGCTGCAAAAAAACAATCATTCATTTTTTGGATGATTTATGCCTTAATGTCTTAGGGATCAAAAACCATGGTTATAATGGAAGTAATGGTGCATTTTTGGCACACTTGAAAAACAAATGCTAGTTTTCTGTCATTTTTTTTTTTTACAATGTACACATTTTAGTTAATCGGCATCCTGATCATGTAAAAATCAACAACCTTTGAATTTGAACCTTATTTAAATTCTGAAGAATAATATGACGATTTTTTTTTTACACAAAGTGCAAAGTGTGCGTAAAAAGTACACGTGGGCACCAGAGGGTTAATGAAAACAGCTGCATATTTTATTTGTCTGGTTTGTTTGGATGGAATAATTGTGGTGATTGAAAAGGACACGCTGCATTAAGTCTACACTCTTCACACACACATGGATGAACTTTAAGTATTTATTTATTATATGAAGGAACATCTGAAGAACGCTGTTTTTTTTTTCCCCCCTTTGAAACCTTAGACGTGTGATGTGTAACAACAGGTCGACACTTCACTAAGTGAACAAACACAAACACAATCACTGACCTGGAACACTGATCTTCAATTTAAGTTTAGAAATTATCTGCCTCAGAAGTTCACCGTGGTAAATGTTCTGTATTTGAATCAGATTCTCTAGTCTCTTTTCTATTGACCCTCAAATATCACAAATATAAATCTACCTAATAGAAAAACAACAATATTGACTATTTTTAGTGTGTTCATGTATATTTTTTTGTGTGTATTTTACCCTATATTTAGTCCTTTATACTATATTTTAAGTATACTTTGTACATTTTGGTATATTTTTCTGTATTTTACTATATTTTTAGTGCATTTATCTGACGTCATCATTAGAGCCATCCTGACATTTACCTTTTATTATTATATTTAAAATGGTGGAAAAGCATCAGATACTAAAATAAACCAAATTTTACAGCAGAGCCTTGTTTGAAGTACACTATGTGTCAAATGTGATTATGGTAATTATCAGATTACTCCCAGTTATCAGACTTTTACAGCCATGTAAACAGGCTCAGCTGGATCAACGGCAGCAGATGGAAACACTTGCTTTATGTTCAATGATTGATACATTTGCTGAAAAGTCTCTTTTTCTTCTCTGTTTTTTTTGCATTTCATAAATAATGATCCTTAACTTTTATCTGAGCTATTAATGAAAATCTACTTCATCAGTGAATTAAATGTGGGAAATATATTCACTGCAGAAACAAACAAACAAACAAAAATACTGAATAATATTGTAATAAAAGATGATAAATCACTTAAATATAGACAAAATGTCATTAGGGACCTGGCTCTTTTGGGGTTAAACTGTTCATGTGGATCATATTCCCAAAATTGCATGTCATCATATATTCTGTTTGACGTCTTATTTAAGCGCTGACAGTTGAGTCTGAGTAGAAGAAGAAGAAGAAGAAAAAAGAGAAAAGGTCAGGGAATCTTTTTTTTATCAGGTTAATATATTCTCACTTTGAAGATTTGCACCCTTTTCTACAGAGATTTGGATGAATTTTATTAATGGTGCTGTTATTAAAGTGTCAAATGAAAAAGAAAATGCAAAATAAATGACTGGAAAATTTGCAACAGAAATAATACACACTCTAACAGGGAATCCAATTCACCATATTCATGAAAAAATATGAAAAATAAGTTTTATGTAATTATGATGAAACATGCAGACAAACACAATGGGGTTTCACACATGCTCTGTATTAGGACCAACTTTTAAAATCAGTTTCAATGATTCTACAGTGAAAAACTTTTCCACAGTTTCTTAATAAAAACTCATATATTTTGTCTCCATTTGATCAGACCTTGGCAAGTGGTGCCAGGAACTACAAACCTAACCCCTCGCAAATGTTTTACCTCTTAATGGACATCTCCTTCTCTAAACATAACACTATGCGTTTGACCTTTCAAGGTCAAACCCAAAGGTCATGCATGATATAATTTTCTATATGTAGTTTGCTCTGTCAACAATAATAACAATAATCGTTATAACCACTCTTTTTGCAGTTATGACCATTTAAAATGACGTGACCTAGAGTTAGATGTTTCAAGGTCATTCAAGGTCAAAGGTCATGACACCATTTTGAAGCCCATGCCAGGTTTCCTATCTGACAATAATAGTAACCAAGTCTCCATCTCCACTTGTTTGTCTGTTATAGTTCACTTGAGTTTTTTAGGTATTGACCCAGTGACCCTTGACCTCTCGAGACAACAATAGGTCAGAATCTATACACACAAGATGCAGAATTGAAAGACCAGCATTTTGGTGCTTATTGTAAGGACGTACCAACAGTATGTGGTACGAACGGTAGTTTTCAGTGAAAGTCATTTATTAACAGTACATACATGTTGTCCTTTTGTCAGATTCACAAACAGACTTCATAGTTTTCATCCCTGACCCTCGTGCCCATAGGGTCGTGTCACTGTGTGTCCATGGAGCTCATACTGTCCTGTACAGTGAACACATTTGCTAGTCCACTGCAAACATTAGTGTGGGTCTATAGAAGAGAAAAACTTCACCCAAGGAAAAACACTTTTAAATGCAATTAAATTTATATTCTATTGAATGTACAGAATTGTATCCCTATAAATGTTCAGTAACTGATGAATTACGATATCATTCCAAACTTTTCATTCACTCACAGATTCTCTACCGATGCACTATGTTAATATAAATGTATATATATGTAAAGTCAACTATGGTTCTATGATGAAAATACCAGTTCAGTTGTGAATACAGCTGTAGTGTTTTCTCAGATGAGGGTGATGAGTGGATGATGAAGAAAGCTTTGGCGATACAGTTTTAATTTTATAACATAATTTATGAACAGAAAGATCAGTATCATACAGGCACCATGGTGAACTTCTGCCAATCTGTAACTTCCCAGTATGCAGTCCCCAACAACCTATAACTTTTCGCTGATATAGGTTTGGTTGTTTCGCATAAATATTTAATCTCAACACAAAGGGCATTTGTTCCTTCACAGCTTCACAGAACCTTCAACATTGTTGACCCAGACTCCAGAGCCCATTGAAACATCAAGAGCCGTTTCTTCAACCATATGTATATTCAAGACCTTTTCAAGCATACATATCAAACCACTCCCTAAAGCATATATATATATATATATATATATATATATATATATATATATATATATATATATAATATATAAACCCTCAAAACTATGTTTCTATGATGAAAATAAAAGTTGAGTTATGAATGTTGCACAGTTTTATTGGGTGTTTGAACAGTTGTGTGCTGGGGGGTTGTTGTTATGTTGTTGACATGATTGTTTTCTGCATGAAAGCTGAATTGAAGATGCATTTGTGCAACTCCTTCAGTTTTTCAGTTGATCTGTTCATTCTTTCGGATCTTCCTTCGTCACACAGTTAATTATCTTGCTGATGGTTTTTTTCTGGATGGCTAAGTTTTCTTCATAACTCTTCAGTTCCAGCAGCGCTGTAACGGTGGAACGGACAGAAGAAAGTCAGAGTAATTATAAATGACTCACACAAGCAGAAAATGTGTCTTGAATGATTTCCCTGAATAAAAGTCTGTCAGGCTGAATGTAAGTGTCAACTGGTTTTCCGTCACTAAACCATTAAAAGCCTCAGATTTAATATGTGATGATTGAACTCAGAAATAACTTGGATTATTTGAAGCGATGCTTAATATTCAGCTGTGGTTTAACTGGAGCCAAACGGCACCTGGGTGCAGTTTTACACAGAGTTGACGGAGTTTATCCTGACGTCTGTGGGTCAAAGAGCTGCACATGCATGAAAAATGCTAATGAACAACATGAACCAAAACAGTGGTAAACAAAACACAAACATAAAAACATGTGCAATTATGTAAAGTTAGTTTTAATGATCAACCCATATGGAAGACATTTTTAACTGAAGGGGAATGAGGTATTTTTTTGTTTGTCTGTTTGTCCATCTGTCCATCCATCTGCCTATCAGCAACTTTCCTTAAAAACTACTCAACCAATTTCCATGACATTTTCAGGGACAGTGAGAGGTGGCCAAAATAGATCCATTTAAATTTTGCTAAATCTACGTCAAAGGTCAAGGTAATCAAGTGTGTTTTTACAATGATCAGAGATAGGGCAAATCAGGAATTTTCTTTTCATTCCTGTATACTCAGTTTTACATATGACTTATTTTTGCTCTCACTGTTGATGTGCATTGACATTAGAACCTTGAAGGTTAGATTTGAAGACTCTAGGTCAAAGGTCAAGGTCACAAAAGTCCAAATGTAATTTTGGATATAACGTTTGAACTATTCATTTTACAGACTTCCAATGAACACCAAAATGCAGGACTTTGGATTCTGCATTTTGTGTGTATAGATTTTGACCTATTATTGACCCAAGAGGTCAGGGGTCACTCAGTCAGTACCTGAAACAAAAACAAAAATGGACTATAATGGAAAAACCAGTAGAGATACAGACTTAGTTACTGTTGTTGACAAGGGCTTAAAAATGGTGTCATGGCCTTTGACCTTGAGTGACCTTCAAAGGTCAAAATCAAGGTCACATGATTTTAAAAGGTTGTAACTACAAAAACCCAGAGTAGCATCCAGTTAGTTTTTGTGCCGTTGTTTGTTATGAAAACGTGCAGGGGGAAAAAATTAGGCTTTATTTCCACACATGAACCAGTTTGTGCAGCAGCTACTTCTCTTGTAGATGCTAATGCTAATGCTACTTCAGATTCACTGCAATGGGGGACGGGCATGTGTTGGTAACTCGGGATGACCAATCAGATTCTAAAAGGAGCGTGGAAAAGTGGTTTCCAGCAGAATGATGTTGGAATTTTTTTTTTTTTTTTACTATTCCTTATTTTTAATTTCAACATTTGGTTAATTATTTAAGAATATATAATTTAACATATTGATACCAAGCAGCACTTTGAATTATTTACTGTTTCTATTTGTATATTGACATTTTTTTGGTTTAATAAATATTGTGCTGAGGAAGAAAATAGTTTTGCATTTGTATCCATACTGTACAAAAAATGAACTGAACCGTCACTTCAAAACTGAGGTGCATACCTAACCGTCATGTTTCTGTAATGTTACACCCCTACTACTAACCCCCCGTGTGGAAAACAAGTTAATAATGATAAAAAAAGAAGATACATTATTGCAAATCTTTGCGATGTGAACATTGCACACTCTGATATTGCAATAACTATACATATAATTTTATTTATTGATTTATTTTTGGATATATCACACAGTCGTCATGGGAAGTAAGGTTATCCCAAACTAGTAGAAGCTCCGCCCACTATTGCTTTATTTATTTTCCCAATTGTTAGATCTGCATTATTCAATTCCTGAGTCTGAGCAGGTTTATGAGCAGTGACTAGAAGTGAAAAGAACACAGGATGGTGCAAGTCTGTGTAATATTTTAAAGGTTAAAAGTAGAAATGTTGAAATCAGATGTGGAGCTGCTGTAACTAAAGAGGACCAGGACAGATCTGCTCTAATATTCTGCTCTGGGTTTGTATCTGAGCAACACCGTGTCATTTATCCACAAAAGGCTTTTCAAATTAAAGCTTTATTTGTGTCCTCCTTATTTCACACCTTTTCCCTGAAGGTCTATGTTGGATCTTTTTTTGTAAGATTATGAACGTGCTTTGGCAGCTGCAGTTTTCATGCATGTATGTGGTTATGCATGTAATTGGAAAACCACTATCGCAAGATTTGATTAAACCCAGGGGAAATTATAGTGTGTGTTAGAACTGCACGGGGACAGGTATAATAAAATGAACAGGCAAAAATCAATACTATAATAAATAAATATATTCACAAATTGATAAATAAATATAATTATGGATGTTAACAAATCTATAAAATGCAATTAACGCAGCTGTTTGTACAATGCCACGTAGTTACTATCAATATGTCTTTACTGCTTTAACCCAAAAACTATTTCAATAAAAAAACAAACAAAACAAACTTCAATCCAAGACAAAATATGTTTAAATGCAATTTTTGGGTATCAATTTCACGGATTGATTGATTTATTCATATTCAAACAATTTTTTTAGATACATTTTTTTTAATCTTTTAATTGAAAATACTTTTTGGGATTGAATAATAGCAACACAAATATTCTAAACCTAGCATGGCTACAATAAAAAATAGTTTCAATCAAAAAATGTTCAATTTCAATTAAAAATAAAAGTAAAATGTAAGAGTTGAAAAGAAATTCTATGAATAAAAATGTTGACGTTATTCCACTAGTGTGTTTTTTTTTGCACACGTGGTGCTTAGTAAAGGCCTCTGTGGGAAAGAAACCCCAGGGTTAATGGAAACACCAACATTACGCAGTTGTGTTTTTTGACATTTAATAAATATGGGTCAAATTTTGCGCATATATCCAATGGAAAAAGCGACTATTGTTTGGTGACAGGCCGTTGAGAACAGGTAGAACCTTCAGCATTAGCCTGATCCTGAAGGTGCGCTTGCTAACGTCGCCTTCACATTGGATGCTTCGCCTGCCAACTTGCATTATATGTATTCTTTTCTTCCTTTGCAGAGAATATTCCTTTTTTTTCTCACTGCAGCTGTGAAATGGGATTAAAGGGAAGTGTCTGCTTCTCTCATATGCAGAGATTATTCTGTCCCTCAACCACTTCCATGCAGATGCAAACCAGGCAGCACCAGTAAAAGTCCTGTGCAGCTGGAGTTCAAGACTGGATATGGATAAAAGCAGCTGCTTCTGTCTTTCATGCGGCTCCTTAAACCCCCCTATAGGAAGAGAAAAGAAGAAGTCCTGCTTGCACATGCTTAACATTTACTCCCTTCATACCCTACAGAAGTGTTCATCTAATGCAAAAATGTCACGTGTGATTAAAAAAATAACAGCACCTTCTTTCTGAAGCTTCAGTGAGTATAGATGGAATGGGGAGCTTTAGCTTCAGTCCTTTCAAAGTAAAAGACTGTACAGAAGAGGAAGAAAAGGCAGAGGCACTCTGAGATTTCGTCGTCATCGTCGTCTCCCTCTTATCCGGGTCTGGGTCGTGAGGGCAGCAGCCCCAACAGAGAAGCCCTCACCCCAGGTACCTCAGCCAGCTCCTCCAGGGGAATCCCAAGGCGTTCCCAAGCGTTCCCAGGCATTCCCAGGCGTTCCCAGGCCAGCCACGAGATATAATCCCTCCAGAATGTCCTGGGTCGGCCTCGAGGTCTCCTCCCGGATGGACATGCCCGGAACACCTCCTTAGGGAGGTGTCCAGGAGGCCTCCTCATGAGGTGCCCAAGCCACCTCAGCTGGCTCCTCTGGACATGGAGGAGCAGTGGCTCTAGTCCGAGTCCCTCCCGGATATTTGAGCTTCTCACTCTATCTCTAAGGCTGAGCCCGACCACCCTGCGAAGGAAACTAATTTCGGCCGCTTGTACTCGTGACCTCATTCTTTCGTTCATGACCCAAAGCTCATGACCATAGGTGAGGGTTGGAATATAGATCGACTGGTAAATGGAGAGCTTCGCCTTCTGGCTTAGCTCCCTCTTCACCACAACTGACCGGATTAACACCCGCATTACTGTGGGTGCCGCCCCAATCCACCTGTCAACCTCCTGCTCCATCCTTCCGTCACTCGTGAATAAGATCCCGAGGTACTTAAACTCCTCCACCTGAGGCAGGACCTGCCCCCCAACCCGGAGAGGACACTCTACCCTTTTCGCTTTTCACTCTGAGATTTTAAAAATATATATTAAAGTATTTAATAAAACAATGCAAAAGTTAAAAACACATCAGCCTACGTGGTTCCGGTCAAGGGCGTTCATCAGAGCATACATAGAAATAAACAATAGGTCACAGGTTAAATAGGCACCTAAGGCTGTCAAAGGGGGTGGAGTCTTCGATCATACAAGCGGAGCAGACAATTAACTAATTTAAAAAAAATAAAAAATAAATACAATTAAAAAAAAATAATAATTAAAAAAAAAAAAAAAAAAAAAAAAAAAATATATATATATATATATATATATATATATATATTAATAGCAAGCATTTTTAATAGTATTTTATATATATTTATATGTATTTTTAGTGTGTATGTTTATTTAAATATACAGTTTTTTTTTAATATGTTGTTTTATGTAAATAAGACAATGCCTGTGAGTCGGGGATAGTGAGTTGACAACATGTGTTACTGAAAAGTTTGTTCTTTGCAAAAGCAGAAATCTTAAATTGTGCCTAAACTGACATAATTTTCTTTGGAAATGTCTGTGGTCATTTTCAAACATTTATTACTGAACAAAACACACACACAAAAAAACCATGCGGCTCTTTTCTCTGTCTTTACAAAAGCTTCAAAAGGCAGCTTTGTATTTTCTATCTTTTTTTTTTCAATAAAATCAAGCAACATACATCAAAAACATCAATAATGATGCACAAGGATTGATGAGTAAACTAAAGAGGAAACGTCTATCTAACCCTCCATTTATCTTTCTATGACGTTTCTTTTGAGCATTTAAACAAAAATAAAACAAAACAAAGTATTTTGCCAACCATAAACAATAATATTCCCTCAAACACATGTCGTTCTCAGTGTTTAACCGTCCACAAACAATCATTATGAGTAAGAAAGAAACCCATGTACAAAAAAACTTCTGTTCGAAATAGAATAAGATGAAGCAAAACTTATCCATTTAATTTTCTTATATGTTTTATTTAAATTACCTTGAATTGTCCTGTACATGAAATGTGTTAAACAAATACATTTTTCTTTCCTTATCCAGTCAGTTCTATCCATTAGATCAACAGGGAATCAATGGAAACAATCTAACTCTAACCAAGTGTATTTGTCTTATGTCTAGTCCAAATATTTCATCACACTTAAAATAAGACATTTTCACCTGCAGAGGAACTTTTCAGTGAGATACACTATAGTAATTGATTGATTCATTGATACATTATTGATCCCTTACAGGAAATTCCTTGGTTAATACAACAGAAGAGAGCTGCAGTAAGAATTCCATAGAAAGACAGAAACAGAAAAGCAAACACATACTCAGACAATGTAGACACAGAACACATAGAAACTGTGATGGGAATTTTTGAAATGATTCTGTGTTGGAAAAAAACATATAGAAGAATTATGGTGCTGGGGTAGACACAAATTGGATTTTTTATTTTTCTTTTGAGGGGGGGGGGTCTGTATGTCGTGCAAAGTCATTAAAAGAGTTTGTGTGTGTAAAATGTAAACACAGGAACTTCTATCAGTTACTCCTTGTGTTTTACCAAAAGTATTCACTCACCTGTTTTCTGTCTGATCTGGTTTCTTTAAATCAGATTTTTCACATCTACTGTCTAAATCAGTTCTTATATCTCACTAAAAAGAAAAAAAAAAGCACCTCTTGTATTTGAAAATGATGACACATAACCATCATACATGATATTTGATGTATTTTTACCAGATAAACTAAAAAAAAAAACATCATCACCCTATTTTCACAGGTTAGGAACAACAGGTTTAGTGGAACCAACTTCTACAAATATTATATTCAATTCAAGTTTGTTTTTGTTCACAAAATTTTTGCTTACTTCACGATTATTATCTCTAGTGGAGGTCATGTAAACATTGGGGTTTGTTTGTCTGTCTGTCTGTCTGTTAGACACATTTTGGATGTTTATTACAAAATGCAGCTCAACACATGGGGAGAACATACAAACTCTAATTGAAGATGTTTTTTTGCTTAATTTCCTGTGTGTGTGTGTGTGTATGTATGTATATATATATATATATATATATATATATATATATATATATATATATATATATATATAATTTTTTTTCCAGAACAATTGTCTATAAATCAGTTCTTACATCTGACTGTGTGTGATGAGATATTTAGACTAGAAATGAGACAAATACACTTGGTCAGATTTTTTTTCCCAGTGCAGTTGCAAATAAAGATGAGTGATAGAAACAATGTGGGAAGGAGGAGAATGAGGAAGGGGATCCAATGAGAGCTCAGGTCTCTGCAGGGCTTTTACAGTTATGTGAATTAATATGTTGTGAAATGTGCAAGTGCTGCCTGGACTCCTGCCTTGTGTGCATTAGAGATTGGGTGGAAGAGTAAGGGGGTTGAAGTGGGGGGTGGTAGTGGTGGGGGGGGTCAGTAGGGAGGCTATGTCATGAAACAGGATCTGAAAAGGCAAATTCCCCCACAGGGTTCGAGTCCTTCATTTCAAACCACCCTGTCATAGCTGCAGTCCTGTCAGAACTACACACTGCACATCAAACCACAAGTGCTAGAACCGTACACTATAGAATGTATAGTACGAGGATGGAGGAGGCGGAGTTTATCCTCTGACAGACAGGTCACATGTGGAAGTTCAAAGCCAAATGTACTAAATACATTAGTCTACATGTAAAATGCTTACGGAATAAAACTAATGACATTTTACCAGGTGTGGTACTGATAATGAAAACTCAAGTCTTTAAATGCTGGTTGGTTTTCGGTCAAAATATGAAATTCTTAGAATTAACAATAGAATAGGTTTTAGTCCAAAGGAATATTGGTCTCAGATCTACTTCAAATCACTGTCTGCACATTATGACCCATTCACTTTATAGGTTCTGTCTTGTGGAATATTTACTAATCTATTGATCTATTGTGTAGAGCAGTGGAAGCTAACCTTTGTCAACGTTTGACAATTTTACCATGGACGGGGGGGGGGGGGTTATGTAGATTGTTTATATCGGATATTGGTCACCGAAATTATACAGAGCGGGCTTGGTCTGTGGGAATCACCTGTCACGATAAATTCATATTTCAAGTAAAACTCCTGCTATTGTCTGTTAAAATCGTTCCTTTTCTTGGAAGTTGGAGGCTCTTCTTCTGTCTCGTCAGTGTATGTTTTCCTCTTCGAAAAGAAACTTTCCAAAGACATCTGTTTTTTTACTTATTTCACTAACATGTGGGTTACATTTTTGCCTTTCAAGTGTCAGAGATGTAACCGAGAAAATCCTGTCATTTTTCAAAATAAAAGATTCTTCAGACTCGGATCATGAATACAAGAGAAATAATTAATTAATTATTAGGCGGCCGGCGGCCCAGTACCAATTGATCCACGGACCGGTACTGGTCCACGGCCCAGGGGTTGGGGACCACTGGTGTAGAGTTTGAGCTGCTGGTTCTGGCTCGGAGACTCTGGAAGTTACTATAGCTGACGACATATAGGTTCCAAAATAGCATCATAACCTTTGACCTTGAACCACCTTAAAAAGTCAATCCCATAGTCTCACATTTTGAGAGGGAGACGTTCATTAAGCGCTAAAACATTGGCGAGGGGCGGGGCTTGTTACTCCTGGCAACACTTGTTACATTTAAATTAATTTTCGCTTCAGTTGGACCATCTGGGATTGTTCAAAACCAGGAGCTGCTTTAGACCGTAATAAATGTTTTAATAGGAATCAGTTAAAGTTGGCTCTCATTACTGTGTTTCGACCCAGAACCTTGTTGAAAATATGCATTTTCAGACTTTTTTTTTTTCTCGCCGTCCCACGTTGCAACACGATCGCACACATCCATATTCATACAGTCACGCTTGTGCATCAGCCATTCTGTCGTGTGCATGTTTTCACATCACGTATGGTCCTGCTTTGGCGCCTTCAGAACCGTATTGGCTTCATTATCCAGCTCAGGTTCATGGTTCCCGGCTACGACTTAAATAATCACACTGTGCTCGTGGAGGTTCCACATTAATGAGCTTTGACTTTTAAAAGAGTTGCTTCAGGTGGAAAACGCTCAGTCAACTGCAAAGGGTTTGAGGTGACCGATTTATTTTCTATCAGCCTATTTTTAAGCTGATATTTGGAGCCGATACTGATTTTTTTTTTTTCCCGTCAAATGAAAACAAATGTTAGAAAATCTTCTTTAATTATAATTAAAAAAACAAACAGTGACAGTTAAAGTAATAAATATGCCCAAATGTACACCCTCTGTTTTTTCTTCTTTTTTCTGCTGTTTTTGACTCGTTTTTCTCTTTTTCCCTACCCCCCCCCCCCTTTTCTTTCTCTCCTTTTTTGTTACTTTTCCCTTTTTCTATTTTATTTACGTTCTCTTCTTCCATTTTTGTCTCCTTTTTGGTTTTCTCCTCTCTTTATAACTTTTTTGCTTTCTTTTTTCATTCTTTTCTCCTTTGTTTTTCTGTTCTTTTTTGTTGTCTCCCCGTTTCTCTTATTCCTCGTTTTTCTTTTTTGCTTTCTTTCTTCACCTTTTTCTCTTCTTTTTTCCTTTTTCATTTTTTCTCCTTCCCCCTCTTTTCTCTTTTTCCTTTTTTTTCAATTTTTTTCAATTTTTCCCCCACATTTTTTCCTCTACTTTCTTGTTTTTCCGACAATTCTGTTTATTCCTCTTTTTCCTTTTTTGCATTCTTTTTTCACCTTTTTCTCTTCTTTTTTCCTTTTTTCTCTTTCGTTTTCTCTCTTTCCCTTCACTTTTCTCTTCCTTTTTTTCCTTGTTTTCTTTCATTTTCCACCTTTTTGTCTTCTTTTTGCTTTTTTCTCCATTATTTTCCTCACCTTTTTTGTTTTCCCCTCTTTTCTTTTTTCATCTTTTCCTTCACCTGTCAGTAAATCATAGTGCAGAAACAAACAAACAAACAAACAGTAAATATCCTCCTGTTGTTCATCAGGATCAGGTAGCTTCGGTGAATAAACAGGTCACTTTCCATGGATCACTGGTTCTTTGCTTAAAGGAACAATGTTGAGTCCAGTTGCCCATAAGTGAAGTAGATAATCTGTTTCAGAGTTTATTTATTTATTTATTTTTTATTAAACGCTACATGCTTTGCTGCTCAGTTCCGACTGAGCGGGCATGTGCCGCTGGGGGCGTGACGTAAGTGCATGGCCTCCATTCTCAGACGCCATCTGAACACATATAGAGGACAAGCATTTCTTTTCATTTTATTGACAAATCGTTTAAATACACATATACACAGTTTGCATTCATAGTTTCCAGAAAGTTCTGAGTTTGTGAAAAAGGTGAAACCCTAAAAGGTATCATCCAGAGCTTACAAATGGAGGCCAACTCACTAAAGGTGGACTTTCTTGGAGCATTTTTTACTATATGGCCTAAACTCCCCTTCACACCCTGATATACCATATATGATACTTTTACTATGGACGAACCTCTCAACTGTTTGGTAGATACGGAGTTAGAAAATTACAATGGGACCAGGAATATAAAAAAATATTTATGCATAAATGTACTTTTTGGAGTTTAAAGGTGACTGTAAAAGAGATCACAGTGAAGCAATTTACATACACAGGTAGCATTGTGGGGGAAGGGTCAACCCCCACTGCATAGAAGCCTCCAGAAGGAGACGACACACAGCCATTCAGGACAGAGGACATCCTAAAAGAGGAGGGGTCGACAGGAAGATGTTATAACCTTTAGTGTCATGTGGCCGTTCAGGCTATGGACACTCAACGACCAGACTTAGACTGGACTTCTACGACTCCTGTGACTATGTGACTTTAATCTTGCTGAAATATTTTGTAATACTGTAACTGTAATCTATGATTGTGATGTCCATAAATTGGACATTTTTCACCACCACGGACTCTGGCTGATCTACCCCCAGGTTTTATTTGGTCTTGTTTCGGTTTTATCTCTGTCTTTGTCCGCTTTTTGTTCTGTCTGTTTTTAAATTCTGTCATGATGGGTGAGGTGGAGGGAGGACTCAGATACTCAGTGTTGAAGGGAAAAATAATTTAATAACAGACAGAACAAATAGCGGACAAAGACCGAGATAAAACCAAAACGAGACCAAACAAAACCTGGGGGTAGATCAGCCAGAGTCCATGGTGGTGAAAAATGTCCAGGTTATGAAGACAAGGGAAATGGGCAGAGTGTCCGGGTTATGAATGGTCCTGCACCAACAACTGCTAGCCTCACTGCTTAAATAGATGTAGATCAGCAATGACATGCAGCTGCACGATGCGGGTCAGGTGAACCTGGAGTGGATCTGGGGGAAAGGTGACAGCTTGAGACGGGTTGTGACAACAACTACATGATCAGTGAATTAAATGAAGGGAAATACCAGATTTTTAGTAAAAGGCCACAAACTGTCAAGTAAGTAAAGTTAAATATGCAGAAAAAAACCTTTTAAATGAAAAATGTACAGTGTGATATTAGAATACATGCCGATAAATCATTTAAATGTTAAATATAGAGGAAATGTACTTTTTACAGGTTAAATAATTCTGCAGGGAAAATGGAAAATGTTATTAACGGGCACAAGTTGGAGTTTTTTGGGTAATTTATAGATGTGTATTGTCCTAATCTCTAGTCCAAATATGTCATTACACTTACTGTCAAATAAGACATAATCACATGAAGAGGAACTTTTCAGTGAGATATAAGAAGTGATTTTTAGACAATTGATCTTGAAATTTATTGGACACACACACACACACACACACACACACACACACACACACACACACACACAATGTGTTTCATTTGTTTGGTCGGGACAGACCAAGGGGCCAGGGGGGGGGTTGGGGGCTGATCTGTCTGTACTCTGACTGTTTTTCTAGTTATTTTTGTGAGAATTTAATTAATTGGTTGAAATCGAGGTGTGAAGGAGATTTTAGGCAACGTCTAGGACCTCACTTTTAAAGAAAAAGCTAAGTTTATGATGAAAACGGTTCATATTTGTAACTTCCGTCGTCCGCACGTCGAAGGCAGGTTTGTTCCAACAGCACAAAAGTAACACGAGTCTGATCCTGCATCTGTTAGTGCAGGAGGAGCTTTAGAATGTTCCGGCTCCTCCTGTGTGCATTCAGTGTGTCAGCCTGTGGTTCGTGATAGGCAGCCTGTGGACAGGTGTGTCAGCTCTGTCAGTGTTGCATTCTGGGAGATATACAGTCCACAGAGCGTGCTTATATCCACGAGAAATGGAGCCTACAGTCCATACATATGAGCGTTTGTGTGTGTGCGTTCATGTGTGTGCATGTGCAGAATGTAGGTTAGTTCACGAAAGTCAACAGGACGACAACAGACGCAGCTTATGCTCATGTCTTGGTTTGGTTTTTCCTGTGTGAATCCTGCACTGTAAAAAAACCCCAACTAAATCTGACCAAGTGTATTTGACTCATTTATAGTCCTAATGTATCATTCCAATGGCAGATTTTTTTTCTTCCTCTATTTTAATTGATTAATTGATATTCAAGATTTTCTTTGAATTGAGCATTTATTTATTTTTATTAATTCCAACAAAAAGTGGAACAAGTAAAAATTATCTTGGGTATTGATTATACACTGGAAAAAAAAATATTACAAAGTATACACACTTAAAATCAGACAGAACTAAAGAGGAACATTTTAGTCAAATATAAGAACTGATTTATAGACAATAGATCTGGAAAATATGATAATCTGACCAAGATAATTTTCACTGGTTCCACTCGTAGATTTTGTTTCCTTCATTAATCTCGTCCAACATTACATAAGCATATACATATCGCTAATGTGCATGAGATGCAATGATCCATTTGAGTAAAGGTCAAAGGTTAAGGCCATAGTTAACTAAAAGGTCAAAATCACATTATTGTTAATAACTCAAGAACAGAGGGTCACAGAACTTTCGGACTTTGAAGAATGAAGATTTGTACAATTCTCATAATAGGTGTTATCACCTACGACCAATAGATCTCTGGAGGTCAAAGGTGACATGTCGCAAAATTAACTTCTGTAATTGTGTTTGTGTTTGTCAAGCATTATAACTTAATACTGGATATATTATCATAATATTACACACACTGATGCATATATACATATAATAAAATTGTCAATATTGCAAAAGGTCAAAGGTTAAGGTCACATTTAGCAGAAAGGTCAGAATCACATTATTGGGTCTAATTCAAGAACAGGTTGTCATAGTAATTTGAGATTGGCACAAAATAGGGGCCAGATTAGTCATTCTCTGAATACTAGTTCAGACAAAAGTTTCTTGTATTATTACCTCCGACAAGCTATATAACATAACTTGAAAACTTATGGATGGATTTTAATGAGTTTTTCAGGATTGGAGGGGGGGGTCTTCACTCTCAGAGAACTTTTCTAGTTGTTTTTTTGATTGTTTGTAGAGGGGTATCTTTTTCCATTGTGCTGCATTTGTAGCTCTATTTGTTGCTATTACCTCCATGTCAGGGTTCATTAGGTAGCAGCTGTTTGTCAAGTTGGAAAACTGAGGTCTGGTCCCGTCTGCAGATGAAGGTTTAGACCGTTTAAAGTGAACAGAGTCTGGGGATTTACAAAGATAGATGGACTGAGACCATCCAGGGGCTTTAGGCAAATGCACTATTTTTTAGTCTGTAAAACACTGACAAACACAGATTAATGGCTCCGTCTCCATTAGTGTCAGGAACAAATCAATGAACTCAACACAACTTTTTCTCCAGTAGCTACTTAGTTTTCATCAGTTAAGTCTTATTTCTGTTAATTCACTGGAAAAAAATCTAAATCTGACCAAGTGCAATTGTCTCATTTCTAGTCCAAATATATCACCACACTAAAAAATCTGACAGAATCACAGAAAGAGGAACTAGTCAGTCAGATAATTTCCCAATTTTCCATTCTATTTCTATTCTATTCTATTCTATTCTATTCTATTCTATTCTATTCTATTCTATTCTATTCTATTCTATTCTATTCTATTTCTATTCTATTCTATTCTATTCTATTCTATTCTATTCTATTCTATTCTATTCTATTCTATTTCTATTCTATTCTATTCTATTCTATTCTATTCTATTCTATTCTACTCTGCCATAAGCTGCCAAAATGATCTTGGAGAGAAAAAAAGAGAGAAAAAGGAACAAAAAAGGGGAAAGAAAAAAAAAGAGTTAAATGAGGGAAAGTAACAAAGAGAGGGGAAAGAGAGAAAAAAGAATGAGGGGAAAAAGGAGGGAGAGGAAAAAGAGAAAAAAGTAGAAAAAAAGGCAAAAAAAGATGATTGATGCTTGGTCATATTTATTTAACTGCCACCATTTTTTATTTTCAAATTGTTATTAAAGCAAATTTTCTGCCATTTGAGGAAAAGAAAATCTATCGGTTCCAAATATCAGTTTAAAAATATCCATGGCTTGAATCGGTTGTCGGTAAAACTCCATGTGGGTGGATCACTGTAGTAATGTGGATCAGGTGGGTGTGGCCTAGATGATGTCAGAGGCGGTTCTGTCTTTTTTTCAATGTATTTATGCATTTTTTTTTCTTAATTAAAAACTAAATAAATAAAAATACATAAATAAATAAATATATATTTTAAATTAATTTATTTTCGGGGGGTTTTTGCCTTAATTTTTAATGTTTTTAATTTTTTAATTGATTTATTCATTTTTTTTTTTTTTTACTGTCACTCCTGTGTCCTCCTGCTGAAACAGGCTAAAGCTCTGGGATGGAGCCTTTCTGTCACCATAGCAACAGTGTGGAGCTGCCAGCAGGTTCCCCGGCTGTCCAAGCTGATTTGACATAGTCAGGTGAAGCCAGTGCTGGTGGTGTTGGGGGGGGGGGGGTGAGGAAGTGAGGGAATGGTCTAGATACTTGTCTCTTGGAAGGTTTCAGGGATTCTGCTCAGAGAAGGGAAACTATTCTACAGGTTTTTGTTCACAGTTTGACCAATGAACTCTGAAGAATGACAGCAGTTGATTAATTGAGTCCAGTCTGGTGTGATGCTGCGTGGTTGGAACAAAAACCTGCAGCCACACCAACCCTTTGTGGAATATTTTGGACATGTCTGGTGTAATCTAATCTGCTATAGAGGAAGAAGGATTCTGATTGATTGATTGATTGATTGATTGATTGATTGATTGCATTTATTACTATGATTTATTTTGCCCGAGTTTATTTGTCTGTTAGTTGAGATAACTCAAAAACTTATGGACAGATTTTGAAGACATTTTCAGGGTAAGTTGGTAATGGGGAGATCTAGAAATTAATAGATTTCGGTGGTGATCCGGTGTGGGGGGTGGGTGGGTTGTTAGATCCCAAGATCCCCCAAGATAACCATCAGTCATTTCCCCATTGACTGTTTTCCTTCTGTTCAGACGGGATGGGTGGAGGTATGTGACTAAACACACACACGCTCCACACAGTCTTAAAGGGGAATGAACTTATTGTAAAAATGAGCAAAATGATGTTGCCCATGTGATGGTATATTGCATACATACATAGGATCTATTGTTGTTGGTCCATAACACTGGGGAACAATTAAAAAAAAAAAAAAATAAATAAATAAATTTATATATATATATATATATATATATATATATATATATATATATATATTCTCTTGACTTAGATGCTGATTAAAACTAGAACTATGATGCTAATTCTGAAATTCCAGTCATTTTTTTTTCTGGAACACCCAGTTTTTTCTCCACAGCTTACCCTCCAGATCAGTTGTTGTCATGAGTGTAGATTGGATTTATCCACAGCTACATGGAAACTTGTTTGTGCAGTTACCATGGAGACAGCAGAGTCCTGCACGGTTCTGATTTTGACATACCGCAACCGCCCGTACCCGTCATGTTTAAACTCGTATCCGACCCGTTTTCCGACGAAATAAAAAAAAAAAAAATCCGCACCCGAACCGACCCGCTATAAATGAACCCGATATCCGACCCGAACCCGGAAGAAAATGTCAGATAGCCAAACTTAAATACAAACATTTATTGCCACGAATATACTGAACAGTGACATAGCCAAGGCAGAGCCAAATAAAAATGTTGTTAACCTTTTAGCCTATGAACCGCAAATTAGACCCGCGATCACCCACGTCCGACCCGAACCGAACCCGTATCCGACACAGCACAACATTTTTCACCCGTTTCGTGAAAATCTGTGGTTCACCCACGGGTCACCCATGGGTACCCGAACCCGTGCAGGATTCTGGGAGACAGTGTGGTGAGAGGTGTGTGCACCTCCCAATAGATGACAGTAGAATTGCAGTAAACATATCCTTTACACAAACATAATAGTGTTACTGTTTCTTTCATATTTCATGGTCTGTCAATATTTGAACATTCTTATAAAACAAGCAGATACCTGTAAGGACAGTATTTTTCATATGTTTTAAGAAAATGAGGATGCTATTGTTGAAAAAAGGCTTGATGTGACAGAGAATTAATCAGTTTTACATTCTGCACCCAAATATTATTTAAGTATGTCAGAGTTAACTCAACCAAAACTCTGTTCTCCAGTGTAACCTGCTCAACTCCTCCTCGTCTGAAGGTTGGATCCATTTAGTCAAATGTGAAAAACTTTAATTGAAGATTTTTATTCATTTATTTTTTATTTGTGGTACTAAAGGGCATACAGAAACACTTCAGTCTTAATGTGTTTGACACACACCAGTCTACTTTCCCCCACGGCTCGAACCAGATGTGACCTTTTTTGGGCATTCCTGTTCTTACCAACTGTATCTAAGAGGAAACTGCACAGCTGACGCAAACACAAAACTAAAGTGGGCCTTTTATTGTTCATATAGTGACATATTTTAGCTCAAAAACAGGCTGATGTTAAATACAGTCTGGAAGAGCTTTTAGCATCATATTCTACTTATATAAGTGATGATGTTAAAACTATAACAGACTACATGTAGCATTTTATCATCAATAAATCATTACCTTTATCTCAGGATGTTTTTATAATTGCAATATACAAAATAAGGTCAATGCCAAGAAAAAAATTAAATTAAATGAAATAAAATTAAAAAACCCCACAGAGTTGGATGTAGTAAGAATGTTCTGGTGGATTCAAAGCAATTTCAGGAATTTAAAACTGAAAATACAGGTTATTTTATTTTATCTTTCAGGAATCAGTATCAGAATACATCAGAAATGTGAAAATAATGATTTTCACAATCTTGGAAAAAACTGTTAAAAAAATTAACAACATAAGGGTGTGACTGTAGAAATACTTCTTCAGTAGAAATATTTAGTTTGGATTTGAATAATTGTTTCACAGATGCATCTTAAACTCTGGGTCAGTTACCATAGTAACAGACTCTTTAAATTTAATCTGGTTGGAAGCAGTGATTCCTTGGGCGCTTTCACACTGTTGGGCCAAGCCGGGCCAACAAGGGCCAAGACCTTCAGGGCCAGGTGCTAACAGGGGCCAAGACCTTCAGGGCCAGGTGCTAACAGGGGTCAAAGGCCAGGATGTTGGGGTTAATGAGTGCACAATTTGTTCTGATGAATGAACGGACCCAGACCCTTGTTAGTTTGGAGGTGCCGTCTGTAGTTTTACATTCTGTAAGTGTGTGAGTAAATGCACTGATCTCACATGTCTGTGTGTGTGTGTGTGTGTGTGTGTATATGTGTCTGGGGGGTGGGGGGGGGGGGGACCCCACATGGATTTAATGAAGCAAAGATAATTCATGAATATGTTTGAGTTCTTGAACATGAATGATGCCTTCAGGACATTTTCATCCCTTAAACATCAGTTTATAGATAATATAAATATCTGCTGTGTTTGGCTGGATATGGGTCATGTGGTCCAATGAGTCCATAGTTTAGAGGTGGCTGATTACCCATCATGCTTTGTGTCTGTCGTATAGGTCTATGGGGCCAGTGTTGTGATCTGACCACTTATCTGCCTTGGCGTAGTCTGCACTCTGAGCACTTGTCTAGCTATTTTTTTGTGCATATATATATATATATATATATATATATATATATATATATATATATATATATAACATTTATTTTACTTATTTATTTAATATTTTTGCATTTTTATTCATTTATTACCTCCACTAAGGAGGTTATGTTTTTGCCTGTTAGTTAGCAAGATCACCCAAAACCGTATGGATAGATTTTGATGATATTTTCAGGGTAGGTTGGATCTGGAAATGATTAGATTTTAGTGGTGATCGGTGGGGGGTGTCTACCTTGGAGGAGGTTAGGTTGCTTTTTAATTTGTATTGTATTTGTTTAGTTTTAATTTGTCTTTATGTATTTGCTCATTAATTTAATTCAATCAAATTTTTAAAATGTATTTAAAGTATTTTGTTTTTATTCATCGTTTATTTATTTGTCTTTTTATTCATTTATTTAATTAAAACATATTTTTATTCATTCATTTTTATTTTTTGTTCATTTTCTATTCATCGTATCGGTTAATTTTTTTCATTCAAAAGTGTTATTTATTTTTCATTATTAATTTTATTTAATTATTTTGGCTACAAGAAGGATGACATTGAAACATATGTTCTGTATCGACCACTATTCTGCCCTTTTATATATATATATATATATATATATATATATATATATATATATATACTTGTGAGAATCTTTTCATATTGTAACATATATCGCAGGGTAATTTTTTTTGCCATGTTAGTTTTTTTCTAAAATCCTGCCGCCCTAATACACATATACATGTCGTAGTCGACACAGTTCGACAAATACACAAATGAATCCATCCTGGATAATGAATGGGAACAACAGCAGAGGTCGTCTTGGTCTCTCTCCTATTGTTGCTCTGTTTGTCATTTGGCTGAAAATGACAGAGGTGCTGCCTGTGAAAAGATGCCAACAGATGCAGATGAATGTTTTCTGCCCGTGACCATGTTCTGATCGTCTTCCTTCAGCCCCTCTTACATCATGGCCTCTACCCTGGGGCCTTTTCTGCACGGAGCTGCATAGTTCTGTATTTAGAGCTGGATTTCCACACACACACACACACACACACACACACACACACACACTGGGGACAGGAAGACACACTCACTATTCCTTCCCCTGCTGCTGCAGTTGCCAACAGTAGAATCATCTTCCCACACTGGACGGTGCCTTGAAGGGTCGTATATTCAGAGTCAGAGCAGCAGAAGCTTGTTACAAGTGTGTTTGAATGAAGACATGGATGTTTGGAATGGAGGCGTCAGAGTCATTTTAGTTCAGACATATAGTGATCACAAACACCACACCAGTCACACAATAAGACTTAATAAAGCAGCGATCATTTGTCCTTTTGCAATGTTATAGCTTGATTTTCTCACATTTTCATGCTGTGGTCGACATGAGCTGTAAATGATCTACTGATCACTCTTTCTCTTTCTCTCTCTCTCTCTCTCTCTCTCTCTCTCTCTCTCTCTCTTTCTTTCTCTCACTCTATTTCTCGATCACTCCTCTCTCTCTTTCTCATTTTCTCTCTTTCCTTCTCTCTCAATCTCTCTCTCTTTCCTTCTGTCTCTCTTTCTTTCTCTTACTCTTTCTTTCTCTCTATCACTCCTCTCTCTTTCTCACTTTCTCTCTTTCCTTCTCTTTCTCCCGTTCTCTATCTATCCGTCTCTCTCTTTCTCTCTCTCTCTCTCTTTCTTTCTTTCCTTCTCTCTCTCTCTTTCTCTCTCTCTTTTGTTATCTCTTTCTTTCTCTCTATCTCTCTCTCTCTTTCTCTCTCTCTTTCTCTCGTTCCTTCTCTCTCTCTCTTTCTCTCTCTCTCTTTCCTTCTCTCTCTCTATCTATCTATCCTTCTCTCTCTCTTTCTCTCTTTCCTTCTCTCTCTCTCTCTCTCTCTCTCTCTCTCTCTCTCTCTCTCTCTCTCTCTCTCTCTCTCAGGTTGTTAGAGAACTCATTTCTGAACGCAGAAGTGAAGGAAGGAGAAATTCTTCCTCCCACCATCCAGAGGCTGATGAAAGGATACAACAAGTACCTGCGGCCGTTCTTTGACAGTAAGGAAACATGCATCCGTGGAAACGACACACCACCCTGGGAAATGTGTGTTTGACAGCCAACGGGGTAGGGGGTGGGGGGTTCAGATAGCATTTGTGCACAGGGGGGTCCCAGCTGACTAACATGTGCTGACAACATCCATACTTTACTATAGAACCAAACACACGACTGACCCCACTAGTGTTTAGAGTCGAATGAAAATACACTTCCAGAATATACACTGTAAAAAATGTCAGAGTAAAAAAACAACTATAATACAAGATAGTTTTGCTGATCGTGGACAGATTTCATCAATCAGATTTTCCAGCTCTATTGTTTAAAAATACTTTTTTTTTTTATATCTCACTGAAAAGTTCCTCTTTATACCATATTAAAAAAAATCTAAATCTTACAGAGTGTGTCAAAATATACAAGGTGTCCCATAAGTCTTCATACATAGGAAACATAAACCATTTTTATTTATATAATAACTGAACTGTTCATCAGGATTCTTTGGTTTATCTGAAATATAAAGACATACATGTTAGAAGCATCTATCTATGGAAGGTATTATGTCTCCTATGTATGGAGTTTTATGAGACACCCTGTAGAACATATCATGGATTATGGTTATGTGACCTCATTTTCAGATACAAGAGGAGCTTATGTCTGTTTTATTTATTTATTTTTTTGTGAGTGTTTGTCACTTCTTGCAAAAATGGACCTGAAAACCAGATCAAGCTTCATATGTTTGAGGTGGAAATTCTGTTATCGCTGCAAAAATCTAAGTCTGACCAAATGTATTTGTCTCATTTCTTTTACAAATATTTCATCACACTTAAAATCAGACAGAATCACCTAAAGAGTAACTTTTCAGTCAGATATAAAAACTGATCTATAAACAATAGATCTGGAAAATGTGATTGAAGAAATCTGACCAAGATCAATCAGTTTCAATGGTTCCATTGGCAGATTTAATAATAAAAAATAAAAAAAAATCCAGATTTTTTTTCTAAATTCAACTTTACATTTTTTTGGGGAAAATTATTATTATTATTATTATTATTATTATTATTATTATTATTATTATTATTATTAGACCCCCTTCCTTAAATCAAGATTTTTTCTCTACATATACAGTATTTTTTCTTAATTCATTTTCATATTTTGTTAAATGAAGCAAAACCAAAAATCTGTCCTTGGAACAAGTCAGATTATCTTTCAGATTGTTTTGTTTTACAGCAAAAAAGATAGCTTAGCCACGCTAGCACGTGTAATGTGCTACAGTACTAGTCTAGTTACGCTCGATTCAACTTTTGTCTAGATTTCCCTGAAACTGTCCGACGAATCACAGTGAAGTATAGAGTCAGATTTTCCATATTATTGTCTATGAATCAGTTCTTAGATCTGACTAAAAAGTTCCTGTTTAGGTGATTCTGTCTCATTTTAAATAAAATGACATTTATGGACTAGAAATGAGACAAACGCATGTGGTCAGAAGTATAGATTTTTTATATGTATTTAACATATAAAAACATGGCTCACGTCTGTGTGTCTGTCTGTGTCAATGGACAGAACAGTGCAAAAGTTAAATATTTTTCAGCACATTGAAGCCTTTAAAAACATCCAGTCCATTTATAGCTGAATATGAATAACATAGAGAATCCTTTTCACAATGAAGTATTAAGAGTCTTATTTAAGGAATTCAATACTTATCCTGATGAAATGACTATAATGTGAGAAAACAAATGTCTCATCAAACAACAGCGCTAATTAAAAATTATAATAGCATTAGGTTATTAACAGAAACACAGCTGTACACGTTTCAGCATGTGGCCAATTCCGCTCCAGTGGAAACACTAAGTCTGTTTTACTGGAAACATGTCATCTTCCCTGTAAATCCCTCACTCCTGTTATTATTCTGCTGCTGGGAATCCGTCACAATGTGATTATAGTTTGTTTACTCCATTTTATCCATAATAACACCTCGGACTTAAGCAAGAGTAGTGCGATTTTGAACCAGTTTGGCTTCCGTTGACTGTGTTGGTAAATAGAAAAGCACATTTTGTTAAAAAAAAAAAAAAAAAAATTGTGTTGGCTTTCTTCATTCCTTAAGCCTTAAGGGGGATTGTCTCAGTGACGCTTTAATTAACTTGCAACACAATTGTCATGTACTTGGCTTTGCATTTTAGTGGTGTTTTGTGCTCATGCATTTATAGTTTAGAACTTTCACATACAGGGTGACGGTCTGTCCTCCTCCTCTCTTTAGTCCACAAACAAAACACCCTCTTGTTCACAGTATTATCACCACTTCTGATGTACAACTGTAACCTTGGAACTTTTTTGTGGCAACATTCACATGTTTTTTTTTTTCCACTAATCACTGAATTTGTGTTTGAGATGCTAAGCTGGACCTTTTCCAGTTCACACCACATAAAAAAACACCAAGAAAATAGAAAGTATAGAGCAGTGTTTCTCAACCCTGCTCCCTGACGAACACTATCCTGTATGTTTTAGAAATGTCCTTCTTTGAACACACCTGATGGTCATTATCAATCTACTGCAGCTGGATGATAGGCTGTGTTTGTAGAGGGATCCATCTGAAACATGTAGGATAGTCTTCCTCGCGGACCAGGGTTGAGAAACACTGATATAGAGAGTGAAGAGGAGAGGAGTGAGTACAGTACCCTGTGGTGCTCCATGCTGCTGGTCACCCCAGATGACAGACAGTCCCAGAATGCCTTGGTGCAACTTCTTATGCTGTCCATAAACACATGGTTTGTTCTTTGTTCGTAGATGGGCCAGTCACAGTTGGTATGAGCTTGGACATCGCCAGTATCGACACCATCTCAGAGATCAACATGGTAAGATGTCAACTTCTACTACACATAAACTACACCTTAACATTCCTTAAGTGATACGTGAGACACTCTATGGATATTCTTCTCATTCTCACTCTTTCTCTAGAGAGAATCCTATATTTTAAAAGTTCCTAATGTACAGTAGATCCATTCTGCAGCTTTTTTCTGTATATGATTGAACATTAAAGGAGTTTTTGAATGAACTTCCTCTACTGACAATGTGACCAGTGACCTAAAAACCACACCACCACCGCTGACTTGAAGCTTTGTGGTGGATTACTGTTGCCTGAAGCACAGAAATACCTTGGGACCTGACACCATCAATATCCAACAATGCAAAAAAGAGACCAGCTGACAAATGTGAATTACAGGAGAAGCTCTGTTTGCAAAATGTAAAGTCTTCACTTGTCGGTCGGTGGATTATTATTAGGGCTGTCAATTTTTAATCAGATTAATTACCGAGTTCCTTCGGATTAATTTTGGTTAATCATGAATAAATACACATTTTTAATTTATATTGGTTGTGTTTCACTTTCAGTGACCAAACTGGCTCAAAAAAGAAGCGAATATGCGAATATGTTTGTCCAAGATAACATTATTTTAATCCCAGACTAATGTGTTAATCTGGTATTTTAAACTGGAAGTGCTTTGGTGAAAAGAAAACTGTTCTGTTTCAGTGTTTTTTTTTGTACCCAAATTACCACAAAATAAACAAAAATACAGTAAGAAACTCAAAAAATGCAGAGTAACAAGACAGCAAAAAAAAACAAAAAAAACTTCTAAAATAAAAAAACAAAACAAAAAATGGGATAAATATCCAAAATGTATGCAAATAAAATAAAAAGTATATGAATAATAGTTATATTATAATATTAATTAGGGCTGTTAAAATGAATGCATTATCTCAGATTACTCCATAATCCTGATTAATCCTATTTAATACAATTAAATGAATCAGTTGTTTTTTTTTAAACTATTGAATGTTTTTTTCTAAAGATATTAATTACATATATATATATATATATATATATATATATATATATATATATATATATATATATATATTTTTTTATTTTTTTTTTATTTATTTATTTTTTTTTGTATATTTTGTAATTTTTTAAAAATGTTTTTCTGTATCTGAAGACATTTTGAATATGCTTTTTTGTCATCGCCATCAGAGACATGAACAGTTGAGTGACATAAAGTGTTTTAATGATATTTAATTTAAATCAATCCAAAGCAACCCTGTGATTAATCTGATTAAACATTTTAATCATTCGACAGCCCTACTAAAAAGATTAAACTAAAGACTTTAACTGTGTATGAAAATATTATTTATTTGGTTTTCAGGACTACACAGCCACCATATTCTTGCGTCAGCGTTGGACGGACGAGCGTCTGGTGTTTGAAGGAAACAAGAGCCTGAGTCTGGACGGGCGTCTGGTGGAGCTGCTCTGGGTCCCAGATACTTTCATCGTGGACTCTAAGAAGTCCTTCCTGCACGACATCACTGTGGAGAACAGGCTGATCCGCATCTTCCCCAACGGGACCGTCCTTTACGCGTTGAGGTGGGAAAACAAACAGTAGTTCATTTAGTTTAAAAATTCGGAAAAATTCAAGTTTTTTTTTAGGTTATTTTACTGATAATTTTGTTGATGGAACTGATGTACAGGTGTCAAAAAGGATTTAGAAAAAGAAAAAGCCCAAACTAAAACTACTGGAACCAAATTACAACACTCGTCATTTATTCCTTTTTAACTTAATTTTGATGGGTTTTTTTTTTTTATTATTATTATTTTGTGAATATTTATTAGTTTCTGTTGATGTTGATGCTTATTTTTCTTTATTTATTTTTCTACGTTTTGCTTTTTTATTTTATTATTTTTCTTCAATTGTGGTCTATTAGTGTCTTACTTTGTTCATGTTACATATTATTTTGCTAGTTTGATTTTAATTTTTGTTCATTTTTGTTGCTTATTTGATCTTATTTATTTATTTTTTTACTGTGGAATTGCTTAAGTCTCAGGCGTTAAAGGGTTCTAAGAGCTAAAACTTTTGTGAGGGGCAGGGTTTATTGTTTCTGGCGCCACTTGTTGACTTTGTTTTTTTCTGCTCTAGTAAACAATGAATTGTTTTCTGGGGAATAGAGAAGAAATTGGCCGAAGGAGGCAGCGTGTGTTGAATTTGAGATGATGCCATTGCAAAGCAGGGTGTTGTGTCAATTCTATTACTTGGGTATTGGATTGTATGAGTACAGGGGCAGGTCATGTGTCGATACAGAGGCTGTGGAGCCGACGTGAGTCCTGTTAGGATTTGTCCGTCAGATACTGCTGCGTGTGCAACGGCTTAGCCTTAACCAATCCCCTGACGAGTGTCTGGAACATGCATTTTGATTAAAATTAGGGCCAAGCAGACGGGTTATAGGTAGAAAGGTTATAGATGATCCGGCAAGTGAATTAGTTCTGCTCTTTTAAGCCTGTCATGATGGGATTTCCTCATCCTATTTCTTTCTGCTTCCATCCCTACTTTTTTTGATGGATGGTATAAGAGCTGTCCATGGTCCTGATTGGACGTCTTTCACCTCCATGGTCCCAGTCCTACATGTTCTAAGCCTTTGTCATACAATTACATGTGCATTATACATACAGCAATGTTTTTGTTTTTTTTTGTTTAATTATATGATTTTGTTTGATTTGAACATCCGTTAAAATACATGCCTGTGCACATTATGCATAAAAACAACTTATTATTTCCATTGTGGTCCTTGCTCTTGACATACAGTACAAAACACACCCACAACACTTAAAAACACTTAACAGACACCCATATACCCCTATCCCCACCTCTCCACACCCTTGTCCCTCCACTTATTCTTGGATTTGATCTAAAACCAATTTCCTGACTTTGATTTTAAATCTGTATGAGTTTCTGATTAATTTAATGTAGAGTACATACATGACTATTTACATACATTACATAGTTATGTACATCGTATTAAAATGCCGTTTCCTTTCGTAAATGTAATTTTCTTTCATATTCAGAGCCGAAAAATTGAGGTAAAGGTTTTTCATTACTGAGATTATTTGTTAGCTGGGTCTTTCACAAGTGGAGGTACCACTATATATATATATATATATCAGAGGTACTTCACGTCCATCTCATTAGTATTGGAATAACAGAGCCTGTTGGCTGTAGATACAATCACTATTTTACACTTTCAATAGAAACAACAAAACATTTATAAATAGTCTTTTTACTTTTATGGGTTAGGGTTACTTTTACTTTTACTTTTACTTTTACTTTCACTTTTACTTTTACTTTTACTTTTACTTTTACTTTTACTTTAATTTTTACTTTTACACTTATGGTTACAAGGTTCAAACTTCAAAAATCTTGGCTAGATATATTTATTGTGTGTTTTCTTACACTGTTTGAAGACCTCTAAAACCTGTTTTTTGTACAGTTGTGTTTACACTCAATTTAATTACATTCACTTTGCTTTCATATTCTTTTTTTGTTAGGCTTTTCAGAATACAACCATGTGTGAAACCTTTGCATAGATACTTAGTTTAGTTGAAATGTCAGGGTGCAAATAGCCTCAGAGTCTATGAAAGTTGAACTTAGGAGTGTTAAGAGTTTGTATATTATACTGTATGTTCTAATAATAATAAAAAAAAGGTCTATGTGGGAATGGAGACTGTAAAAAAGGACAGGGTGAAGTGACACATGTGAGGTGTTGGGAAGGAAAGGACAGCTGTGGTGAATGTTTCAGCCTGAGGGGAAACGTGAGAAAGCACTAAGGTGAAGCGTTAGCAATTATGGAAGAGCGTTAACTGAGGAGGGACTTTCTGTTTTTACACGAATGAGATCACAGAACTAAGAACCGGAGCTAAAAACCAAACCTGTGAAAGGAAAGTACAAGATAAAAAATCTAACTCTGGCCAATTGTATTTGTCTCATTTCTAGTCCACATATCTCATCACATTTAAAATAAAAAAAAATAAAGAAGTGATCTGGACTAGATCTGGAAAATCTGATTCAATAAATCTTGGCAGATTTTTTAAAATTTATTTAAAATATATATATATATATATATATATATATATATATATATATATATATATATATATATATAATTTTTTTTTGCTTATTTGAAGATTTTTCACTTAATTTAAGAGTTTTTCTTTCATTTAATTGAAGATTTTTTCACTTAATCAGCTAAGGAGTAACTTGTGAGGTACAGTAGTATAAAATGTTTTCACATACCCAATATTCTAATGTCATCATGAAATATTTACAGAAAAAAACATTTTTGATGTTTCAAAAGATATGGCTGCATCAGACCAACAGATGCAAATTATTTATGTTATTTTTATGAGAGAAAAAAACCAAACAAAAGCTAAATTGTTGACAGTTTCAATATGTCATGTCCTGGATGTTGTTCTGCTGAAACATTTAGTTTGGATGTTTAGTTTTTAGCATAAATCAAGATATACATTTTTGCTTGATCGATCTATCTATCTATCTATCTATCTATCTATCTATCTATCTATCTATCTATCTATCTATCTATCTATCTATCTATCTATCTATCTATCTATCTATCTATCTATCTATCTATCTATCTATCTATCTATCTATCTATCTATCTATCTATCTATCTACCTACCTACCTACCTACCTACCTACCTACCTACCTACCTACCTACCTACCTACCTACCTACCTACCTACCTACCTACCTACCTACCTACCTTCCTACCTACCTACCTACCTACCTACCTACCTACCTACCTACCTACCTACCTACCTACCTACCTACCTACCTACCTACCTACCTACCTCTATTATAGTAGTAATTAATTCATCCATTTAACACAACATTATTTACAAAAAAGAAATTTGCATAAACAAAACAAGATAACAAAATGGCACGGTTTAAATTAAACTGATATAATAAAACAAATGATTTAATCTCAGCAAAAGCTTAGATTCATACTGATAATTTAATTACTTTGTTCTAATATTTTATACTGAGTACATTGATTTTAAACAGTTTTTCAAATGCGGTGCATGTGGGGGTTTTTTTTAACTCTTTATCCAGATTATTCCATAATTTAGCTCCAGTTACAGATATGAATTTGGCTTTTGTGTTGGTCCTTGTCTTTGATTTCTTGTCTATAAATCAGTTCTTATATCAGACTGAAAACATCCTTCTGTATGAGTTTAAGTGTGATGAGATATTTGGACTAGAAATGAGACGAATACACTTTTTTAAATTAAATGTTTTCTTTTTTTTTGCAGTATATTGGGTCTTTCATGGTTAAAATACATGAAGTGTGTCATGGGTTTTTACACATTTCCATTTCCGACCCCACGTCTTTTCTTACTGCTTTACTTCAGCACTGCTAACGTTTCCTTCCATTAACAGTAGACTCCTCTGTGTTTTCAGGATCACCACCACTGTGGCCTGCAACATGGATCTGACCAAGTATCCCATGGACAAACAGACGTGCACGCTGCAACTGGAGAGCTGTGAGTGAACGCTACATCGTTCTCTGTTCAGTCACAAGTGTGAAGTAGCTTTAAGATGTGGCTGAGAGATGACGATGGGAGTGATGTCAAATGATTCTGATCAAACTGAAGGATCAAACACAGCGCTGTCTCTCATCTATGTGTGTGTGTGTGTGTGTTTGTGTGTGTGTGTGAGACGAACTGAAATTGTGGGACCAATTCAGGTCACGTTGTGGTATTCTCCTGTGTGCATGCTCATGTTTTATGAATGCTTTTATTGCTGTCACACACAGGCAACAGGAAACCCAATGAAGTCAAGTCTGCCAATTAAAGCCATATTTCAGCAGAGTCAGGGTTTGTAGCTCAGCTGAGCGTGAGGATGGAAGTGCGACGACTAGATTACAGGTTCAAACCCCCACAATGCTAATGCTAATGCTAACGAATGCTAGCGGGGTTTATGAGGCACGATGTGGTACTGATGTTCCAAATTGTCACTAAGTAAGGATGTCACACTGGAAAAATCTAACTCTGACCATGTGTATTTGTTTTATTTCTAGTCCAAATATCTCATCACACTTAAAATCAGACAGAATCACCTAAAGAGGAAGTTTTCAGTCAGATATAAGAACTGATTTATAGAAACAGATCTGGAAAATCTGACCAAAATCATTTTCACTGGTTCCATTTGTAGATTTTTGCTAGAAGATAAGCTGTATTTAAGAAAAACTATAATGAATTAAGCAAATATATATTTAATTGATCTGGAATTAAGCAAAATAGCCTCAAATTAAACCAAAACATTCTTGAATTAAGCAAAATTATATTTAATCAACCGAAATAAATCTTGAATTAAGCACAAATATCTTGACTTACACAAAAACACCTTGAATTAAGATAAAACTACCCAGAATTAAGCACAAATAACTTGAATTAGGTTAAACAATATCTTAAATTAAACCAAAAAATACCATCAGGGTTTTTTGTAGCTCAGCTGAGCATGAGGATGGAAGCGCAACAACTTGACGACAGGTTCAATTCCCCACAATGCTAATGCTAATGCTAATTAATGCTAGCAGAGTTTATGAGGCATGACATGGTACTGATGTTCCAAACTGTCACTAGTAGGGATGTCACACTGAAAAAATCTAAATGTGACTAAGTGTTTGTCTTATTTTTAGTCAAAAAATCTCATCACACTTAAAATCAGACAGAATCACCTAAAGAGGAACTTTTCAGTCAGATATAAAAACTGATTTATAGACAATCGATCTGGAAAATATGATTTTAAAAACTGACCAAAATAATTTTCACTTGTTCCATTGGCAGATTTTTGGCTGAATATAAACCATAAATCTGTAATTAAGTAAAACTATATTAAATTAAGCAAAAAATATTGTAAATTGAGCAAAACTATCCTCAATTAAGATGAACAAATCTTGAATTCAGCGCAAATGTCTTGAATTATAACAAAATATCTTGAATTAAGACAAACATATCTTGAATGAAGCACAAATAAATGGAATTAAGACAAAAATATCTTGAATTAAGTAAAAATATCTTGAATTAAGCCAAAAAATACCATCAGGGTTTTTTTGTAGCTCAGCTGAGCATGAGGATGGAAGTGCAACAACTTGATGACAGGTTCAATTCCCCACTAAACGGTAATATATGGTACTGATGTTCCAAACTGTCACTAGTAGGGATATCACATTGGAAAAATATAAATGTGACCAAGTGTTTGTCTCATTACAGAATCACATAAAGAGGAACTTTTCAGTCAGATATAAGAAATGATTTCTAGACAATTGACCTATAGATGGATTTGGATTTTTTTCAGTGCAGTGATAATTTATAGTTACTTTTTTTAATATTTGAAAATGTAGAAACACTACGTGTCATCCCTTGAAAGTTTAATCTTGATGAGAACTAGCGAACAAAGCTCACTGTTGTAGAAGTGAAATACTTTGACATTCAACTCCATGTAAGAATGAAACTGGTCTTATTACCCTTCATGTCCCAGATACTTAACAAACAAGACATAACTTGTTAATTAGTGCATTTTATCTGTGTTTCTGAACTTCCTGCAGAGCGACGCTAGCTGTTCTTCCTGCTTCCACTTGGTCGCTAAGCTAGGCTAATTGTCTTTTTGTTCCGGCCCATTAGTCTCCAGGACCCTATGGAGGTTTCAACTACCACGAGCTTCTCTATAACATTGTATCATTAAGTGTGTGTGTGTCCCAGTTCTCTTTGTAAAACACATGAATGATGCAACACATGCTCCTGTCATGGTTGTGCAACGTTTCACTGAAATGGTGCAGAACAAGAAAAGCCGACTGTGTCAAAACAAAAGGCAAAGGAGAGGACGCCTCTCAAACAATAGAAGGTTTAAAATGACATAAAAACATGCACTAAAAAAAAATTTAAATCTGATCAAGTGTATTTTTTTCTCATTTCTAGTACATATATCTCATAACACTTAAAATAAGACTTTCAGGGTCCACATTTAATCTCCAGTGGGGGGTCGGATCAGTAAGATAGTAATAAACAGAGGTCGTCAAAGTACAGTATTCCCATTCTGTACTTATGTAGAAGTACAGCTACTGGTGTGAAAAAATACTCTGGGAAAAGTAGAAGTACTGATTGAACTCCTTTACTTAAGTAAAAGTAAAAAAAAAAAGAAGTATAACTTATGAACTCTAATGAAGTAAAATGTAAAACTGCATTTTTATTGATTTGCTTACTTATTTTACCATGGATGAAATACTTATTTAACCAGGAAAGATCATAAAAGTTTCAAAATTATCCATAAATAAAGCCCTTAAAAGTGAATTACTGTGTAGAAAACGTGTTTTGATCGGGCCACAGTTACTCAGTTTTGTGGGTATGGTCAGGAAATGTAGGAAAAATGGGGAAAAAAGTCACAATTGAGATAAAAAGTCATCATTATGAGATTTAAAAAGTCATAAATATGACATAAAAAATGCATAATTATGGTATAAAAGCTCAAAATTGTGAGATAAAAAGTCCAAATATCTCATCACACTTCAACTCAGACAGAATCACCTAAAGAGGAACTTTTCAGTCAGATATAAGAACTGATTTATAGACAATTGATCTGGAAAATCTGAGGTTTTTTTTGCCTCATTCAAGCAAAAAAATATCTTGTATCTTTGCTTTTTTTTTATTTGTTTTTCTCAGTATTTTTTTCCAGTGTCAGTCTTGCTCCTGATACTAAACCATCCGAGCTCATCGTGGCTGATTTAAATCTGCTCTGACGCCTGGATCCTCACAGCCTGTTAGGACTGATGATGGTGTCCCAGATACCAAACTCACCTAATCTGTCACATGATCTCACTCATTGATATTATATCTTCACAGTTTTAGTCGTTGCCTGGAGCGACGCTGAAGTAAATGTGACAGTTCAAATGTTGTGGGTTTGCAGTGACAGTAGGTTTATTTATCTTTTTATTATTATTTTATATAGTTAAAAAAAGGAAGGAAACGAAAAAGAGACGGAAAGAAAAAGAAAAAGATGCCTTGGTTTTAAATGTATTCAGGAAATGTAATGGCAGATATGTTTACCCCGTCCTTCCAAAGGTTTGTTTGTTTTTGTTTTTTTTGTCTGTTTGTCAGTTACTTTATGCAAAAAACCCCGACTGAACCAATTTTCATGAAATTTTCTGGAAAGGTGCAAAGTTGTCCACAATAGATCCCATTACATTTTGGTGAATGTAGGTCAAAGGTCAGATTTTTTTGTCTTAATTCGACATTTTCAAGAAAGCTTAATTCAACCAAAAAAAAAAATCAGCCAATGGATCAAGTGAAAGTGAAAATGGTCAGATTTCTTCAATCATATTTGTTCAGATCTATGGTCTATAAATCAGTTCTTATATTTGAATGAAAAGTTCCTCTTTAGGTGATTCTGTTTGATATGATGTGTGATGAGATATTTGGACTAGAAATAAAACACATATTTTAACTCTCAACTTTAATCTGATCTTTTATAATTTTTATGACTTTTATTAAACTAAATAATAGTAAATACTCACCTGTGTCCTGTACTGACCTGTGACCCCAGACCTCCTCCCTCACCCTCACCTGACTGATGGATGGACCTGCCCTGGGTGTGATTTCTTGGGGGGGTGGGGGGGTTCATCCCTTCTCTTGTTTTGGACATCACCATAGATCCTTGTGTTCTAAGAGTCTTTCTGGCAGCGTAAACACAAAAAGCCTGAAAGAGGAACCTCAGAAAAGATAAGATAAGATAAGATAAGATAAGATAAGATAAGATAAGATAAGATAAGATAAGATAAGATAAGATAAGATAAGATAAGATAAGATAAGATAAGATAAGATAAGATAAGATAAGATAAGATAAGATAAGATAAGATAAGATAAGAATGGAACAAAATTAAAGAAAAAATAACATAAAATAAAAATAAACAATGTAGAAAAATAAACAAAACAAGCAACGAAATGAACAAAAACTAATAGATATTTACATGATGATTCCCCCCAAAAAATAACTACGATTGAAATTTGATCCCAATAGTTTTAATTTTGCCTTTTACAGAATTTGTTTTACTTTTGACACCTGTACAAAACTCAGTAAAAACAGTAAGAAAAAAGGAAAACAGTTGAATTTTTCTGAATATTTAAACTAAACCATTCATTACAGTTATTTTGTTTCTTTTTTTTATAAATTTTTTTGCAAATGTTTCCATGTTATTTCTAATTGTGTAAATATGTATTAGTTTTTGTTGATATTGTTAATTTTTTTGTTTTTGTTTTTCTTCTTTTATTATTTTTTCTTTAATTTTGTTCCATTTGTGTCCAGGTTTAACTGAATCATGTAAAAAATCTATAGCTTGTCCGTCCATGGGAGTGGATCTGTCCATCAGTGTAGTTTTGTCCAAGATTTCTTTTTTTTTCCCACTGGGTCTTGGAGTTTTTTCTTGCCAAGAAGGAGAGTCTAAGGACAGAGGATGTTTGGGACTTCATCTATTTCTGTGGTTGATTGTTCTCTCCTGTAAAACCCTGTGAGACGACAATGTTGTGATTTGGTGATCTATAAATAAAATGGAATTTAATCGAAAATAAATAATACAAAAAAACCTACTACTGTATATATGGATGATATTGGAGTAAATGATGATGAATTATTTAAGAAAAAAAAAATTATTCAGAACAGCCTCAAATGTCACCCCAGGTCTGTGTGGGTTAAATGACATCATGGTGAGATTTAGTTTGTGGTGCAAAAGAGTGAGAGCAGAACATTCTTCCTGGTGTGCGTCTTCCTCAGTGACATGTCATCTTTGCTCTGCAGCTTTTGCTCCTCGCTGTTCAATGACAGCCAGTCGGGCTAAGCTCAGTCTGATCCCCCAGCAGGACCTCACTGCCAAATAAAACATTTAACGGCAGTCCCAGTCCCACTTAGCAGACAAAAAGACATCTGGAGGTTAAACTTAGGTAACTGAGAGGATGATGGATCCTTCTGCAGCTTCAATAATTCCAGCCTAAATATCTGCATTTTCCATCCTCTCTTCTCCTTCTCATCCTCCTGCTCTGTCTATTCAGGGGTTTTTTTTCTCCACACTGTTTCACTGCAAAAATATACATTTTAACAAGTGTATTTATGTCTAGCTCATCAAACGTAAAACTAGAAAAGCACTCTGAGAACCAAAGGTGGAAGTAATTAAGTAGAAGTACTTCCTTTACTGTACTTAAGTCATTTTTTTTCACCAGAGTAGCATCTAGCGAGGTTTCGTGCCATTGCTTGTTCTGAAAATGAGGCTTTATTTCCACATGAACCAGTTTGATCCGCCATTATTTTCAAGTTTGTGCAGCAGCTACTGTGGCGCCGTCTTCTTTTGTAGATGCTAATGCTAATGCTACTTCAGATTTGCTACAATGGGGGATGGGTTTAACCCCACGTGGGTGACGCTAAAGTCCGTCTGACGTCAGATGAACCGGCTTTTTCTGGGTCCCTCGTTCCTGTCGTTTTTTTTTTTCTGTGAATGCGGTATGCAGCCAGTGGAGGTAACAAACCACTTTCAAAGGCAGTGTGTGTTGGTAACTCGGGGTGACCCATCAGATTCCCAAAGGAGCGTGGAAAAGTGGTTTTCAGTGGAATGACGCCTTTAAGGTTCTGATGTCAACAGACAAAAATAAGATATAATGCAAAACTGTTCAGGAATTAAAAGGACATTCCTGATTTGCCCTCTGATCATTGTGAAAACATATTTTTGGGGAGTTTGACCTTTTGACCTACATTCAGCAAAACTCAATGGGATCTATTCTGGACCGCTTAGCACCTTTCCAGAAAATTTCATGGAAAACGGTCCAGTAGTTTTTGTTTAAAGTTGCTGAAAAACCCAACCAAAAACAACACCCTTAGTGCTTTACTATCAATGCATATTCAAAACATGTACAGTACAGTGGATCTGTTAATCATTCACTCTCACAATCTCACTCTGGCGGTGGTAAACTACATCAGTAACCACGGCTGATGGAAGCAAAACAAACCTTTAATTATGCAAAAATAAAATTGTCTATAAATCTGACTGAAAAGTTCCTCTTTTTTGATGATTCTGTCTGATTTTATGAGCGATGACATATTTGGACTAGAAATAAGACGAATACATTTGGTCAGATGTAGATTTTTTTTTACAGTGTGTATCTTCCATCCTCTAACCCTCCTGCTCTGTCTGCACATTTTTGCTTCACACTGTTTTTCACCGTTCCCTCTTTCAATCTCTTTTTTTTCCTTCGTCTTCTCATGTTGTCTCTTTATGAAGATGTATATATTCAAGGATTTATTTCTTTTACGACGGTGCCAAAAGTGAATCCTCTACACAGGAGGAAAGTTTAAAGCGCTGGTTGTTGTGGGAGGGTGAGGGGCGTTCAGATCGGGAATGATGTAAAATATTTAGAAGGTTCTGACAGAGTCGGAGCGTAGTCTCAGTCCTTCACTATCTTGGATTTAATTTAACGTGGAAATGAAACCTTGGATACATTTCTTTTGTGTTTGTACGGATCCAAAAAAAGGCTTCAGGGAAGAAGTCAAACGTTCCCGATGCGACTTTAATGCAACTCTTTCCAAAGCATGTCGGTGTCCATTTGCATCTGTAATTTGAGCGTCATATCAGAGCTTTAGGTCAGGAAGATAATGAGACGCACCAGTAAGAGCTTCATAATGATAAAGGATACAGACAATGACCCCATGGCGTCAAAAGCCAGTGCTGTCCTTCATTAGCAAATGTAGCTGAGAGCTGCACACGCTCAGTAATACATGAGTCCAAATGAAGTAATAGAGAAAAGCTAATTAATGAACAACACATTAAAGATGGAATAACATATATGTCACTGTTTTCATTTTGGTTTGTTTTTAATCTTGCCCAACATTGTTTGGGAGAGATTATTGTAATCACTGTGTGTGTGTGTGTGTGTGTGTGTGTGTGTGTGTGTGTGTGTGTGTGTGTGTGTGTCTGCAGAGACATATCATGCTATAACTCAATGAATACGTGAGATATCACCATGAAATTACATGGGCATATACATATAGCTAATGTGCATCAGATGCAATGATCTATTTGAGTAAAGGTCAAAGGTTAACTAAAAGGTCAAAATCACATTATCTGCTATAACTGAAGAACGAAGGGTCACAGAACTTTCAGATTGGTACCAAACGATATGGAATCAAGATTTCTACAATTTTCATAATTGGTGTTATCACCTACGACCAATAGTTTTTCAGATCTCTGGAGGTCAAAGGTGACATGTTGCAAAATTAACTTCGGTAACACTGTGTGTGTGTGTCAAGCATAGACATATGACGTTATAACTTAATCAATACTGGATATATTATCATAACATTACACGCACTGATGCATATATACATATAATGAAATTATCAATATTGCAAAGGTCAAAGGGATATATATATATATATATATATATATATATATATATATATATATATATATATATTGAAGAAAGCAAAAAAATAAATAAATGAGGACAAAATTTGGGAATTAAGCAAAAATAAATAAATTTTGAATTAACCAAAAATTAAGGTTAAGGAAAAGCAGTTTAATAAAGAAAAAAAAAAGAAATAAGAATTAAGCAACAATAAATAAAAATCTATACTTAAGGGAAACAATCTTGACTCAGGAAAAAAATAGCAAAAAAAAAAAGACTTGAATTAAGCAAAAATAATCAGTTCTTATATCTGACTGAAAAGTTCCTCTTTAGGTGATTCTGTCTGATGAGATATTTGGACTAGAAATGAGATAAATACACCTGGTCAGATTTTATTTTTACAGTGTATTTCTTTAAAAGCATATATACATTTAATTTGATCAGTTTTCCCCATAGTTAACAATCATTGAATCATTGCAGCAAATGTCCTGCTTTTCTTATTCTCTTGCTCCCTCTGCAGATAAATTAGGAAAATACACCCACAGGCTTTTCCTTGTTCATCACACCTTTCTGTTTTAGTTTCACTAAATATGAAAATGGCACCAGTTCTTATTTTATTGGTCATATGACAGCATTTTTTTGTTGGTGTGAAAAACACTGGCATGTTGAGCTGTGGCATCTTTTCCAATATTAATTTTACCTGCCTTCTTATTCCAAGTTAAATGTGGGTTATCAAGGCTGTCAATTGAAGATATTTTTGTCTTAATTCAAGATTTTATTTTGACTAATTCAAGATATTTTCCTTAATTTGTGATATTTTTACTGAATTTAATATATTTTGGCTTAATTCAAGATGTCTTTCCTTAATTCAATATGTTTTTGACTTAATTAAAGAATTGTTTGGGTTAAATCCCAGATATCTTTCCTTAATTCATGATAATTTTGTTTAATTCAAGATTTTTAGGGTTTCATTTAAGATATTTTGTCTTAAATTAAGATACTTTGGCTTAACTCAACATATTTTAGATTAATTCAAGCTATTTTTGCTTAAAATAATATATTTTTGGTTTGAAAACAGCATAAATTCTCATTTTATGGATAATATTATAGTGTTTTTTGTGCTGTGAGAAGCACTGGCACGTTGAGCTGTGGCGTCTTTTACAATATAAATTTTGCATGCCTTCTTATTCCAAGTTTTATTTGGGTTATCAAGTCTCTCAAGGGCCCGGTGCAATATGCATGATTAGTCTGTTATGGTATGAGGCAAGACTTAAGCTCTTCACCACCATGTCTTTTCTTTTTCTTTTCCTTTTTTCTTTTTGTGACCCCCTTTGAAGAACTGAATGAACGCTACAAATGCATTTCCATTAGCAATTCCTGTTGGATCACTGTGTGTCAAACTGAGTTAAAGCAAATAATGGGTGAAGACGCCTGTTTTTTTTTTTTCTTTTTCTAACTCTAAATAACTACACACATGAAGCATCAGCACATTAAATATTTACAGTCAGGTTGTAGCGGCGATAGGTTTGCATTGTGGGAGCATTTGGTGATGCGTTCTGTGTATAATCCATTAGCGGTTTGTTTTACGGGGGGTAACATCACCTTTTGAACTGTTTGTTCTTGGTAAATCCCAGTTCGGTTCTGGCTGAATGTCTGTTTTGTGCTGATATGTGGTATTACAGATACTTTACCTCCCACTATGAGTTCCATTCCCAACTGTGAGCAGACTAGCGCTCTATTAGCGTTCACAGCTAATAGTGTTGTTCAGCTGTTACAAAGGGGAAAAGTGGAAATACTTACTTTTCTAATGTATGTTCAATTGGGATGCAATGGTTTTTGAGAAAAATCGAGAACTGTTCTGTTTGCCCTCTATGACACAATCTGTATTATTTGTTTGTTTGTCTGTCTGTTAGTTAACAACATAACTCAAAAAGCTATGGATGGATTTTAATGGAATTTGCAGGATGTGTTGGGGGTGTCACAAGGAATATAATTATTAAATTTTGGTGGTGATCCAGAAGAGATCCTGGATTCTGAATCACTTTAAAATGTATTCTCCATTTACCGCAATGTAAAATTTCAAAGTGATCCAGGATCTCTTCTGGATCACCACCAAAATATATTAATTTGTTCCTTGTGACATGAGTGGTGATAAGTACTCAGGTACTGTTGTTGACAGATAGGAAACTACAATTAGGCTCCAAAATGGGATTATGATCTTTGACCTTGAGTGACCTTGAATGGTCAAATCCATAGTGTCACATTTTGAGGGGGGGGGGGGTGTCCAGTAAGGGCTAAAATATTTGTGAGGGGGCGAGGTTTGTTATTTGGATTTGAATTCCTCATGGGCTCTTCTGACTCTGATGGTAAAGATGAGATGTTAGTTTGAGCTGGAAATCAGGACACAATGTTTTAGCATTTTTGGGTTTTTCGATGCACCTCAGTGATTGTTGCTCATGCAACGTAGCAGCTGAAATTACTGCCAGGGGGGAGAATTATTCCAGCAGAGTAGATCGAATGAGCTCAGCCACCGAAAAAAAAAGGTGCAAGGAAAACATTGTAAGTGGAATAAACTGTTGTTGTTGTGTTTGACATGGAGGTGGAGAAAGAGGAGGGATGGAGAGAACACAGAGAGGAGGAGGAGGAGGAGGAGGAGGTGGAGAAAGAGGAGGGATGAGGAGGAGGAGGAGGAGGGATGAAGAGAACACAGAGAGGAGGAGAAAGAGGAGGGATGAGGAGGAGGAGGAGGAGGAGGAGGAGGAGGAGGAAGAGGAGGGATGGAGAGAACACAGAGAGGAGGAGGAGGAGGAGGAGGAGGAGGAGGAGGAGGAGGAGGAGGAGGAGGAGGAGGGATGGAGAGAACACAGAGGAGGAGGAAGAGGAGGAGGAGGAGGAGGAGGAGGTGGAGAAAGAGGAGGGATGGAGAGAACACAGAGGAGGAGGAAGAGGAGGAGGAGGAGGAGGGATGGAGAGAACACAGAGGAGGAGGAAGAGGAGGAGGAGGAGGAGGGATGAAGAGAACACAGAGAGGAGGAGAAAGAGGAGGGATGAGGAGGAGGAGGAGGAAGAGGAGGGATGGAGAGAAAACAGGAAGGAGGAGTAGGAGGAGCTGATGTAGTAGTAGTTACAGTGCTGACAGTACTATAACAGTAGTAGTAGTATTAACAGCAGTCGTAGTATTACTTAGTAATACTAACATGTAAATATCAATAACTTAGTGTCTTGACATAGAATCTAAAACTGTAAAAACCTGAAACTAATTTTGGTTGAATTGACATGTTTATTAAACCTTTGAACAAAATCTAATATATTTCTGTATCAGATTTGATACATTGAGTGTTTTTATAAAGCCACATGGTCCACTATGATCCACATTGTTCACTATGATCCACAGGGTCCACTATGATCCACAGGGTTTAAAGGGTTCATGGTCCACTATGATCCACAGGGTCCACTGTGATCCACAGGGTTTAAAGGGTTCATGGTCCACTATGATCCACAGGGTTTAAAGGGTTCATGGTCCACTATGATCCACAGGGTTTAAAGGGTTCATGGTCCACTATGATCCACAGGGTTTAAAGGGTTCATGGTCCACTATGATCCACAGGGTTTAAAGGGTTCATGGTCCACCAGAGGAAACAGAACCCTGTAAACGCTCAGATGGTCTAATCCTTATTTCAGCAGCTGTTGCTCCTTCATCCATTATTGACCTAGAACATGGCTCGTTCCTCCTGTTCCAGTGTTTGTTCTGATGCTGATCTTCATGTTCTTCTTCTTCTACAGGGGGATACAACATCAACGATGTCATGTTCTACTGGACCAGAGGGAACGAGTCTGTCAGCGGCCTAGACAGCCTCCAGCTGGCCCAGTACACGGTGGAAGACCACTACACGTCTGTGTCCGAGGCCATTTATGAGACAGGTAACGTCTGTTGCACTGCACCGTTACCCCATAGTATTAGAAGTAGAACTGAAAGTGACACCACGCGGTTGCAGACTGACCCCCACCCCCCTCCCTGGCCAACCAAACTGTGTGTGTGCAGTAGAGTTGGACGATATGACTTGAGATAAATTTGGCAGTTTTACCTCCATATTGATAAATGTACGATAAATGGGAGGGGCTTGACCGCACACACAGGTCAGTTGGGGGAGTCTGTAACCCATGCACATTTGGGTCCATAAGTGCGGGTTAGTTTGTATCTTTTAATCCTCTGATGTGGTAACTTTATGGGACAGATGTCAAATGTATTTTTGGAACAAGGACAATGGGAGTCGGGTAACTTGGTCTACGTCTGTTTCAGCCGCTTCTGCATTTGAACCTCATCGTCTGTATCCCTTACCGCTCAGACTGGATGGGCGGAATCATGTGACTACACACGCTCCACACAGTCTTAAAGGGGAAGGAACATATCGTACCAACACACAGTCAAAATAGACAAAAAAAAACACCTACAGTTTCTTTTTATTAAAATACCAAATTCACCATCATGAACAAAAACCTCAGCAGTTATTGTAATAAATGTCAGTAACATAAATGTCACCCAAGTCTATGTAGTGTGCGGCTGAGCTCCTTCAGTTATTGTACATTTATTGTTATCAGTTAAACTGTCCTATTTATTGTTATATTGATTTAAGGGTTATATCTGCCAGCCCTACGGTACAACAACTACATTCAGACATTGTCATTCATTGTGTTGAAGGTCGATACCCAAAGCTGGTGTTTCACTTCGAGCTGAAAAGGAGCATCCTGTACTTCATCCTGGAGACGTACGTGCCCTCCAGCCTCCTGGTGGTCCTGTCCTGGGTCTCCTTCTGGATCTCTTTGTCCTCTGTTCCAGCTCGGATTTGTATAGGTACGTGTGTGTGGAGCTCAGAGACCTGGGGCCTCATGTACAAAGACCTGCATGGATTTCATACTAAATGTCCTCCACCCACCCACCCACACACCCACACACACACACACACACACACACACACACACACACACACACCTCTCACAGTGGCACATTTAAGTACCTTTAAGGACAGTTTAAACTCCTATCTCAAGTGTCTCCTTACTTCTTTTATACTGCTCTTTATCCTTGGTTTTTATACTGTTTTAGCCCCATTTTTATTTAGCCCAGAGGTTCATAGAATTATTGGTTTACTCTATTTAATGTTTTTTTATTATTCTTTTATGTCCTCATTTGTGGAACCAAGGGTATTTTAATTTAATTCTGTATAAACGCCTCGTGCTGGTTCATCTGTGACACGTGTGTGCCTGAATGTGAAGTGGATGTTCTTCCACGTCAACTGCAAAACACATCTACCTACAGTAAAGTAACCTGACATACATTTAAAAATGGAAAACTCTATGAACAAAAAAATCGAGATGAACAAAATTGATCATATGCCTGAATGTTGGATACATTTAATTTTTCCATCCTAATCAGTGTGGAATAGAATAAAATACAATAGAATAAGTGAATAAGTGTTGATATTTCATTCATGCAGGAACATAAAGGAAGAACACAAGACAAATTATATATATATATATATATATATATATATATATATATATATATATATATATATATATATATATATATATATATATATATATATATATATATATATAAACACAGCTAAAAAACCTACACACACCTGTAAAACAACTGTGTATAAAAGTGCATAAAACCTTGTATAAGAACCCCACAAGAACTGTTTACCTAGGAGACAATATATACAATAATAAATAGAACCAAATAAACTAATATCCACTGTGAGGAGGAAGAGGGTAGACATTTCCACATTAGTACATATATATATACACAACATATTGCACTTGTCTTCTTATTAAATACTGACAAACAGTCAAACTGTGGCAGTGAAGAAGCTGTTAAAAATGTAATTGACCACATATTCTGCAATAACAGGCTCCTCTCTCTCCACACCCAGATTTGTGTCTGAAAAAAGTTACAGCTTATTGTCTGGAAAATACTGCATTTGTTTTTGTTCATTGTTTATAAGAAAAAAACAAAACAAAATTATTGACAGTTTTGATATATCATGTACTGGATGTTTTTCTGCTGAAACATGTAGTTTGGACCTGAACGGCTTCAACCATCCTGTTTTATATAACAAACATTTGAATCATTTTAGCACATTTTATCACATTCTTTGTTGCATGTGGCTGAGTGGTTAGTGCTTTTGCCTCACAGATTCCCAGATGGTGCAGGTCTTTCTGTGTGGAGTTTGCATGTTTCTCTCCCTGTGTCTGGATGGGTTTCCTTCAGGTGCTCTGGTTTCATTACCCAAAAATATGTTTGTTAGGGTAAAATCCTCCAGCCAGATAACTGACCATGAGTATCAAAGAAAGGATGGCTTAAAGCCAGAGGAAACATTTCATTGTATAATGATAAATAATCTTTTCTATCGAGTTGGTTTCAATCTTTCACAGACAAAAGGCTATGGTTGACCTTGTGTTTGTTTGGTTGCCAGGGGTTACCACGGTGCTGACCATGACCACTCTGATGATGGGTGCCCGCACGTCGCTGCCCAATGCCAACTGCTTCATTAAAGCCATCGACGTCTACCTGGGAATCTGCTTCAGTTTTATCTTCGGCGCGCTCATCGAGTACGCTGTGGCGCATTTCTGCACGCTGAGCCACAGCGACGCACACATGCTAATGGTGAGGCTGCCACATGTTTGTGTGTTTGGGGCTGTTTTTGTGTCTTCACTTGCACTACAGGGTCGTTTTTAAACTGTGAGGGCACTGCATCCGCCATCGACTTTGGTAACAATTCCTTTAAACACCTATCGACAACATCAAACACCTCCAATAAAGTATTAATTAGGGCTCTTTATTGGTAAGACAGGAAGCCATGTATGGCATAACCTTTGACCTTGAGTGACCTTGAATGGTATTCTCTGAAACGTTTTTTTTTTTAATTCAGTCTATGAGGTTTGGTCAGTTTTTACAAATTTATTAAAAGTATTACATATATGCCTTTACTTCTAATGTATTTTCTAACGTGGAAATGGTCATCAATAGTAATATAGTTTCTACTTAAGTTGAAGTTGAATCCGAAAGTTTGATTCATTGAAAACATTTTATGACAGTTCAGTGGCTAAATATCTACAAAGTTTATTTACAATTTTTGAATTTTTCATCTTATAAAAGGTCCATATTATAATGACTTATAAGACATAAATAATTAAAGATATTAATATATTTCCTATTGATCACTAATGGAAATATATCCACTTAATTGAGTATCTCCGCCCACTTCTACCATTGTCTCTAGACCACAGGACTAGAACATAGAACAGAACCTGACAGAACCTCACACATTCCACTTACTGACTCTAGATAGAACAGATAGAGGGATATTGGTTCTATACTTATTTTAATGTCATCATTGCAGCCCTCTTCATCATCTTCATCTTCATCGTCCTCATCATAATCGCTATTGTCATCATCACTGTATTCTTCATCATCATCATGGTCATCATGGTCATCACTGTCATCACGATTGTCCTCATCATCACCATCATCATCATTGTTATCACTGTCATCTTCATTGTCATAATCATCACCATCACCATCATCATCATCATCATCATCATCATCATCATCATCATCATCATCATCATCATCACCACCATCATCATCATTATTATCACTGTCCTTTTCATCGTCATAATCATCGTCGTCATCATCATCATCATCATCATCATCATCATCATCTCTTCGTCATCATAACTATCCTCTGTAGTCAATAAAACCGTCAGTTCCCACTTCCTGTCTCCACCCTCTTGACTCCTTCCACTTTCTGCCTCCATTTTATCTGACTCCTCCCACTCCTTTCCTCCACTCTCTTGACTCCTCCCACTTCCTGTCTCCACTCTCTCTTGACTCCTCCCACTTCCTGTCTCCACTATCTTCCCACAGTACCGCCACCACATGCACGACTTCGACGACGAGATGAACGGCATCGTCACCACTATCTCCACCCACGCCAGCCGCGCCAAGAGACGCAAGGAGCCGGCGGCAGCGGCGGCGGCCACTCCTCCCCCGGCCCCCGTCTCCACAGAACTCACTGTCAGCCCTTCCAGCCCCTCAGGCAGCGAGCCCAAGCCTGAGGCGTCGCCCCCGGAGACCACCAACTGGTGCCTGACTGTTCTGGCCACCCTCCGTAAAGTGCTCCGTTTCATAAGCTGCTGTCACGTGGAGAACCCCCACCACATAGACAACTACTCCAGAGTCACCTTCCCCCTCTCTTTTGTCATGGTCAACCTGCTCTACTGGACATATTATCTGTACTTTTAGCATTTCCTGGCGTGTCAGAGCGTGTGTGCGGACCAGACCAGGAGTGTATTTGACTGTATGTATGTACAGTAAGTGTTCTTCAGGTGTGTTCTGAGAGGCCTGCGCTTCATTTCTACATTTGGAATCAGGGCTTTCAGGCGCTTTCACACAGCGTTCTCCAGTTCGTATCGTAGTCGAATAATTATAGTAATAATAATAATAACTAGAAAAGCACTCTGAGAGCGCAGACCTCTGCCAAGGTAGACACCTACACCCCTTCATCCCCCATTCATTTCCACATCTCCCCATTACCAACTTACCCTGAAATTTTCATTAAAATCTGTCCATAATTTTTTTTTTTTGTTATCTTGTACACAAACAAATAAACAAACAAACAAACCAACGCCGGCAAAAACATAACCTCCTTGGCAGAGATAATAATGGATTTTATTTATATAGCACTCTTTTGGCCACTCAAAGCACTTTACATTAGTGACCCATTTTTCATTCACTCTCACATTCTCACTCTGGTGGTGGTAAACTATATTTGTGTGGCAGCCATTTTGCACCTACAGCCCCTGTGACCACCACCAAACATTCATACACCAGTGTGAGTGACACTGGAGGGTGAAGTGTCTTGCAATGGACAATGGAGCAGGATTTGAACCGACAACTCTTTGGTTATTGGACGACCAACTCTACCAACTGAGCCACGGCCGCCCTCACATTAGAGTTCTATAGTGTATTTTAATCTTACCAAGTTTATTTGTCTCATTTCTAGTCCAAATATTTCATCACACTTTAAATCAGACAGAATCAACTAAAGAGGAACTTTTCAGTCAGATATAAGAACTGATTTATTGACAATAAATCTGAAGAATGTTATTCATTAAATATTTCAAAGATCATTTTCACTGGTTCCATTGTCAGATTTATGTTTTTAGTTCATGAATGTTTTTATTTCTGTTTTTTTTTTGCTTCATACAAGATTTTATTTAAATGTACTGTATTTGTGATTTTTTTTTTTGTTTCATTCAACATGTTTTTGCTTTTTTCAAGATTTGTTTTTTCTTGATTCATGTTTTTTTTAAGCTTAATTCTGAATATTTTTTTCTGTATTTGACATTTTTTTCCTTTGGTTAATTCAATTTATTGCTTTATTAGGGATTTTTTTCCTTTACTCAAAATCTTTTTCCCCGTTTAATTCAAGTTAAACAAAAAAAAAAATCTCATCTCAAAGTGATTCTGTCTTATTTTAAGTGTGATGAAATATTTGGACTTGAAATTAGGTAAATACACTTGGTCAGATTTTGACTTTTGCAACTGGACTGGCTCATGGAACAGTTGCGTCCACATGGACAAAATAAAGCAGACTTGGGTACAAACTAGACTGTGTGAAAGTGCCTTTAAAGTATGGTCCTGGCAGGGTTGATTCTGTGGAAAAGTCAAACTTGTGATTACAGCTCCATTTTTAGATATTCACGAGTCCTGGAATTGAGTCATCACTTAAAATTTTAACGTCGTCGTAAAAGATTGACGTATCCTACGATGTTGACGGAAGAACAAATGCTCGCTGGGATGAATTATGTGTGAATTTTGGACGAATAGAACATTTCTTCCTTTAAAGCAGGGGTCTCAAACTCCAGTCCACGAGGGCCGGTGTCCTGCATGTTTTAGATATTTCTCTCTTTCACATGATTCAGTTTAACCCTTTAACTCTGGAGACTTTAGCAGTTCCAAAAAATGGACACATATGGAAAAAATTGCAAAAAAAAAGGAATTACTAGATAATTCCTTCTTCCATTACACCTCAAAGTCATTTTACGTCCTTAACAGGTTCTGCAGAGAATGATGAGCTGATTATTAACTCATAAGTGTCAGAACTGATGTATTCTGAATGAATGGTTGAGTTTAAATATTCCTAAAAAAAGTATTTGTTGTACTGTGTTTTTACTGAGTCAAAATACAAATAATAATTAAAAAAAAAAAAATTTAAAAAGTCAAAATGAAAACTGCTGGGACCAAATTTCAATAATATTTATCTTTTTTTGGTAAATTTTTCCATGTTACCTATAATTTTGCAAATATTTATTCGTACTGTTGGTTAACTTTGTTGAAATTTTTTATATTTATATAATTAAATAAAAATATTTAATTATTTTTCCTTTCATTTTGCTCCATTTTTGTCTTACTATGTTCATGTTAGAAATTATTTTGTTGGTTTATTCTTCATTTCTGTTCATTTTAGTGATGACATTGGCTGGTTTTTTTTTTGTTAATTTTGTTGCTTACTGTAATTGTTTTTTTTTTATGTGGAACTGTTAAAGTCTCAGGAGTTAAACTGAATCATGGGAAAGAGGGAAATATCTAAAACATGAAGGACACCAGCCCTCGAGGACCGGAGTTTGAGACCCCTGTTTTAAAGCCAATCCCTGGAGATGGAGCGGTACTTTAAGGCTTGGCCACAGAATCCACCGGCGTTGTCAGAGGAGAGCAAATGCTCATTTCACCTGGATACTCGATTATGACGGATTGTTCATTGATATTTTGCAACTTCATTTTCCATTTCTGCCTGCAGGTAGAACGCTTAAAGTGAAAGAGGAGAAATAACAAATGGGGGAGGGATGAAAGTGTGAGAGAAAGAGACAAAAAAGGGAAAAAAAAAGGCTTTGGAATGAGAAGTAAAAAAAGAAAAAGCACCTCAAGGATGTCCATTTTATCTTTCTTTTGGATCTCTCTCTCTCTCTCTCTCTCTCTCTCTCTCTCTCTCTCTCTCTCTCTCTCTCTCTCTCTCTCTCTCTCTCTCTCTCTTGCACATCCTTCAGAGTTATTTTATTTGGCTGAACTTCTCACCTTCGCTTCCTTCTTTTCACTGATGCTGTAAATGTAGTGGCCTTTAATCCCCTCAGCCGTGGCCACCCGGAGCAGGTATCAAGGACTTTAGGAGCAGCACTGTAAAAAAAAAAAAATCTAAATCTGTCCAAGTATATTTGTCTCATTTCTAGTCCAAATATCTCATCACACTTAAAATCAGACAGAATCAACAAAAGAGGAACTTTTCAGTCAGATATAAGAACTGAAGTTTTCTTGTTTGAATTAAATCTTTAGTGTAGAACATGTGTCACCCCACCACATACATTCTGCCTCATTATAACCATGAAGCTGGTGACGTCTGTCCAACTGCAGATACATGATGATGTCTTCTATGTCATCTGGATATTTTTGGAAACAGGATTATGGTAAAACACCAAAGTCTCTATGCTCGCACTACACACTGTGTACTACTTACTATGGTACACAGAGTAACACTCACTACACACCATTTACACTGTAGCACTCACTACGCACTGTTTACACTGTAACACTCACTACACACAATGTACACATAGTAACACTCACTACACACCGTTTACACTGTAACACTCACTACACACCGTTTACACTGTAACACTCACTACACACAATGTACACATAGTAACATTCACTACACACCATGGTACACATAGTAACACTCACTCCACACTGTGTACTACTTACCATGGTACACAGAGTAACACTCACTACACACCGTTTACACTGAGTAACAGTCACTACACACAATGTACACATAGTAACACTCACTACACACCATGATACACGTAACACTCACTCCACACTGTGTACTACTTACCATGGTACACAGAGTAACACTCACTACACACCGTTTACACTGTAACAGTCACTACACACAATGTACACATAGTAACACTCACTACACACCATGATACACGTAACACTCACTCCACACTGTGTACTACTTACCATGGTACACAGAGTAACACTCACTACACACAGTTTACACTGTAATACTCACTACACACCATGTACACATAGTAACACTCACCACATACTGTTTCAGCAGTAGCACAGTGTAGTGAATGTAGTCTCCTCTAGTCATGGATTGGGTGAATGGGACACTTATAGATGGGTAGATATCAAAATCAATATTCTAACAATATATTTAAGTAAAAAAAATCTTGAAATAAGTGGAAAAAAAATACATATATATGTCAGTGGCAGCAGTGAAAACGTCTTAAATCATATTTTCCAGATCTATTGTCTATAAATCAGTTCTTATATCTGACTGAAAAGTTCCTCTTTAAGTGATTCTGTCTGATTCTAAGTGTGATGAGATATTTGGACTAGAAATGAGACAAACCCACTTGGTCAGATTTATATTTTTTCCAGTGTAGGAGGAGCTGAACACATAACAGGCCAGATGGAACGGCTCCTTTTTAATAATATTCTAATATATGCAGTGTTTCTCTTTTCTGAGCTGCTGGTTGTGTTCGCACTGTGTTTTCTTATACATAAAAGTGTCTGTAGTGGGACTTAGACGTGTTAAAGTGTGTTGAATATGAATGAAAATGGCCAAAATGTTTCACATGGATGTCACCATACAATGTGTTTATTATCCAAAACAGAAGAATGACTGGATACGTTTCATTTCTATATTTGGTTTCTAAAGCTGCGTGAAAATCGAGTGTCTTTTTTTCCAGATCTGCTGATTTGCACTGTAAAAAATCTAAATCTGACCAAGTGTTTTTGTCTAATTTTTAGTCCAAATATCTCATCTCACTTAAAATCAGACAGAATCACCTAGAGAGGAACTTTTCAGTCAGATATAAAAACTGACTTATAGACAATAGATCTGGAAAATATTATTGAAGAAATCTGACCAAGATCATTTTCACTGGTTCCATTGGTAGAAATCTGTAATTAATCAAAATTATATTGAATTAAGCAAAAAATATTGTGAATTAAGCTAAAAATATTGTGAATTAAACTAAAAATATTTTTGAATTGAGCAAAAATATCTTGAATTGATCTTGAATAAAGTATCAATATATTTAATTAGGAATACAAATAAAATCTTGAAATAAGCAAAATTATCAATTAAACCAAATAAATATTGAATTATGCATAAATGTCTTGAGTTGCACAAACATATTTTGGTTTAATTACATTTTTTTTTTTGCTCAATTAATTCTTTCCCTTTATTCAGAAATTGTTTTGCTTAATTCATAACTTTTTTCCCCCTTAATTCACGATTATTATTTACTTATTTTCTTTATTTCTCGCTTAATTGAGGGTTGTTGTTTTTTTTTTTGCTCAATTCAACATCTTCCCCCCAATTCACAATTTTTATTTATTTATTTTAAGGTGGGAAAAAACATCTGCCAATAGAACAAGTCAAAATTATCTTTAATTTTCAACATCTATTATCTAAAAATAAGTAATTTTTTATGTTAAATACAATTTCCTCTTTAGCTGATGCTGTCTTATTTGAAATATAATGAAATATTTGGACTAGAAATGAAGACAATTTGGTCAGATTCAGATTTTTTACAGTGTGTTTTTTTTTTTTGTGAACCAAAGATTCTACTTTGATTTCGGCAGTTCTTCGTGGTTTCCTTTTAGTCTTCTCAGCTCAGACGTTTAAGTGCATTTCCCGGCCGCTGTTTATTATCCACGGAGCATAATTTCCGAAATAGCATGCAGTCGATGAACACGACTCTTCGTAGTTGGACGACAGGGTTCAGTTCAATGACAACAGAGGTGCATGTTTATTTATTGCTGTATTCAATATTGTCGTGGCATTCTCTTTTACTCATTTAAATGAGTCCAGACAGGCTTTAATGTTCTATTATTCAATGTGTACTGAACATACTGGCTAAACTCATTGCCTTTTGGAACTTGTTTGAGTTCATATCTCGACTCGGATGCTTTGTTCTTCTTGGTTTAATCTCTTGGGAAAATGCCATCACATGCTACACAAACTTTTCGATTGCTCTTCTTGCCTGATGATATTAGAAATGTAGGATTTATTTTGTTTTCTGTTCTTCCTGCATGATTTACCAAGTGTAGCTTTTGTTTATTCTCTTTATGCTTGTTTTGTTTTTACTTTAATACAATGGAAAAGTACCATTGTCATGAAGCTGAGGCTACTGAAAGGAGAAAAATGTGTTACTTTACTTTGGTTTCTTCCAATGCAGTTTTGTCTTCAGGGTTCCGATAGAAGTTATGGAAAGAACGGATAAGGATGGAATTAGATTTTTTTTTTTTTTAATAAATTTCCACACTGCACAAATCCACATCTGACTGCATTTTACTCCTCATTTCTAGTCCAAATATCTCATCACACCTAAAATAAGATGGAATCACCTAAAGTGATGTTTAATTGAAATATAAGAAGATTTGCGAATAAAGTAAAAAAAAAATTAAATCTTTGATTAAGCAAAATAAATAAAAATATTTACTAAAGGAAAACAATCTTGAGTAAGGGGGAAAAAAATAATTAAGCACAAAAATTGTATTAAGCAATAAAATCTTGATTAAGGGAACAAAACATAAGCAAAAAAAAATCTTGAATGAAGCAAAAATAAATCTGTTCGTGGAACCAGTGAAACTAATCTTAGTCAGATTTCTTCATATTTTCCAGATCTATTGTCCATAAATCAGTTCTTAAATCTGACTGAAAAGTTCCTCTTTAAGTGATTCTGTCTGATTTTAAATGTGATGAGATATTTGGACTAGAAATTAGACAAATGCACTTGATCAGATTTAGATTTTTCCAGTGCAGGTCTGGAAAAGTCTGGAAAATGGAAACAAATGTTAAAAAAAAAAAAAATCTGTTTCCAGACTCGTCCCACACGTGTTTTTTTTTTCTAAAACTTTTAATTATGAATATCTAAAAACACAAATGGATGGATGTTTTTTTGTTTTACTTTGTTTAGTTTTGCTAGCACAGCTAAAATGTGCAGTAGACTATACAGGTCCCAGAAAACATTTGGGCAGATTGACAGGTTGAATGCCCCGCCTCTTTCCCGTATCCCCCTTCAACTCATTTTAAGTCCCGCCCAGGTGTCATTAAGGTTCACTGCTGCTTTGACGGACAGGTGATGTGACCAACTGTTGGTGAGCAGATATTCCAACAGGTCTGGAACCAACGAAAACAGAACTCGATGGAAATTCTCTGACGACTGGCTCATTAATACAAATACTGTTTTTTCTGGACTATGGAGCATACCTGAATATAAGCCACACCCACAAAATTTTAATTTTTTTTACATATATCAGCCGCAGATGTCCACGTCGTAACATGAGCTATTTACACAGACAAATTCTGTAAATATTGATAATAATGATAATGGATTAGATTAGCACCCAAAGCACTTTACATTATTGATCCATTATTCATTCACTCTCACATTCTCCCTCTGGTGGTGGTAAACTACACTTGTAGCCACAGTGTGCGCCCTGTTAACGGGTGGAGACACACACACCGTGGCCAGGAGGAAAATAGGTGAAGGGTGAACACAAACCTACATGTCAAAATAAAAGCCCAGACACTCACATTGACACTCGTTCATTTGTCTTTCAAAATAAAACCAAAAATAAGACAATGAAAAAACAACTTGTTTATTTAGTATTTGTTTCCAAAACTAAAATAAAAAAATGGATAGCGATGCATTTTTTTTTCAGTTTTCCTTTTTGTGTTTAAATGAATAATGGAAAAACAGATAACGCCTGTTTTCCATTTTATCCAATTTTGACTGCATTCAAAATTGGATCGCACTATCGGTTTTGGAAACAAGTAATGAAGAAGGGAGTTGTTTTTACATTGTCTTATTTTTTGGTTTTATTTTGAAAAAGACATGAACAAATGATACACGGATTCAGAAAAAACAGGAAGACGAACAGAAAACCACAAAATAAGACAAAAAGGTCCAGATTGTTACAGTGTTGCTGCCTGTAGTCCCTCCTACCACCACCAAAATCATATAAGAGATATTGATATCCATCATTATGCTCTTTTTTTTCCCCTCATTCCATGATTTATGATGAAGTTCACAGCACCTCCATGTTCTTACAGCTGTCCACACTGAAAAAAGACAACAAAAGATTTTTGAGTGTAGTAATATTTATTAGTGTAAATGTCACAATTTGTATTTTCTAACAGACTTTTATTTTCATTTGACAAAGAAAAAAAATCGTAATCAGATAAAAATATCGGGTTATAAATATTGGCAGCTTAAATCAGTCATCGGTTTTTCACTTGCTTATCCATACTTGCACATTAGCCACATTTCCATAGTTACAGTGTTATCACGGTGACAACAGGTCATTGATGAGTGTGCTGGGTCCGTGGGTCAAACTAACTTGGTGTGGGGGTGGGGGCAACACTGAATATAAAATTCAGTGCATGAACACATGATCAAACTTTTTTTTTTTACAAAATAATTTTCCCCAAGACTTATTATTAGGATGAACCTGCTGATTTTTTTAAAAATAATTTTGAAAAGCTTCACGTACCTCCTGCAGTACCTCCATGTGCCCCTAGGGGTACACGTACCCCCATTTGAGCACCACTGTCTCAGAGGATGACTGTGTTTCCATGTTCACTACAGAGCCTCTAAATGGGTCATATCTGATGAGCATGAAACTGTGACAAACAGCATTTGATAACAGTAAAATTCAATTCCTTTTCACAGACAGATGCAGTGTTTGTTTACCTGCTTTACTAGTTTCAGCTACTTCCTGTCACATGCTGTTGTTGTGAACCTTTTATAGGCTGTTTCAGGAGGTTTGGTCAGACCCCTTGATGTCTGACCACATCCCAGGTGTGTGATAAGGTGTATGCATCGTCATCCCTGTTCATTTACATGGGAGTTTTTATTCCTGTTTAATTCTGAATAGAACTTAATTCTGCTTTAAGGTGACCATGTAAACACCTAATTCCAGTTGAAAATGATAATTCTAAATTAAACGTAATTCCCAATAATGTCACTGGTTTAATCTTGGTTTACTGGTTTAAACTGTTTTATCTTAACAGATAATTCCGCTTTAACATTATTCCTGTCATTCTGCACATATTCCGCTGCCGGCATTAGTTTGATTCCTATGGTTGATTCAGTCGAGCTGCTGCTTCGTCATCATCACAAAAATAAATCCAAACATCACACGTAGTATCTGGTCTTACATGTTGATAATTGAAACGAATGCAAAACAGGAAGTGAATGTGATAGTTTTCTTCCAGTAGACATCCAGATGTTAAGCAGCCCTTCTGTCCAATCAGAACCCGCTGTACCTCTGGCTCTTAAAGCCCAATTATTGAGAACAGAATACACCCATTTCCCATATAAACCTTTATTCGGAATGAACATTTCCATGTAAACATGAAAGGAATAGCTCTAATTAACATCATGTAAACGTAGAAAGTGTCTTTGGTTCATGTTTTCATCTCTCGATGACCTCTTTGATCCAGCGTTGGTACCTGTTGTTTTCAACACGGGTGACGCTTCTGATGAAGGTGAAAATACACTGCATCTGTCTGTTAACAAGAATCTAATTTTACAGTTATCTTTGGAAGACAGTATGAACCTTTACAAGGACATTTTTTACTAATTATTGACATGTATTGATAACTTTAGTGGTTCAGAAGTGATGGAACTTTGTGAGATCAATAGATGATTTTGGTCACTAGCCTCTGTGTGGGTCTTTATGGGTTAACTACTGTACAGTAACAAAGTACTTCTACTTAGTTACTTCCCACCTCTGCAAAAGCGTAGGAACCTCATGTTTTGTAGGAATTCCAAAAAGTCCAAAAAGCATAGGATGTTCAAATTTACATTTTCATTTTTCTTCTTCCTAAGAATGAGTGAGTGCCAGTGTTCATTCGCCTCCGACTGAGCGACGTGGTGATCGCTGGGCCGTCAAATGGTGAACATGTAACACAGACTGTCAGATTGTGGTTGTGTTGTGGATAGTTCTGTTCCCAGTATACGACCAACAGACCCCAAAAGGGCGTTTGTTTGATCATGCGACGACAAAGCTGACTCATGCTCTTCATACAGGGCTCCATGGTCACAAACGGAATGTTCCTATCACCCCCCCCCCCTAAAAAAAACAGAAGAACTTTTACAAAGCAGAACATTAACGGTGATGCTGCCGATATGCCTGCGAAAGAAAGCGAGAAACTCTAGAGGAAAAGGAAAGGAAATGGCTACTGGTTGACTGTGCTTTCCTGTTTTTGGGATGCGTCAAACTATGCCTCATGGTAACGGTGGTGACCGACCTCAGTTCCTGGGATCTAACTTCATGTGAAATGTATTTATAGACTGTAGTACCATGTTAATATCCAGTAGGCACTGGGTTTGATGAATCTGCTGTAAATAAATAGTAACACTATGCATGTTTATTTGGTGTATGAATATGAATGATAGCAATAAAAGAGATTTAATGTGTTGACCATGTGGTGTCATTTTCACTCAGAAATACTCAGAAATTTACAATGCATGTTATGTAAGGGATAATGTATTGCCCACACGTGACTATATCAGAGAAATATTTCCCAATGGGGTCGATAGTCACGTGTGGGCAATACATTTTCCATCTTATTCTACGGTTATTAAAGCTTATTACTGCTTATTTTGAGAAAAGACAGATGATTGAATATGTACTTTCAAAGTGGCTGAACTACCTGCGGAGTGATATGGTACCGTTAATCTGAAGTGACAAAACTCGTTGGCAGCGTGCGTGAATGGCACAGCGGGTGGTTCCCATTCAAAGTGAATGGGAACTGTCGCAACATTCTAGAGGACCGTAGAATAATGACATAAATTAAACACCATATACAACCACATATACATAAACATGTATATCTAAGTCAAAACACAGAAATAGAAATTGCAAAGACAAAGTGGAACATGCATTACATGGTAAAAACACACACTGGTGAACAGAGGGACTTGCCTTTGGGGGTTTCCTTATATGGTCGATTTAAAACTACTACATGTATATTCATGGCTTCACATAGGAAGAGCCACAGAGCTCTGATTATCTCTTTTAAAGGGATTTCTGATTTCAGAGGGATTTATTATCATGAGGACGGGGGATTTATAGCCGGAGGATTATGGACATTGTTTCCATGTGTGCCTTCAGATGAAAACCACCAAAGGTAGTCTCTGGAGTTTTCATGTCCTCTGATATTTACAGGGTACAGACGATCATAGAAGGAAGGAACACTAACACATGTGACCCTGTGTGTTTACATAAGTACAACCAAGTAAACAATGTTTAGCATCACTGATCTTATAGAACTATTAAGTCTGCATTTGAAATTCATGTGTCAACATTTGGATTGGATTTAAAAGTCATTATATAATTCCCTTATTTTTAGTATATGATGGAAGGAGGGTATGGAAGGTTGTCTCTGCTGACGAGGGCTGTCAGATGATTAAACATTTTTTTGTCAGATTAATCACAGGGTCGCTGTGCATTAATTTTGATTAATCATGATGAAATACTCATGTTTACTCTATGATAATTACATTTTCATTTTGCATGAGCAAACAGACTCAAGACAGAAGGGAATATATCTGCACTTAACGTGTTTGTTGTAAGGCGGGCGATGCCTTGGCTGAGGTAGAGCTGAATCCTTGGTGAGTCTATAGTTTATGTGGTGAAAAGAAAACTTTGTCAAAACATTTCATGTTGGACAACATTTACATTTTACTTGCATTAAAATGTTTAATCAGATTACTCATGATAATATAATAATCCACATTAATGTGTTAATTTTGACACCGCTATTTATTAAATAATATTATTAAATAGTAATAATTTTAAGTTTATGAGGTTATTATCCTGTCCCGTGAATGGGAAATAGGTATTGTTTTTGAGTCGGTTTGTCTGTCTGTCTGTCAGCAGCTTTATGCTGTTAAATTTTCAGAAAAGGTGTGAGATAGTCCAGTATCGATCCCATTAAGTTTTGGTAAATGTAGGTCAAAGGTCAAGGTCACCAAAAATGTGTTTTCACATTGATTAGAGATAAGGCAAATCAGTAATTTCCTTTTCATTCCTGGACACAACCTTTTGTATTTTTGCTTATTCTTTTTGATTAATTCAAGGTTATTTATTTATTTCCTGCTTAATTCCAGTTGTTTATTTAATGCATGTATCTGAGGTCATCATTAGGTCCATCCTCGGGTAAATATGTCTACATTTACCTTTTATCATTGGGTCTAAACAGATTGAAAAGTCACAGATACTAAAATAAACCCAGTTTCATGTAAATGATTTGCAGACACTGACGACAAAGCAGAGTTTGTGCAGAATCACACTTTCTGTTTGAACACAGGCATCTGTTCTGCATCTGTGTCATGGTGTCGTGTGTTATGAAATATGGGTTACATCAGTGCAAAACTGATGAGATGAGTCATATTGCAGAGCTGGTTACTGTCCCTGCAGGAGTCTGGATTGACTCTGGATTGAAAGTGTGGGTTCAGGGGAGAGATTTATCTACATGTCATAGTGTCAGATTCAAAGGCGGATCAGCACCAGTCCTACCGCTGCTGCATCATCTGTGTTGGCACAAAACACCTACAGGTTTGTAAAAAAGAAACTGTCCAATCAGGTTATTCTTGCCATTCCATGGAATATAAGTGGCCAAAATAATAGAAACGGGTAAATGTAAAAATGCAGTTAATATGAAATGATGTTTTTATGGACCAGTGGGTGTCTCACTCTCACTCTAAGTCCTCTTGCACTTCAAGGCGCGTAGAGCTAACCATGGCAACCAGGTCTCTCCATTTTGTTTTGTCACAGAGAAAATGTTGGGCTTGTGCCAGGGTCACATTGCAGGCCCTAAGGTCCCGGGCCTGCACCTCTGAGTCTTCTCCATCCGGCTAGCTGGCGCTCGATCCACAGGCAGTCGGAGAATGTGGCCATACCAGCACACAAGACAAGATGCTGAGGACTGTTGGGTTTGGCCCCTTAGGGTCTGATTTGTGACACGGTGGACCCAGTTGATACCTTCAATCATCCAGAGGGGCCTGGAGTTGAAAGCATCAAGGCAGGGCCACCAGGGTGTTATTCAGTGGCCAGGTTTCGGTGCCACACAGAAAGACAGAGATGACTGAGCGTTGTAGACCCAGAGTTTAGTCTCCCAGGATATGTGCCGGTGTCGCCACAGGGGTCTCCATAGGGACTGCATAAGAGAGCCCGCTTGGGCATGGCGGTGGCCGATCTCAGTTTTAAGGTCACTAGAGTTTGACAATGTAGACCCCAGATATTTAAAGGTAGGGACAAAGCGGACAGGGATGCCGTCAAAGAGGTGTTGTGTGAGGTCCATCATAAGATCAGTTTTTGGGCCTAACTTTCTGGATTGCTCATTGAAGATGCAGAGAATTTTGCAAAGCTGGTCAACAGTCTCGCTGAACAAGGTGGTATCATCATTCAAGATCCTTGAGAGTGGAGCTGCCGAGAGATACCCCTGGGATCCACTCACAGACTCTTGACATCAGGTGGTCAATGACATAGATGAAAAGTTCTGTGGCTGTGACACAACCCTGCCTTACCCCGCTGTTAATGAGGAACCGCTCAGAGTCATGGCCATTTATGCTCACACAGCTCTCGGCACCCTGGTACAGCTGCCTAAAGAGAGCAGTGATTTTGGACTCTGAGAGACTTCAAGATGTTCCAGAGGCGCCCATGGTCCGTGTCGTCAAGGGCCGATGAAGGCAATGTAGAGGTGCCGGTCCTTCCTGAACTCTCGAGCCTTTTCTATAATAAGCTGGAGAGCAGAGATGTGGTCGGTGGTGGAGTCATTAGGCATAAAACGCCATCTGCTCCTGGTTACAGGAAGTGCACGGGTTAGTAGGTTTTCCAGGGATAGAGAGGAGGGTGATGTCTCTGTGGTTGCTACAGGTCAGCTGATCTCCTGTATGCTTCCAAAAGGGAAGTGTAATGAGTGCTACCTGTATATGTGCATCACAGCAAGAAAGACCCTGGTTCAATCCCCACACCAGACCTTTCAGTGTGGAGTTTGCATATTTTCCTCGTGTCTGTGTGGGTTTTCTCCAGGTACTCCAGTTTCTCTAGTTCCCCAGTGACCCCTGCAACCCCTGGTGGACTTTGATTTTTTTTTTTTTTTTTTTTTTTATGTCAGCAGTTTAGTATTTATTTAATCTGTTTTTAACCATTATTTTACTCATGTTAACTGCATCAATATTTTGTTTCTGCAGTTTTAAACAGGATTTAAAGAGTTTAGATCAGTAGATGGTTTAAGTTAAAGGTGGACCTTTAAGGTTGTGTAGGGGTTAAGGGTGGATATTTAAGGGTATTTAAGGGTTAAAGGGGGACGTTTAAGAGTCTTTAAGGGTTAAATGAGTACACTTGTCTCTTTAAGGGTTAAAGTCTCCTTCATGGTTACAGTTTTGTTTCTTTAAGGGTTAAAGTTTTGGTTACAGGTTCATTAGGGTGTTAAAGTGTTGAGTTTTTAAGGGGGTTAAATGCATTTTAAGGGCTTAAGTGTGTTTTTTTTTAAGGCTTAAAGTTATATGAGGTTAAAGGTTAAAGGCGTTTAAGGGTAAACTCCATTCTAACTACACAGTTGAATCACTACGAAACCATTGAATCTTGTCTTCAGTGTCTTGTCCTGCACTTCTCCACTCGTCCAGCAGATGTCAGTATCGATCCACAGTTCAGCGCCTCTTCTCTCCACTGCAGCGTGAAGGTGGAAAGCTGCACTGAGCCTCAGAGCAGAATGAGCTGAATACTGACGCACTCACACACTATCATCCCCCATCACCGTTTATTGACAAGACCTCTTTAATGTTTTAAGCCGATTACGGATGTGAAACTTGTGTGTGTTTCTTGTCGGGCTCTTGTTTAATTTCTGCGCTCGGAGCTGCAGAATGCACTCTGGGAGGACGCACGTGGGAATAAGTCCTGCTTTATTTTTCAACAAGGTTCATGTGAGGTTATGGGTTTGTTTCAGACTGTAATGTACAGATTCTTTAACCCTTTACCATTCTGCTGTGATCGCATGAAAAATCCCTCTCCAAATTAAAACTCTAGCTGCTCTTCATCTGTTTGGAGTACAGATAAAAGAATGTGCTTTTTGTAAAGGTAACACCCTGTAGTTTGAACTAAAACACTAATTTTTACTTTTTATTTAACAAGTCAAAAGCTGTACAAAAACACATTTTGATAATTCAAGATATTTTTGCTTAACATGTAGGTTAGACGCTACCATGAATCATAGTGTACGGTATGTAAATTATAAAATATCATGATTTTGACAAAGAAACCGCAATTCAACATGACAGTAAATACTTTTTTAACCAAAAATGTGAAGAAATAATGGCCTTGTCCAAAAAGGGGGAGCTCAAGATCAAGATCAAGCTAACTACGGTCTAACATGAAGGAGACAAGAGCAGATAGTATTTACGATGGACCACAGCTCTATAATTATGAACCACAGTAGAGAGAGAGAGACCAGGGCAATAGAGAGAGGGATAGACGCAGGAATGATGGGAAAAGGAGGGAGATAGAGCTTAATAATCAGTGGCCAAAATACCTGGTGAATGCAGTCGTAGCATAGTGGCTAATGCTATGAATTTACATCAGGCACGTTTACCTTCTTATCTTAATTAATGCACTGTCATGGTTAATACTTTTGGGTTTTTTTGCAGTAAACCTGTTCTTTTTTTTTTTTTTTTTTTTTTTTTTAGGGATAACAACATCTTGTCTTACTAAACACAACATGTATCATTGTGTTGCCGTGACGCCAATACAGTCATTTCAGCACTTAGCCAGTTGCTAATGCTACTTCCAGACAGGGGCTTTGCAGTTTCTTGCCGTCAGATTTACACAACGAAACATATTTAATGTCTTCATAAACTCAATAGCTTCACAGTCTATATTGCTCATACTATGCTGTAACAACCCTCATTACTTTACATATTACTTTGAACATAGTTAGCTGCTCTGTTACTATGGTGATAGGCTGTCTCGGCAGCCATGACAACGAAAAGAAAATATGGTAAATGTCTTTCCTAATGTTAGTACATAGTCTACATAAAACTCCATCACTTCCCCAGGATGATAACACTGCAGAGTAAAATTACATCCACAAATGGACAAGTCAATGGTGACAGATGCAGCTGTGAAGTCCACTGTCTTCATCTGCACAAAACTGCTCTCACTATATCTCACTCTCATTCACTACTCATTTACCCACAACATAGTATCCACCATTATATGTTTACCTGCTGTTTACCTGCTCTGTGGGAAAGGAATCATTAAATTTCCTGTAAAATCAGCACCTTTGATTACATTTTATGAAGATAGGGTTATGAACTATGGTCATTTTCACACAGGTGTTATAAAATTAATTTCTGAACAATAATAAGTCTAAATTTAAGGATGAAAAAAACTTTCACATTCATCTTTAACCCTTTCATGCATGCTGGTTACTACAGTGGACACAGCTGTTGTCTTGTATATTCATGGTTTATGTGGGTTCTGCATCATCCAATACACTGACTTTCAGGCTATCACTGTAACGGTGCAGTTCTTAATGAACAAAATAATCATATATACACACACACACATGTATATATATATATATATATATATATATATATATATATAGCATAATTTATGCCTAATCTCTTATGGGTCAAAAAGAGTGGTTATATAGGAAGTACCTTTATGACACACTTGGGAGACAGGTGCTAGTCTGTCAATTCTTTTGTTTACAATGTGCAAATTTTAGTTGGTAGCTAGAATTTTAAATCTCATGCAAAAATGACAATTTTTGAATTCTGACTTTATTGAAATTCTGAGAAATAATGTGAATTTTTTTAACACCCAAGTTTTTAACACCCGGAGACTGGAGGGTTAAACACCCAGGGAAACACTTCCCTGGGACTGTACTTAACATAATAATTCTGCATATAATAAGAGTTTGTATGTGAATAATAGGAAACATTCCCCACTAACGACAACTGGAAGTGTTTGAAAGTGACAGTGTGACATATTCATGAACTGATCACTATTGAAATCTTCCTTCTGCTTTCTCGTGCATCTGATTTCCATTGTTTTGCTCACCTGTAGCTTGACATTCCCCTTGTTTTGGGAGAAAATGTGCATGTATTTACATAAGCAATGAATTCTCTGTGAAGAACGCAGCTTTTTGTATCTTTTCACATCTTTTCGCCCACGTTTAAAGCAGCAGATAAAACATTTGGGTGTCAAAGTGTACGCTGTTGTTTGTTAGATATGATAACAGAAAAGAACCATTATAGGATTAACCCATAAACACCCAGTGTTAAATTTTGGCACTCTCCTTTCCCTTTTTTTTTTCTGGTCTTCATTTATTATACCATTATCCTTTGTATTTTGCCTTTTTCAGTGAAAACTGTTGTTTATATATTGTGGTGCGACACTATGTCAGTTGGTGTGACATTTAATAATGCATAAAAAAGGCTTTATACCTCAGAAAAATCAATAGAATACAATGGAAATGGTATGAGCATATATATATATATATATATATATATATATATATATATATATATATATATATATATATATATATAAAGGGGAGTTTTTACAAGTAACTTTCAAAATGAACTAAAATATGTTGTAAAACCTCAGAACATTCCTTTCCTTGGAATGAAAACTTGCTAAACTAGAAAAGCACTCTGAGAGCGCAGACCTCCGCCAAGATAGACCCCCCTAACCCCCCCCCCCGGATCATCACCAAAACCTAATCATTTCCAGATCGAGTTATCGAGTTAAACAGATAAACGCCTGCAAAAACATTACCTCCTTGGAGGAGGTAAATATAACATGTGTACTAAATATTCAGAAAAAAAATTCAATATTAAAGCAGAAATTATTAAAAAAGGTCATTGACATAAATTTAAGATTAAAGAAGTCCTGAATTTTCATTTTGTATGAAATAATTGTCATGTCACACCATATGACAATTGGAGGCACTCCCTATAATTTAAAACATATATATTTCAATAAAATTTTTAAAGTAAAATTTTTGTCTTGATTAAGTCTAGAATCCCACACTGTCAACCCAAATACGTTAGCAGAACTCAAAATATTTAAGATAATTGATTGTCTCAATTATTTTAAGTTGATGAAACTTAAAATTTAGATGATAATTAAAATATACTTAAATTAAAACATAACTTTTTTACTTAGTAATAAATAAACTAACAAAAAAGCGATAAAAAAATCCAAAAGTATTCAAAAACACTTGTGATAAAACTCCCTAAACATGTGCAAAAATACAAATATATATATATATATATTTAACATGTTTATTCAACACTTTCAACAGTTTCAACAGAACAGATCCATGTTAATGCCTACATTTTGACAGCCCTAGTTTTTTTTTCTTTGTTTTTTTAATCTTCATGTATTACAGGAGGGTGAGCAGAACAAACAAAGCTGCCTCTGACGAACACATCGATATCAGATCCAGTGTCGATAACAGAGCGTGTGCGAGTTGCCGCCTCAGATCTTCAGCTCATATTCCTTCATGTTGCTGATCCTGCAGTCAGTCCCAGTACACACTCCTTTGTTCTCTTCTGCCTCTGCATCTTCCAGCTCCTGTTTACCTGATTTCTTAGTCTTTTTGAGTGTTTCTCGGTTCGCCTGTTCTCCATCTGGCCCCTTGGATCCAGTTTCTCCACTGAAGCTGTTGTTGTCTTGGCTCTAATCTTCTGCTCAAAGTCTTTTCAGCCAACGTTCACAGCCCTGGAGCTCAGCTGATGCTTCTTCCCATGGCCTCTGCCTTCAAACATGGATCCTGAAGTTTCATCTACACAACTTTTTACACCTTCTCCTGCTTCATCTCATGATCTTTTTTTGACCAGCTTGGCTCCAGTTTTTTGTCTTTATTTTGCTCTGTGTTTATGGAGGGTTTTTTTGGGAATATATATTAAACAAGTATTATGAGATTAAAAAAAGTGAGATAGAAAGTCAGAATTATGAGATAAAAGTCAAAATTATGAGATAAAAAATCTAAATTATGAGGAAAAAAGTCAGAATTATGAGATAAAAGTCAAAATTATGAGATAAAAAGTCAAAATTATGAGATAAAAAAAATCTAAATTATGAGGAAAAAAGGCAGAATTATTAGATAAAAGTCAAAATTATGACATAAAAATCTAAATTATGAGATAAAAGTTAAAAATAGGAGATAAAAAATCTAAATTATGAGGAAAAAAGTCAGAATTATGAGATAAAAGTCAAAATTATGAGATAAAAAGTCAAAATTATGAGCTAAAAAATCTAAATTATGAGGGAAAAAAAAGTCAAAATTATGAGGAAAAAAAATCAAAATTATGAAGGGAAAAAAGTTCCACTGATCGACTCCTATAACTGATAAATATAATATTTGCAAACTCTAAAATGAGTCAATTTGTACTTATAACGTACACATACGTACAGTTCAGACATCAACATTTACGACATGAAACATTTCTCAGATGTAAGACAGTGGAACCCCCCTC